>LUGF01046784.1:464469-498222 GCA_001625245.1 Calycopis cecrops | reverse complement strand
TTGTGATATTCACCCTAGAAGCCCAATTTACATTTTTTTTTAGTTTGACCTCTCCTCCCCAATAACTTATCCATAAGACATTCGCGGGCCGCATGTAGGACGTTGGTGGGCCGCAGGTTGCCGACCGCTGCCTTATGTCGTCATCTTAGACGTGACTTTTAGTATCGATAAAGCTGCACTAGGCTTCCTGCAACATAGTTTCCAAAAAAAAGTCTAAGGCCTGTCACACATCCTGCTACGTCAGCCGAATCTTAGAATTTGTCCAAGCGTACTGCCAATTTTCCGCCTCAATATTTATCCCCGACCTTCTCTTACTGTTGTGAATCAATAATTCATGATTTTTATAGAAGCAAGTTAGTCTTAATGAACTAAGCTGATACGCCTGTACAAATACTGCGGTCGTGTCTAATGTAAGGCAGGACAACGCCCGCGTCAGCCTCCTCTTACTATTTGTCGTAAGCATACAACTAACAATGTTCAGTGTCATTATCTGTATCTGACTACCTCTTGCAGTTGCAAGCAGTTGAGATAGGCAGTGCAGATATTTATTGGTGAGTGTGTGGCTCTTGGCGACTTTAACGCCCACTACAGAGATTTCAGGTACTAAACAAGCGGGAAGCTTTGTTCACGACTTTACTATAACTAATGGTCGAGATCATACCACGCAGATCCCGAATGTAAGACATCATACACATTCCCTGTTGGGCCTTCAACTAAAGTCTTATCGGGATCGCATCTTGGTTTTCGTTGCTCCTTTACTGTACACGCCAGACTAATGGTCCCTGCATCATACGTTATTTTTATTGTAAGGGCTATATTTCGCTGGGAGACCATGGCGGCGCCACCAGTCGCGCTACCTTTGTGTTCGAACTGACGGCCGAGTGAGTGAGACACCATACAGCGCTATAGAAATTAGTGGCGGCGCGACCAGTATCGTGGAGCGACCAGTAACATTCTGTACACGAGTCCGAGTTGGTTGCGCCACCAAACTGGTGGCCTAACAAAACGGATACCAGGTAAGTAACGCTCTATAAAGCTGTATACATTTTATTGGTAGCGGCGACTGGTTGCGTCACCATGGTGTCCCGGTGAAATATAGTTCTAAAAATCGGAATTTTTATTTTAATGGCAACACTTAATTAGAAAAGAGCGCTGCTATCAGTTGCTGTCACGGCGCGGCGCTGCGGTCTTGAAACATAATGTTGCTAGATGTTGCATATCGAAATACCCCATTAATACTTTTATTGCACAAAGCTTGCCAACATAATATATAAAATCTTTTGTATTATTTGTTTAGGCTCTATGTGGCAGTCGCCTATGTAATTTATTCTTTGCTAGTTTAGAACTAACATGTTTGCCGTGTCTGCAAAAAATACTAATTGAAACATGCCGATATTATGACAGTCAAGCAGACATTTCTCAATCGTTGATAAAAGAAAATTAATATATTTTAATATGATTATAGAATATTTATGACAATAATTTTGAATTTAATTAATTTTATTTTAAATTTACCCCTTAATTTAGAAAATATGAATACATTTGCAACTCTAAAATTTGTCTGTCATGCGTGCGTGTGACACTTGTGTGTTCACACATGTTCTAATCATCCGGGACAAAAATGAACTGCTTCCACCCTGAGCATCCCAGCATCAAACTTGCATGACAAAAAAGTAAGTATGTATGTCAAAGGATGCTTACCCATTGTATAGACCAATTTAAGAAACATCACTAAGGATGTACCCTTTTAGTATGGCATTATGAATACCATACTTGCAAAATACCGATTAGATTTTTTCAAATTATCTTTAAAAGTTTTCAAATGTAAAATGAGCAAATAAAATAAATTAGTTTCTCTTTATTATCGTGTCTTATGTATTTCTTAAATTG
Source organism: Calycopis cecrops (assembly GCA_001625245.1). Classification (NCBI taxonomy): domain Eukaryota; kingdom Metazoa; phylum Arthropoda; class Insecta; order Lepidoptera; family Lycaenidae; genus Calycopis; species Calycopis cecrops. Next base: position 496,332 of record LUGF01046784.1, on the reverse strand, counting down.
TTTCTTGTTAATTAATTTAATTTTTACATAAAATGTCAAATAACATATTATAATTTTTCTGTTGTATTAATTTAAAGATACTTTATGTACTTAAAAAAAATATTTGACTTTTTAGTTTTTGGGGTTTTTACTTTATGACTACAGTTAATTAATAAATTTACATTTTTTATTTTGTCGTAAATATCTTTATTAATTTAACTCAAAATACAGTACATTTGCATAAATGCTAAAGTAGTACTATTCTGGTCTATAATTTTAATAATAAAAATATAATATTCATGATAGTCAAATATTACCCATGTAAATCAATTATAGGTATTTACAATTAATTTATAAATAACCTTAAGTTTCTGTGCTTCTCGCATCTCGTCTCTCGTCTAACCTCTAAATATCACAATAATATGTCAAAAATACTATAAAAATAAGCGCCAAGAATTTTATCAACAGATTGGTACGCCTAAAATGTAATTTACTGTAATCGATTGAATCGCCGCTCCAACAAAAGTATTATCTACATCACTTCACAATGACAGCCGTACAGACTTTGACGATTGACTGGTGACATTCATACGTCAAACTTTATACCTACATGTGGAACAAGGAAAGAACTCAAAACATTGGGATTTGAGAGAGAAACACCGATCATTGAATTGTGAACAAGTTGTATGAAAATAGTAGTGACAGAAAAAGTTTTCAGTGTATTTTTAATTGCTAAATAAGTTCAAAACTTTTTAATTATTTTGTGAAATTTGTTAAGAAGTGCCAAACTGCTATATAGTTGATGTTTTTATAAAAATATTATAAATGTTTACACATGAATTCATAAAAATACGAATATAAACAGAATTGCTTTTATGGAAAACACTTTTAAAACGGTAAGTTATTTTGTACTTTTTAGTTTTCTACTGGTTTCGAACTTTGTACTGTAAAGTATGTCACAAACATATTGAAATTAATTATTTTATGACTCTTATTTAGTTATTGCTCCTTATGTTGCTAGAAATGTAGTATACGTTCCGCGTTAAAATAATATGGGTAAGATGAACTTAAATGCTCACTACTATTTAGACAAATATTAACATGTTACACAAATCTATTAAGAGCAAAACTAAGGATTTTATTTTATAATTATTGTGGAAAAGTTTAGTTATGCTCACTATAAAATTGAACAGTAGAATATTTGTTAAACATATAAATGCTAGTCGGGTGTTCTTTTTTTCAAATTAGGTAAATGGACTTTCTAAAAGTTGTAAAATTTTAATGCCTCTAAACTGTGTACTGGACACTTCTGTTAACTGGCAAAGGTAACATTACATTCACATTGAATCATTCAACAATGCCTCTTCAACAATACTTTCTCCAAATAATTTAACATTCCAAAATACCCGTTGCATCTACTGCAGTTTTTAGTATTGTATTGCTCACACTAGTTAAATAGCGAAAAAATGTAATCATACTGCCATAAAGTAAGAGAATTTCCAGTGGTATGTGAATTTTTAATGGCCCATGGAGGAGAAAGAAGGAAGGATTACTATCCATCTGCAAAGCCTACGTAGATGTTTATGGGTATCAGTTGTCATTACAACTGTCCAACTGCTTGATTACCCCTTTGTAAAAACAAAGTACTTATATTGGTATTATCTATATTTATAAAGAAAAGCTGAATGAGGAATTCAACATTATTATGTTTTTGAAAATTCTATATATGTTTTATGCACAAATCCTTTTCATATTTTATCATCATCTTGATCTCTTATTTGTTAAAGTGCCTGCTTTACACAGGCCTCTATCGGTAAATGCATTTTTATTGTTGATCTCATTCCAATCCTCCTTATCCATATTATAAACAAAATCTTAATCTTTTAGATCATTATGTTTTCCTTATGTGAAAAATTGAAATCTGTTTTTAATATATTATCCTGGCATATTGCAGAACCTCCCTCTAATATAACCAACCTCTAATATAAATCATTCTCAAGGTGTACAGTCCCGGACTGTACAACCATCATAGTCTTGTGTTGTTGTATAAGATGATCAAAAATCTTATCTAGTCTCTTTTCAAGCACTTTGAGGTGGTTCTTCGCTCTTCTAGTCCCATAGCTTGCAACTTTTTTCTACCCAGCTAACTTTTTCTATCTGCATACAGCAATACATTTCGAAGGCTTCTTGTCTTTTTGTCTCTTTGGACTAACATCCACGCCTTATTTCTATATGCCTCAGATATTGAGTTTTTAGTGGTTGTTCATTTTTTCATCATTTATTGCTATATTATATTCTGGCCATAACATTGTTGTGGCTCTTTTGTTTTATATATGAGACTGTCTAGTAATTGGTATTGCTTAAGGACTCTATCATGTTGGCATTTGATTTATTATTGATAATGTTAGCAATAACAAAAGATTTGCCAACATTGATTGTTAAACCTATCTGTTGAAATACAGAAACCATTGTTTTCACATTTTTTTCTAAGTCTGTTTTGGTTTCTGCTTCCTATCATATGCATAGGTAAATTTTTTTTCTCCTTATTTTGTTTCTCCCCCTGTTCTGGTTCTACTGTAGCACTGAGATCACTTTCAACAAGGATGTTAAATATGGGTTAATAGACCTTTAGAGCCTGTTTATATTAAATTATTTCATTAATTTTTTTGAGTTTTAAAACTATTTTTTTTTCATGATTGGAATATTTACTCTGCTTCTTATTTTTATACTCATAAACTTGCGTCATTGTTTTCCAATTTACTTTATCAAACTATTTTTTAATGTAATATGATTTATAAAGTTGTATTAAATTAAATTATCACAAAAACAATATGCTACGGTAATTATATTTCTAACTCCATGAAGCAAATTCTAGGTAGTGGGTTAATGTTCTGTGTGAATGGCACAAAACAACTTTTATTTCAAATTTCACGTTTTTTAGAGATGCTATTTGTGTGAGGTAATATTGTGCAATCATAATTTGCTTACTATACGCCTGAAATTATTAAGTACTCCTTACCACAGCCCCATCCATTTCATTGTAATAGTGCACAAGACTGCTACTATCATGTCATTGAAAAAGAAAGAGAATATTAAGGTCACCAGGACTTTACCCTGAGGGATTCCTGAGCTCTATATCAAACAGCACATCGCGAGAGGTGTGTGTGATGATAGTATCGGAACGTAGAATTTGATAAATCACGATGCACATGTGTGTTACGTGCTCATAAAGTTAATCGCCATGATACGCAGAATTCGCATTGTTTTTACACGGCTGCGCCGACGGACTTGATTTTCGAGCATGTGTATGCACCTATGTAAGATGCCGTTAGATTCCGCTTAAATTGTGCGGGAGACGCTCAAGTAATACTCAGGCGTGTTTTTGTTCAATGAACGATGTATTTCCAGTTTGAGACTTTCGCGTTTGGTACACATAATAATATTATGTCGGCTCGTGACTAGCTGGTGTAAGTTGTAACCCGGCCGTAACGTCGAGCGAAGGTATATATTTTTTTTGGCTAGTACCTTTAATAAATATGTTGTCGTGTTAAAACCCGTAAAGTAACTACAAAAAGATGTTTACCACTTTTTATTCTATATACTTATATTAATTTTAGTCATGCCTCTTTTATGTTTATATGAATGGGAAACGTTTATTAAGGTAGTTAAGCTTATTGTTAATGTTAAAGTATGAGTCAATTATTTTTATGAAACGGTTGACATTACGGGCCTAATGACCGCACTAATTGAGCACTAAAATATACTGTTATTACTCTGCGTCAGGCGGCACTATTGTTGTAGAGTTAGTAACTGCCGTTTTATGCTAAGTTATGCCAGTTGAGAAAGTAGGTACTTATCACCCTTGCTGTTGACTAGTGTTGAGCTCATTTCATCTATGGAAATGCGTGCATTGCATGCACACGTGCATTATCTGAAATTGAACTTTACCGGGTGGCCACGACAGTTTTTTTTATTTAGTTATATAAATATGATGGCGCAAGGCCACTACATTCTAGGTAAGCCCGATCCCTTCTTCTGGCCAACGTAAACATCGTCGTTCGAATGCGGCCGATTTAATTTTTTCTAATTTTAATTTGGGTCATCACATGCCTAATGAATGTTTACACATTTTCTCGTTGTGGTTTTGGCGATACGCCTTGTAGTCCTATTTCTGTAATTAGATTGTGTATTTTGTAGGAAGTATGATAAAATGTAATCGCCCGACCGAAACATGTTGGATAATGGAAATACGCGAAACAGACGCAGACGTATCGTCTATTGGCGATTGGGGATTCGTTTGGGTAACATTACTTGACCTATTAACACCGGGGATCGGCAAACGTCTATTGACGTAGGATTGCAATCACGTGAGACGGTTTGCCTCGTATGCTATAAAACGCCCCTTTTTTTCGTCCCACTGAATTGGAAAATTGTTTATTAGTAAGATTGGAAATCTACCCACACGTATTCCCTTCCTATTGAATTTGTTGTCGATCCCAAGGCAGCGTTGCTCTTGGGCTCCATGCGATGATTTCAAAAGTAAAATGGTCACAGGTTGCTGCAGTCGATCATGGCTACATAACAGGCCTGGGACAGTGAGTTGGCCAAGCCAGGTGCAAGTTACGTCCCATTGGCCACAGGATTCTCTTCATCACCATCATAGTCTTAGCTCTGACTGCCTCGTGATCCAATAGTAAGCATGTTCACCACGTCTTACACCACACCACATATCGCGTGCCTTTAATCGATTCTTGAGGTGCAAATCCGCAATAAATATGTAAATCGTATGCATCTTCTTAACTTTGCGTAGTTATAATGATTATCAAATGGATTCATTTGATAACCTGCACTGCACGTTTACGATAAAATATTTCGTAGGAATGATTAAACTTAGCTTTGATATATAATGAATTCGGCAATAGATACAATAAGAATTAGCACTGTTTTTTTATCAGATCAATATAATTAGCAATGATATCATTTAATGATAATGATAAAATGATCACGTCATTATTATAGCGTAGAACAATTACATGTGTAATTATATCCAAGACCAGCTATTTACTGTTACATTCGTACTGTACCCAGAACTTAGGTCTTATGTAGGTAAAGATACAAACACTTAAAAATGAGGTTGCTTATTCATTAATGTATGAATGCTTCTGGAAGTTAATTGTTTAATTAGAAAACGATGCACGTACCACGAGCATAATAGGCTATGCTAATGTAAATAAATGATTGTAGACGCCATAATAAGCTGATGTTCGACAGATAGGTCTTTAGGTACTGATTGAAGTTTGAATATAACTGGATACAAAAATAGTATGTAGGATTGTTGGTATTATAACCTGGTACGATGTTTACAACAACAACGACACATCTTCACGCCAGTAGTGGGGATACCAGAGGGTACAGAGTGCCACATATCACGATCCTTACATGTTATATACGATGTTGACTTATTTAAAATGTGATCATGATATGAACCGTGCCCATGTATCAAATGTCTAATTAATTAAATTAATAATGGTATATGTTATATATAATATATATAGTAAGTATAAAATGGTATATAGTAAGAGGTAGTGCCACGCTGTATGCTTGCATGCAGCCGAATTGGGCCGGCACGACCGGGGAGGTACCTCTCGCTTACACGAGTCCGGCGTGAAGTGACAGCTGTGCTGTCGCGTTTCGTGCGGTGTGTAAGTAGCCATATAGGTAGGTATAGTCCATGGAGGTGGGTGGAGAAAGGGGGGCAGCGCATCTGTATAGTCTCTATGCAGATGTCTATGGGCGTCGGTAGTCATTAAAATGGCTACAACTGCTCGTTTGCCCCCCTATACCATAAAAAAAAAAATAAAAAAAATGTTGTTACATCTGCAGTAATTGTACCCATGTTAAATAAGTTAATCGAATTATATTATAAAAGAGAATTATTAGTTACTATTTGTTTATATTAGTAGGTATTAATTTTTAATAGATTTCGGAATGGTGATTGGATGTTTTGAATTTCTACATTAATACATGTCTTCAAATGTCAGCATTTGTTAATTATAATTTTCTATAATTAATCTTGCTATTTTAATTGCAAATTGAGGACATGACATTATATCTATATATTTAATTTATTATATTAACTAGTTATATAAAAAAAATAAACATAGGTAGGTATTCAATTTTCGTAGGCACTAGAGCGAGGTACGCGTACAAATGATTGTCTATCATTTTGCGTGGAAAAGTCTTTCATCATGATGAAAGTTAATTTTATAGTTTTCGAACATGCACATATGCCATAGACCTTTTACAATTCTAAGATGGCCGATGTAATTCGCATCTAGGTCGATTTTACACGTTTTGTTATCCAAAAAAGCGTCGATCAATTTGGTAGAATAGAATAGAAATAATGTTGCTCCACAATCACTCATGTATATAACAGAATACATGAAACAGTAAAAACATGATAACAAGAGCAGAGAAAAAAAATAACAATTAGATTTAGCTAGATCCAAATTTAGAGACGTAATTTTTTTCGGCATGAGAATGAACTCGCTCGAAACTTGGGTCTAAATGACGAGGTCTCCGTCGTAGAATTAACTTGAGGAAGTTGTTGAAAATAACCTTGGCGTGCGAGTTAAGCACAAAATTTGCGAGGCCCAATTGATTTTTGTTTGAAAACGCCAAGATATCCGAATTGCAAGGGACAAGAAGTGGTTTTATTTCCTTGCGCGAGCTGAAATGAAATGTACCAATTTCTGGGAAGTGTTTTTAGTTGGAAGTGGAGCTATCAGATAATATCTACCCTATATCAGATAGAAAATAGCGAGCCGTGGGTACGACGTACGTATTTAGCTAAATCTATACTTCTATACTTACAATATAAAGTTGAAGAGTTTATTGTTTGTTTGTTTGAACGCGCTAATCTCTGGAACTACTGGTCCAATTTGAAATATTCTTTCAGTATCAGTTAGTCCATTTAGTTAGGAAGCTTTTTAACTAACTGCGGTAAAAGATCGAATTCACGTAAACGGAAGTTGCGGGCGCCGTATAATATACTTTGACAGCGAGAAGTTATTAGAATATTTTGAGATTTTGGTTTTCATGGAATTATACCCACTTCTTGAAAGTGGTTTTAGTTGGAAAAGTTGTCCGATCCTGATGGTAAATGACTACCAGCGATTACGAAGACAGACACGTCACACGTGATCAGCACAATGCTTGCATAAATTAAAATACAATCGAAGTTTTTTAAGTATGTAGTAGTAGGTAGATAACAGCATGTCTAGAAATTACGTGGATAAATTACACTCATACATCACCTACATGACATAATTTCACGCCGAATTTACGTGACAAAACAACTACACGGTCTAGGTCACAAGATCTATAGCACAATTGTGAATGTGTAATTGATGTTTAGGATACATTCTCGCCAACGAAGCTGGGACCAAAGTTCAGTCTTCAACTAATTTGTGGTCTCGCCGTGATTGCTCATGACTCGACGCGTGTTCTATCAATAGTCGAATATTCGATATAGTGTAATTGGTGAGGGGTAAAAGCGGTTTCTGGAAGTTTTTAAACGAAGAAAGGAGGTTATCGATTATTTATTACGATTACCTATATATTATATAGTCTGTATTTTTTTATGTCGTCAGAACTTTTAACTGTGTGAAACAATTTCGATGATTACCTAATTGTCTGATTGGAAGAGTAAAAGTTGGTCCCATCGTTAACACGCCATGGTCTGGTGATGGCATTGTATTTAACATTATTTTTATGCGTTTACATAGTATGAAGTATGGACCAATATAAACATATCATAAAGCCTTTTTTTCTGTGTTGGCAGATCATCAAACTTCAGAGTTTGACGAGAATTATTCTTGTAAAAATAGAAAGAGTGTAAAATTGTTAGAAATAAAAAAATAATTGATTTACGGGTGTTTTCTGAATTCAATCTATCGACGCATTGTCATGAGCTCCACACGAAATATGTCGAAGTTCTATCTCCAGTGGCCTACTGCATCGATAGATAATGAAAACGGCTGTAAAACGTCAATGGTGTTACTAATTTCTAATGATTTCGTTACTTTCTAGCGTTTGTTGCATAGCGATATCGGCTTGTTATCAAGCGCGGATCACGTGAACACTGTTTACACAAAGACTTATTATTGGGCCACCGATAGCCTTTATCTGCTAGATAAAATAAGTATTATAATCAGGGTTGTCACCATTTACTTTTTTAAAATATAAAATAATTATAAAAAGCATATGGTGCCAAAATAAAATTTAATTTATATATTATGTATAGCAAAAAACGTAATTATATTGTTTTCGCAAGTTATATCATATTATAATATAACTAGCTGCGCCCCGCGGTTTCACCCGCGTAACTTTCGATCCCGTGGGAATATCGGGATGAAAAATAGACGTTGGCCGATTCTCAGACCTACTCAATATGCTCACAAAATTTCATGAGAATCGGTCAAGCCGTTTCGGAGGAGTACGGCAACGAAAACTGTGACACGAGAATTTTATATATTAGACATGATAAAACTTGCTATCACTACAATGTTTATGAGTCAATTCAATTAATATAGCGGAATGGAAACAAATTTAAATAATTTTGTTTTCCAGACTTTCTAGACTTAGAGAGATATTGGAAAATAAATCATATTCACGTAGGTTCTTTATAGTTCATATAGGGTACGATTGTCTTAAATAACACTCATTTTACAAAGAATGAGTGGCAAAATACGATGTACCCCGTTGCTGACAGATCCGGGGCATCTCAACAAGTCTCCCGATGGCACCCGCGGTTGTTTTAGTCGACCCCTACTAGGGCCAGGCAAGCCCCACGGTGGAAGCCCATACAAGAGTTTCCCCGCGAAAGCAAAAAAGATGGAAAGACGATCTACACGTAGTAATCGATTTGGAATGAATGCGAGTAGACGATGTCCGCGCAGTATTCGATTCGGGATCATAGCGGATCATCGGCGGTCATGGCGTTGAAATAGGCCCATGTCTAGCAGCGCACTGATCAGGGCTGTTGATTATGATAATGGGTGGCAACTGGCAAGTGGTAACCCTAATGATAATCACGCCTCACGCGGTGTCCACGCGACTCTCTGTTAGATGATTATTGAGTAAGGTTCATGCTCGGACGCACCGCGGTCCCGCCAGCGTTCGCACTGATTGTGTGGCTACTTTATCTCCTATATTCTTTCCGGTAGCCCATTGAGGGATGAGTGGAGGCGGGCGATTGAACTACGGATGTTAACGGGCGTCCGCAGTCACCAAATGTATCTGATTGCCGTGTCTGCTTCAATGCAACTTGGTACTTCTTATACAATACTAGCTGTGCCCCGCGGTTTCACCCGCGTTAATTTTTAAGAAATCCATATAAACTTCAACACCCTATTTCACTCCCTTAGGGGTTGAATTTCTAAAAATCCCTTATTAGCGGATGCCTACGTCGTAACATCTACCTGGATGCCAAATTTCAGCTTGATCCGTCCAGTGGTTTGGGCTGTGCGTTGATAGATGGCTATGTCACGTTTGAGTTTTATATATATAGAAGTTGATGTTGATTATAGGCGAGTTAATGCCTACATTTTATTGTAGTTGTTTATTAGGCCATAAATGTGCCTCTTCTTCTCTCTTTCTTCTTTTTTCTCTCTCTCTCTCTTTCTATCTCTTTCCTATATCGCAGCCCGAAGATTAAGCCTACAGTTTCACCATGTTTCGGTTGACGTAGGTATTTATATTTGATATGTACTGTAAGTTGACCTCAGGCGTTAATAATTCATGTTTGTGCAGCACATTCGTCCCGGTATTGTTACATATTATTTGCGCTTATCGTGTTGTGTTACTGACACTGTCATGGCGCTTAAAGTATTTTAATTTGTTTCATCATCGTCATCTGATGAACATCTCTTACATGCCAACATTCTAACATTCATATTTTGTAAAATTTAAAAATATACGTAATAATTTCTTGTATGTATGTTAAAACAAAACTAATTTAATCTTATCTCTAACGGTTTCATTTAACGTCTCTCGCTTTTATCAACTTTGTATATAAAAAAATATCATGTGACAATGTTAGTTACCATACTTCTCCGAACCGGCTCGACCGATTCTCATGAAATTTTGTATGCCTGTTGGGCAGGTCTGAGGATCAGCCAAAATCTATGTTTATCTCGATATTTCCACGAGAACGGAACTTACGCGGGTGAAACCGCAGAGCGCAGCGAGTATAGGTACATATTTACGGTGAAGTAATGCATTATTTCGGTTATTTTTATTTCAATCAAATACATATCATGGTTTTGGTTTAAATCCTAATGTGCCTGCAATTTGATTTATAATATTGATTTAAGACATCTACTAACCTAGTTATAAGATACTAACATAATTATAAGCTTCTTGCTAACACAATATGGATTTTTGTGGTCCGAAATAAATGATTTTTATTTTTATTTTATTTTATTTATTTTTATTTTATAATATTTGTTGAAATTCCCATTTGGCATCAAAATAATGAATTCTTGAATATTTCCACGGTATTTCAATTTAAATATTGTTGAAAACCGCAATAATCTGTACATTTTTGAATTGTTGGAACTCGGAATTTAGATTTATATTATGCATTTTGCACAAAGTTCACACATTTTAAACATGATTTTAAGTATATGGATTGTGAAATTGAATTGTTATGACGTTAATAGCAACGTGAAATGGGAAATCTTATTATGTTTCTTTATTTAGAAATGAAATTTCTTAAATATCTAAAGTCTGAGTGTAAAATATCTGTAAGAGAACCATAATACTGTGGACTTATATACACTACTAGCCCCGTGCTAAGTACCGCAAGGACTTGTATTACGGGTTCTAGACAACGGACAATATACTTAATATGTTTTTTATAAATTTAAGAAATTTTATATATTCAAGATTTTTATTACAAAATACATATAGTACATTGGTAAACATCTATGGCGTAGGCGGGATTCGAATCCGCGACCCCTGGCGCAACATGCTCCGCTTATCCGATCTCTACCATATACGTGCTGAAGCAGCAGGCAGCGGATAAATGTAACCAACCGTTTGTTTTTTTTTTTTTTCTTTTTTCCGAAGGGGAAAATTCCAGGTGGTTGCATAATTAAACACTACCGCAACTGTTCATCGGACTAATGAAGACTTTTCTGTTTTCTGGTTTAGGAACCATCCGCTGCTTGCTCAGTGTTTGTTAGTGGAGGACGCGTTTGGGAAGACGATGGGTTTTGCCAGGCGACGAAGATGAAGTGGGTTGTTTACGAATGGCAACGTTTCGGCCATCTTGATATTTATTAAAATAAGCATATATTATATGTCTTTGTGGATGGTAAAAAAATTGTAAAACCCTATGATCCAAAGTAATGGTTAATTTTTCTAGTAAAAAAAGTATTTATATCAAAAAAAATCTTGTCTGTTGTTGTAGTAACTATCAGTGAGTGAAAAAATAACTAACATTATATCAAACTTTCGGCGAAAGCTTAAGCTTTCTTCGTCTAAATAATTATTAATGCCTTTTATTATCATAATTTACCATAAACACATTCGATCCCAATTGAAAAGTTAATATTATTTTGTACAGGTCGGTCCCACCTACCTCGTAACTTCGCGGTAACACTATATATTAGGGTTCCTTATACGAAGGGTAAAAACGGGACCCTAATACTAAGGCTCCGATGTCCGTCCGTCTGTCACTAGGCTGTATCTCATGAACTATGATAGTTAGACAGTTGAAATTTTCACAGATGGCGTAATTTTGTTGCCGCTATAACAACAAATACTAAAAAATTAAATAATATGAATATTTAAGGGCGCCCCCATACAATAAACGTGATTTTATTACTCCCATACAAAAGATAAGCTCCCGTTTTCGTAGATAATGGTACGGAACCCTTCGTGCGCGAGTCCGACTCGCACTTGGCCGGTTTATTTAAAAATAGCTTATCGTCAATCAGTCAAATATGGTCATCGTGTTTATCACTGTAGTTTCAAGGACAAATATGTCCGTGTATTTTCCACGGTGCATCAATATGAATCTGCGTTTCGATAACTAGCAGTTAAATAGTAGGCGGATAAGCCTCAAGGTCGACACACGTTAGCACAACGATTCCGTTGAACTTCAAACATGGATTTGATATAGTCGATGTTTCACGTAGCGAGTTACGGGAAACAATCGCCATGCACAATAACATACTGGAAACTATAACTATTGGTTCTATTTTCAAATACATCGCTCTATTCCATAATATAATAGCGTTCGTAATTTTTCAAAGGCTTAGTAGGATACTTCTGAAGAACTTAATTTTAGCCTTTCGGTAATAATGTACCAAGGTAGCACAGTACTCGAGAAATAATACAAATAAAAAATCATTGTCCATGCCCTACTAACATTATACCTAAATGTGAATGTGTTTGTTACGCTTTCACGCCAATACTATAAACAAATCGTCATAAAACTGTGTACATATACTTTTTAGTTACCTGATAGAAAATTCTTACTTTTTGTTAAAAATTACGCGAAATCTAATATAATACTAATTATAAGAACAATGAACCACATGGTTAGACATAATATACTTCGGGGCTATTTGATATCTACGATATAAACGTTATAAATAGAGATTTCAAAAAGAGTGGAACACTATTTTGATCATCATTCAAAACTTGCAAAAAAATAAAGAGTCAGATATGTACCAACAATATATGCATATATTCTGCCCTCGGCCCTAAACCCCGAGGCTCGGATCACGTGAGTGTAATTAAACAGCTTGTTTATACATTAACTGCAGTGTTACCTAATTGCATAATACCGGTCCTAACGTCTTGGTACAAACGTACCACTTCGACAGCACTATCGTCTGTGGTACGAGTGGATCTACCATAAATCGAGGAGTAATTTCTGATAAACGACCACTTGCCTTCTAAACTTCAGGGTTGGAATCATTTGTGTCTCTTTTGGTAGAATTTTGAATTTGATATCGATAATCATAATGACTAATTTATGTAATTGTATTTCAACCCCACTTAGGTTATTATTTATTTATGAGATAGACTTTTAGCAAGCAACCGGAAGGCAAAATATAGGTACACAAAACAGTTTCTCATCCAATTAACTAAAGGTAAACTCGTCTAAAGCAGCTCGATTCTAAAGTCAACTTAATGTAGCGTTACCGAGGCACAAATAAATAAATAGACTGCAACGATGGACGCTGCAAATTGTTCCCTTGGTGCTATTCTGTCTAATGCTTAAATGTATTTTACTTAAACTGTGGAGTTTATAAAACTAAAAACTTCCAACACCCATGAAATAGAACAACGTATTTAAATACAAAATAAATGACTGAAGATGCAGCGGTCACATGGTAATATCCTGTTCGTAGAGACGAAACATCAAAAAAAAATTAACTGTGGAATTTATTGGTGGGATTATTATCACTTTATGATATTCTATATCTATTTTTTGTAATCTATATGACCAATATATGATGCAATATACTTTAATGCTGGACCATATATAAAATATAAATAATGATAACATTTTGTTCTTTTGTTTCTTAACATTTAAATTGTTTTTGAGGATTTTGTCATGTAACCAAATCTGAAGAAACGTCAGGGAACCTCATCTATATGTATTAACAACATGGACTTTCCTCTCTCTTTCTAGACGATTTCCTATAAAGCATAAAATGAAGCAGATTTTTGACATGATACTTCGTCTTGAGAACTTGTTGACACTCGTGATTCTAAAATTTTCCGCAGCCAAGTCCCAGACCTTGACAATGAAATGCGAGTGTATCTGTGCACAACCTTCGTACATAGGACCGTTAGTGACTATAACATCAGCTGCGAACGTATAAGTATACACGTGTCTTCGTTTTTATGGATAAATTGAGACCGTGGCAAAAAACACATCTTGAATGCTTCATAACATTGTCTAAACCTGAGATAGGTAATAGTCTAGACTCTAGATATCTATTTTGAATTATCGCAATATGTAGGTCTGAAAAAAATCAGTATTTTTGTGCGAGTACGCGAGAGCACAAAGAAAATTTTTTAATGTACTGGATGGGGTTCCAAAAATTACTTACAGTTTTCGACGGTTAGCTAATTTCAAAATAAAGGTAATCAACACACATACGTACATGTTATATTACCGAGGCAGGTTTATACTTACATTTAAAAAAGTGAGGTAGGTATAATCTAATTTGGGTATCCAGATAAGAAATGCTCTTTCGGCATGTCGCACTCACAGTAATGGTAATTCACTGATGTCAATTGTTCCGTCAGTTGCGTCAGAACCAGTTATGACGTCAGGGATAATCTTAATTCCAACGTTATTGCCGACTTCAACCTAAAATCAGGCCACTTGGCTCTCCATCTGTGTGTATTGATTTTGCTGATTGAGTGAACAGAAACTACTGTTGGACGCTAATTATTAATTTCGCTGTAACCTTTGAGTATTTACCCAAATGGAGATGCCGCGATCGCAAACGCCTATAACAAAGTTTGCTAAATTCCGTGTCACCCGACAAACACTAATGCAATTTGTCTACATTGTTATACACGCACACAAAAATAATGCCTCATAAATCTCTAATTGTGTCTTCGAAATGAACATTGGTCTTGTTTCCTTGCCTGTAGGTGGCCTCCCCGTCGGGTTAAATACTCAAAGACTGTAACAGATTCTTTCCGACCATTTAATGAGTCGGTTGGACGTGATTCGCCGCAAGCGAAACTATCCAATAACAAACATATTAGCGGTTTGTCTACAGATGACACTACCTAACAAATATTCTCACAATTTTCTAAAGCTTTTGAAATTAAAATTGGAAACGAATTAAATAGTAAATACTCTGTTGACTGCGACCCTGGTATATACGAGCCACGAACTATAAGAAACTATAAACACATATTGCACCCATGTGCAAATTATTATTGTTTTTAGCATACTGTATGAAGGCAATACTTAGAATGATGATAACATTATTTATTAACGGTTTTTTACATACTCTATCATGTATAAAAACCGGTAAATTGCGAGTCAGACACACAGTGGCCTCCACACCACCATGTACCAATACATTTGTGGATGCGTGCACTCATATTATTATTGATCCTATTAATATTATAAATGCGAAACTTTGAATCTTTGTTTGTTACTTCTTTACGCAAAAACTGTTGAACCGATTTTCTTGAAATATGGCATACACATAGAAAGTAACATGGATTAATACATAGGATAGTTTTATCCCGAAAAAATGTTCCTATGGGATGCCATGGGATGATTTTCTACGGGATCGAAATTTGCGCGGGTGAAATCGCGAGGCGTAACTATAATAATAATAATCTTATCTTATTAATATTATAAATGCGAAAGTTTGTATGTATAATTATAAATTAAAATCTTTTAGTATTTTCTTCTGTATTGTATCATCTCACTAATTGCAAAATTTCATAATTGTAGGTCACTGGGAAGTACCCTTTAACTCACCACTCCATTTCTTAGCTGACCTCAGCATTGGTTCTTATTTTTTTATATTATTTATTTTATATTATTTCAGAACCTACTGCCTACTGTTTTGCTCTGGAAACAACTTCACTTGTCTGATAGAGCCAAATTTTTTTATATTTTTTATGTCATAGGGGGCAAACGAGTAGGCGATTAGTGACTGTCGCCGTCCATAGACATCCGCAAAACTAGGTGTCTTGCAGATGCGTTGCAAGACACCTAGTTAAACGACAAAGTTTACAGAATCCGTCTGTTGAAATTACCTAATTTGTTACCTGGCCTTGTTGTTTTCTTGTAGGTGGTACCTTACTTTTTTATTGTTGCATAGGGCGGCAATTGAACATTAGGAGTATTTTTTTTGTCTTTTAGCAAGAGTTAGTGCCACACTGTATGCTTGAATGCAGCCGAATTGGGCCGGCACGACCGGGGAGGTACCTCTCGCGTACCCGAGACCGGCGTGAAGTGACAGCTGTGTTGTCCCGTTTCGTGGGATAAGTCGCCGGTTGCCTATAGAGGTGGAAAGAGAAAGGAGGGCAGCGCATCTGTGTAGTTTCTATACGGATGTCTATGGGCGTCGGTAGTCATGAAAATGGCTCCGACTGCTCGTTTGCCAAAAAAAATGGGCCTCTTACAGACGGCAGTATAACTAACACGGTACTGTTCATCGTACTTCTGGTTTAAGGAGACGATAGGGGGACAGACCCCCTCTTTTCCCGAAGCCGGGAAGAAGATGCACCGGGTGTGGAGCATTCGGAGTAATTTAGGTGTTATTAGTCTTTTACTCAGCATAGGGGGACCAACGACCGTAGGTATTTGGTGTTTACCGATGCCCAATATCATCCGCAAATACAGATGCATTGCCTTCCTTCACTGAATCCATATTTGTGATTCTTTTACGTTCAAATACTTTGAACAGTATGAAATTTCGGAACAGTATCAAATTACGTCAATAAATATTACGTACACGTCGATAAATAATGGCTGGTTAGTGACAGTTTCTATCCGCAGGAAAACGCTAGGCACTGCTGGTATGATATATATTTTGAAGTTCATTAGATACCACGTCTGCGGTCAAGTAAACATACATCTCAGGTCCTTCTCGCGGCTTTATTTGTCTAACGTTAGGCACACAGAAACCGGTGTGTGAATACACATTCGCTTATGACGCGGCATGAGCGAAAATGTGAATATAGCGAATGAGGTTTGCTAGGAATGCATCTCGTTCATCTGTTAGAAGGTTGGGGGGGTGGAGGTGGGTGTCACTGGGCACGGTAAATCTACCTAACAGCCGCCAGCTGCTTTTTACTTTTTGTGTACTTACAGATTCCAACCTCACCTTATATCGCCTCCACATTTTTCCCCTCTACGTCCAAGTCCCCGTGGTGGGGTTCCTGTCCCTAGGGATGTTACAAGTCGTCCTTGCTGTTGTTGTGTACTTGGAAGCCTTCGTGCCTTCACCCCACCGGTGTGTATACATGGGGCCCCCAACGACAGTCCCATATTGATGGGACTCGAACCGGCCGCCGCTGTCAGAGGGCACCCCAAGCCCTGAAACGGCCCCCTCTCACCCCTTGCGGGGTTATGAGAAGACTACATACTATGATCTACCTAGACTTGTTACCCATCTAGTCTCATTATCCTATGCACTTGCAGTACATTCTGTATTGTTCTGCTACAGCATAGGTGCTCCTTTTTTTTGCGTTCATAGTTCGCGAAGCAATAAGAAAACTCTATCATCGAAATGATTTAATATGCGATTGGGATTAAAGAAATGTTTCTGTATTATAGGAAGGATTGCCCAATTAGTGCTTCTTTCTACTTATGAGAAACCGGCGTAAGCAATAAGCATCCTTCATGTACGCAAATGCTTCAATTATTGAATATACCTTTGGAAATATACGTACCTACTGCATAACGGACGATGTAAAGAAGAAAAGTAGGATCGCCTCGCTTAGAATTCAACTCTTGCAATGACAGATTTATCCTAACCTGGCAACTTGCCAGACAAATGCTGTGATTTTAAAATGTTTGCGTTCATTAAAGAGGATCCGTTATTTCGGTGATCGATTGAAATTGTTGAAGGTTATCTGCACCTAGCTTTGTGATTTGAAAATATTCTTGGATTTTGACAATTACTGCTCATGATGTACAGTAGCATGCGTGTGCGAAAAACGAGAGAATAAGGACCTAAGTGGCGGATGAAACTACACTTGACGCCCATAAATGCATGCTATTGTTGTTCATTTTTTTCTTTAAATGCTAATTTATCATTGTTTAATATCATTTAGCAGCATACCTTGGCATATACACTGTATCTTTCTAATTATTGTGAAGACCATGTTCTACATTCTACATTCTTCATGCAAATAAATGTTCTTATTTTTATTCTTGTGCGTTGAAGAATAACAAAGGCGTTACCCGTGCACCCCACCCGTCGTCCAACCTGCATTGGCTTTTGAAAAAAGCACAACCAAAAACCATCATTTCTGTCGACACAAAATTTACTGTTTTATAGGCTGGCCCATAGAGGTGGGAGGAGAAAGGGGGGAAGCGCATTTGTATAGTCGCTATGCAGATGTCTATGGGCGTCGGTAGTCATGAAAATGGCTACAACTGCTCGTTTGCCCCCCTATACCATAAAAAAAAAATAGACATGTACCTACATAGGTAAAAAAAGAGCAAAGCTATGACAAATCCATACTCATCTTTAAAACACTAGAATCGTGTTGTAACAAAATAAGGTTGCATAAACGAGACTAGAATCGTCATTACTGTGACCTAGAGCAAATTACATCAACAAAGGTCTCGGCGATCCAGTAGAGCTGGTTTGAGTGCATCGCTAATCTCTTTTTACCTCCGCTTAGAAAGGTAATGTAACGGAAAACTGGCACAGAGCACGCGACGCGATACACGGCGGACTCGTGTGATAATACATCATGTTGGTATGAGGTAGTGCTATGCACTCTGATTCGTACATAATGCCACAGCCCAATAGCAGTTGTGTCGCGTTTGGTGAGGTTGGTGAGACTGCGATTGCCCATTGTATGGATGCAAGGTTGGAAGGCATGTTTTCACAATACAGTCTCCCTAATTTTTGAGATTTTTTTAATTTAAAGTGTGGAAAACGTGGACCAATGGACTATTTGGAGATATCATATATATATATAACGCCATTTTTTACCGCGCACAACAGTACTATGGAACCAGCTGCCTTCCTCGGTATTTCCGATCCGATACGACTTAGGGATCTTCAAGAAAAGAGCATTCCTCTTCCTCAAAGGCCGGCAACGCGTCTGTAAGACAACTAGTTTTGCGTATGTCTATGGGCGGCGGTAGTCACTAACCACCTGCTCGTTTGCCCCCTATAACATTAAAAAAAAATATATTCTTGAAGATCTATCACCTCCAAGCCTCCATCCTAGAAGCTTTCCGGCCAACTGGCAGTCTTTTTTTCAGATTTTTGACTTGCCATTGTAATCCTTGCGATTGGTTCTGCGAAATTCTGTTATTGAAACACGACTGACGTTGGAATTTATAGTTTTGCGTACACGATTACGAAATCGGCAAATACGTAATTGAACATTTCATACTGAATTTTATGCCTCTCACAGCTGTTGTCCAACTACTACCCACGCTTTTCCGAAGCGATACGACCTAAGACCTTCAAGATAAAGACTAGTAGACTATTTTCTACACAGGCATCACAACAGCCAGATATTAGTAAAACATGTATTAACGTTATGCTAACTAAGTAGGTATATACTTACTTAATAATATAAAGTTAAAGATTTTGTTTGGTTGAACGCGGATTTCAGGAACTACTGGTCAGATATTCTTAGGTCTCTTAAATTAGCACAGAGTCGCTCAGCGTCCTATGGAAAGAGCTTATGCTAGGGGTTTCTCTGCGAGATCTCTGCGAGAATAAAAAGAGTATGCAAGCTGAAGTGGCATTTATTTTAATAATTGGGAAAGAAAGGCTAAAAGGAAAGAAAGAAACTGGGAAAAAAAAGTAGCGGCCCGCGCTGGAAACCGCAGTGTTGGCCTCCCACCTGGTGGACTTAGGACGTGATCAAAGGCTGGATGCAAGCAGCTTGTGACCGTGACCAGTGCGGCACTGTGGGCGAGGCCAATGTCCCAGTGCACCTCTTCTTGCTGCTGCTACTGAGATGATGACGTCAGTCAATCTTGCGTCAAGCAACTGAACAGATCTGGTTGAGATTTGGCGCAAATACAAATTACAAACACGAAAACATAAAAATACATTTTATACCAAATAAAAAGTTCCTTGGAGAAACCGGGGTGTGAAGGTACCTTTAAATAATAAATAATAATAAAAAAAAAATAGACTCGGGCGGTCCATGGGGTTAGTGAGATCCTGATGCCTTTTTTTACGGGAATTCGGCGTCAACGCGTTATCCGAGAGACATTTCATTTTGTGGATATCTAAAATGGAATATCTATGGTCATAGAAAATATACTTTTTATAAATATACTCCAAAGGCATATTAATTATGTTTAGTTTTAATGAAATGGCGTGTAAAGTTGCGGATCAAGTATGATATTTGTTCAGCTGAGTGGTTCGGTTCCAGATGTGTAAAATCCGTCCAAAAATGCCATTCGTTTTTCGGCATAGAAAGTTTAATACAGTTCATTCCTTTTAACATTTAATTTCATCATAAAATCAACATCACTACTTTCACGACTATCTCTACTTGTAAGTATTTTTCGTCATTATTTTATTGTTATTCTAATTTAAATTATATATTATTATATCTAGATTCTAGGCCATACTATATTCACATCCGTTTCCGATAATCCGAAAGAATGACATACTAACTTACACACAAACCGTGCGCTTAAGCGCAACTTCATCCCGCACACCACTTCGAAATCGAATCAGCTGCTTCCCTCGCTATTTCCGGACCAATACGACCTAGGGTCTAAGGATTTTCAAGAAAAGATCAAAGCTTATTCTTCTCTCAAAGTCGTCAACGCATCTGTTAAACTTCTGAGGTTGCGGATGTCTGTTGGCGTTGGTAGTCACTACATCAGGTGGCCCAACTGCTCGTATGCCTCCTATTCTATAAATAAATATGCAAACTAACATGTATAATATTAGTAGGATTGTTGACCCCGCCAAGACTTATTGTTTGTCTTATAGTATTGACAAAATATGAATATATGAATATTTAACATACATGAAAAGTGATTATTTAAGCTGTAAGGTAAACAGTTTGTATTAATATGACTAAATGTACTTTAAACACACTTAATACGAAAATCGACACAGGTCAGGGATATAATTTCGCAATCACAGCGTAGGCGATGTCCCACGTTACAAAACTGCTGACTCAACACAGTAATTTTCCGTTCAATGTAGCTACATGTGACATTACTTTCATGGATTAGTAGATAATTAGCAAGAGGTAGTGCCACGCTGCATGCATCAGCCGGCCAGCCATCACGTCAGTGTAGGTACATCTCGCTTAAATGATACCGGGGTAAAGTGACAGCTGTACTGTCGCGTTTCGTGCGGTGTTTAAGTAGCCGGTGGCGGATTGTGGGAGAAGGAAGGCAACGCATCCGTATAAACTCTATGTGAATGTCTAGGGGCGTCATGAGAATGGCTCCGACTGCTCGTTTGCTTCCTTATACTGTAAAAACAAATAATATTTGTTTGCGGTTCTATAGTGTGGCGACATGGGCCGATATTTGAACTTGTCAAGATCGGCTAAGTGCAGAAGGATGTTACGTAAAACCTGATTTGTAAATAAAATTTTATCGTGAAACAAAATACTATCATCATTATCTTCATTGTCAGCGTTTTTCGGTCTCTCACAGCGCAAATCTCAATCGCCAATTCGGCTACATGCATGCATGCAGCGTGGCACTACGTCTTATTTAAGTGCTGTTATGGTGCCTCGCTAGAATACGAACATAAACAAGGGCGAGTCGGACTCGCGCACGAAGGGTTTACGAAAACGGGAGCTTATCTTTTGTATGGGAGCAAAATAATCACGTTTATTGTATGTGGGCTCCCTTAATTATTCATAATATTTAATTTGTTGTTATAGCGGCAACAGAAATACACCATCTGTGAAAATTTCAACTGTCTAACTATCATAGTTGATGAGATAGAGCCTGGTGACAGACGGACGGACGGACATCGGAGCCTTAGTAATAGGGTCCCGTTTTTATCCTTTGGGTACGGAACCCTAAAAACGACACCTTCCGAATGCGCTCTGCATTCTGATGGAGCCATTATTTTCTGGTTCACGCACAGCATGTGGTCGTCAGTTGGAGTGTGCAATGCATGATGCTTATTCATTACTTGCCAATCTAGTTTATGATGGAGTCATCGTATTGAGACAATAAGCAAAGTCACAAAGAATGTACATAGGTAAGTGAGTATTGATAGGCAAAGTCATACAAGTTTAATCTAAAAGATGGCAAACCATGTATTTGGGGTATGAAATCCTCTCTTCGATTCTTTTAAATCATTAATTAGTTCTAGTGATTTTTAGCAAGTTCTTTCGAAGTGACTTATTGCATAGTGAACTGGAATTTCAGGAAACATCAGGATTGTAAAATACTTGCATAAACCGCGATATACAAGGTTGATACAAGCGAGAAGCATTAAATTAAACCGCGTATTTAGTATAGTATTTCCAGACCACGTCAAAAAAATCAGATCTATCGGAGCAATAGTTTAGCCACAGTAATTTTTGAAAGTTTTTTCTTACTTCGTACACTCTGTATCGCAGCTGATCGCCGACTATGGCCGGCCGGGGTCATTAACAATTTTTCGCTATTTAACTTGTTTGAAAAAAGTATTTTCGTATACTTGACGTAAACTTATTTTTAATAGTTTCGGATTGACTGTAGCCACTTAGTATATGTGATTTCATTTAATGCCTCTCGCTCTTATCAACCCTGTATAATCAATATAGCTACAGAATACAAATGGTCATTTAGTGTTACCTAATTTAGCCCTCACATTTGCATTGAATGAAATGATGTATATATATCATACATCATAACTCATAAGTTAAAATCGCTAAAAGGTATATACTTCCCTGAGTATACACTTCGCTGAACTTGGTGCGCAGACAACCGTGTGTAATTCGAACACCATAAAACCAGTTGTGTTTCACGGAGGCATAATGAAGAAGATGATGATGTATCATAATTTTCCGCACTCAGTATTATACTAAATGAATTTATATAACGCTCATATTTTCGCCAAGTTTCTGACATCACTGGGGGTTCAACGAACGCGTTACATCGTAAGCGATTTTGGGTGGTGTAATTACGATAAAAAACACCTAAAAAACTCGCCTTGAATTCCATGCGTCTGATCTTGGTGAATGCTCTGTTGCCACGTGTTTATGATTTTGCCACCTGCGTGTTATGATCTATAATAACTGGCAAAAAATAAATCATTCTATAAATAGTAGCGTTGTGGAAATTTCTTTTATTTTCGTACATCTAAATCAATGTTTAAATTTATATAGATGAAGAAAGAACTAAAATAACTGTTGTATTTTTAACTGCATTTTTGTTTGTTATTTATTATTCACTCTTTTATTTTAACAATTTTGGATATTTATGATTGGTGAATTATATTCACCAATATTATAAACAATAAAATCACCAAACTTTAGTCAAATTGACGCTAAAAGCAGTGAGTGATTTTGCTTAGGGCCTCTAAGAGCATAATTCTAATTATGTGATCCGACATAAAATACAAAATTGCGAAAATTTGTATGTTACAATATTTGTTATTGTTTTACCAAAAAACTACTGAACTAACTTAATCCAGATTAGATGCAAGAGGCTCGTGGCCGTGACCTATGACCCTATACTCTATGGGGGAGGTCTACATCCAGCAGTGGCCTTTTCCCTGATGATGATTATTATTATTATTATTTCTATGAAAAAAAAATATACTCATAGATTAAAAAATAGCCAACGGGAGCCATTCATTTTTATTTTAAGGTAATAAGAACTTCTTAACTGTCATTAGGAAAACCTACTCTGTCTGTTTCCGATTGTGATGCAGTTTTTACAATTGTTTATCTAGAAGTCTAATTTGATAACCATCTTTTGTTTACTATCTTAATACACTGGTGTTTATTATCTTAATACGCCGATACAATCTTGAGTATTTTCGAGTCCCATATATCGCTTATTGCTTTTTTAAATTACAGTAGGTATACGAGCAGTCTGAGACATTTTCATGACCATCGGCGTCCAAAGACATCCGCATAGAGGCTATACAGATGCGCTGCCATCCTTCCTCCTCTACCCATGGGCCACCGGCTACTTACACACCGCACGAGTCGCGACAGCACAGTTGCTTTACGCCGGAATCGTGTAAGCGAGAACCACCCGGACGTGCCGGCCCAATTCGTGCATGCATGCATGCAGCGTGGCACTACCTCGTGCTAAGCATGGTGATAATCAAACACGTCGTCAGATGTAAACGTGACGACATGCCGTTGACCTACAAGCTAAAAGCATTAGGCGGGATCTAAAAGTTGTAAGCATGCCAACTGAAGATTTACCGATCGGGCTTTTTGTATCATTTTTATTGCAAACGCCCAGTTCTCGTGTATTTTTGTCTCTGGAATGAATTTTTGTCTCGCGTATAATGGCATATGAGGTCTATGACAGACGGACCGTTACAGGCTGTAGTAACGATTAAATGTATTTGTTTTAAAAAAGCTGTTATCCAATGCTACTGACGGTATCTGGATCGATAAGACTTAACACTGTCAGGAATATACTAATTTCTCTAATAACACCTCATGAATCAGACATTATATTTGTTTACGTGGACGAAATATATACAGCTATGTAATTATTATAAATTAAAAAAAATTCATTATTATTTATAAAATTTGTGTATTATGTTACTTATTCTTAATTACACTTAGCGGGTTTGACTTGTATATTGGTCTTTTGGCTCGTGCCGATGATGATGATGAATTTGGATATGAAAATTCTCACGATTACAATTTAAAATGACATAAAATTGATTTTGTAAATCAATGTTTATAACCCGAAAAAAATAATGGTTACTTTAGAATAAATCTGCATCTTTTCGATTCATTAATTCAGCATCGCCAGATCGTCAGATTGTATCCCATTTGTATTGTGCGGTGTGCCACAGGCCACAGCTGTAAGGGGAAGTAGGGACAGATCGAAAGCTGGCGCAATCGCGAGCAAAAACTAGTTTATCAATATCATTTGAATGTCATGATTGTGATGATACACACTTATGATTTACTTCACCTGATTTGCCGATTCTGATATCCTATCAATGATTTTATATATCCACTTGAGGTGGAAGTAAGTAGGTTAAGGCATTTGATAGCATATCTCATTGTCTATTTCTCAAACAGTTTGTTTTTGTATAGTGTTTGTATAATCTCAAGAGAATATACTTTTCTTTAATACTTTATATCAGTAATGAAATTTATTTTGCACTGCCAACATTGGGTATGTTTTTATAATCATTTATATCTTAAAAATGCATCATAAATAGATGTTACTAATAGTGAACGATTATATCTAAATATTCAATAATTCTTTATTGTTATTTTATTAAATTAACGATATATGTAGAATCCGTTATTGTTTTCAAAAACCACATAAAAATCACGCAATATATATACTTTAAAAAAATATTTTTTAGTTCTATAGTTATCTTATTATGACTAATGAGATTATACTTTTACTATTTTTATTTAAATTAGCTTGTAGCCTGTAACAGATTTATACGTCTTTGTAACAATATATAGCACAGCAAGTAACAGCGATGATTTGATTTATTACTAATTTATTAAAAGTTATTACAAAATCAAGAATTATAACCAATTATAGTGTTATCCTAATGTTTGCGTGTTTTAGTTATTTTGTCTATTATACAAGACTGATAAAAGCGGGAGCCATTAAATGAAACCACATATTTCGTGTATTGTGAAGTTTTTTAAAGTTTTTATGCGCGTCGTACACGCTGTATCATCAGCTGATCGAGCGCCCGGCCGCCCTTAATCGGCCGGGGTCATTCACCCCGTGCTAGGTAAAGCCGCCCGTTACAAAAAATGATTAGATTGTTTCGCTATTTAACTTGTTTCAAAAAAAATTCGTATACTTACCGTAAACTTTTTTTTAATAGTTTCGGATTAACTGTAGGGACTTATAGTATAATATGTGGTTTAATTTCATACCTCTCGCTTGTAACAACCTTGTATAATAATAATATTCGTCAGTCGTTTAAGTTTAGTATTTTATTATTTTCTGCTTTGTTACATTGTGATTATTGTTGACTTTGAACTAAAAATGCTGAATACGTATTACGCTAATTGTTATTATGGGTTTCGTTTCAAAATAGTGACAAAGTTCACGGTTGTCTGTAAGTACTGAGTTTTATTGTTTCGCATTAAAACTGTGATGATCTTATCTTATAAATTGATGTATTGTTATTAGTTTATTACTAAGTACATGCTGGCGCTTCCATTTTCTCGGATATTCAGTTTTATGAATGTGTTTAGCTCTGGATCAACAAACTCTCGCTTGTAACAACCTTGTATAATAATAATATTCGTCAGTCGTTTAAGTTTAGTATTTTATTAGCATATCAATTATATTTAGCATATCATTCATAATATGGAGAGGTATCCTTTTAAAGGTTACTTTGCTAAGCCCATGAGGTGTTTGCGCACCAGGCTGACGCCCCAGGGGTTATACAACGTTTAGAACTTATTTTGATGTTTTTATAGTGCTAGTAAAACTCGGAACATTAAACTATTGAGCTCTAGGATATGGTGACGATCTTTCTGCCGTACTCAGTGCGATTTTGATACGAGGAGCAGATCATCATCCGGAAAGGCCTGGTAGGATTTGTCATCGAATTTGCGTACTACATAAATGAGTACACTAAGGACGTATCGATATTTCTGGAACAATTATTTGGTACTCAAAATACCAATAGCAGTAGGTAATTAATAAGCTTCTTGCACTTAGAAATTGCTATTATAGTATCGATACTCGACGGTTAAGTGCCTCAAGAAAGTAGTGGAGTATGCTTTGTGCAGGGACATTTAGGTTCACGTCATAGGACCTAGTGTAATGGGCAAAAAGTTTAAACAATTAGAATATAAGTAGAAGAAAAGCTACATAACATATACATATTTTAGCTACGACTACATATAATTAAAATAAAACTACTTCAACAATGATATTACAACCCCGAAAAGTAGCATTTTAATGAGAAGATAAAGTATCGAATATTTTTGTAGGTCAGGGTTGAGGCTAAGGGCTGACCTTGTAGGCGCGTGGGGCGCAAACCTCAATTTTTGAATCTATTGTATTGTTTCTCTACGTTGAATGTAAATTTTTGGTCATAGTTGCCGTGGAAGTTAATAATCAGCACGTAATGGTAGCATAGCCGCAGGTTTACGACTGTCATGGGCGCGAGGTGCCTCCCCAAACGTTGCGGCTCAATTCGCTTGCAGTGCAGCATACGCACTGCTTGATATCGTGAACATGAGTTTAGGCGAGGCTATTGGAGCTTCATTATGTAACTGTTTAATTTACAATAATCTCTTAGGTCGGGACTCGGGAGTCATTTATCTATAGGTTAACCTCTACTAATACTAGCTTCCGCCCGCAGCTACGCCTGCGTGGAATTTGGACTTTAAAAATAGAGGTTCTCAATTCTTTCGAATGAAAGATTCACAGCTCTTTCCACGTAGGTGATAGCGTGATAAAATGTAACCTATATGTTGACCCGACCTGTTAGTAATATTCATGCAAAATTTGATGTAAATACATTTTTAGTTGAGCCTTAGTTTTTTAGTCTAAATACTATATTTTTAACATCGATATTGAAGATCACGCCCGAAGTATTCTTTTCAAAAATGTTCGATGTACAGTTTTGACTTTCCTACGATTCCTGCTTTTATCCCAGGGGACAAAAAGTATCCTATAATTTAAGTCAGCTAATAACCTATCAGTATAATAAATTTTATCAAAATCCGTTAAGTAGTTTCGGCGTAATTGACGGACAAACATCCAAACAAAGAAACACACATTTATAATATTAAGTGTAATAAAAATCTCGTATCACAATGTTAGTTTACATACTCCTCTGATACGTCTTGACCAATTCTCGTCTAATTTTGTGTGCGTATCGGGTAGGTCTGAGAATCGGCAAACTATTTTTCATCTCGATATTTCCACGATATCCAAACTTACGCGGATGAAAACGCGGAGCGCAGCTAGTAAGTATTATTTAAAAATCTCGTGTCACCGGTTTGTTCGCGATGGACACCGAAACTACTGAAATGATGTTGATGAAATTTTGCACATATATGTTACTTTGGCCAACTTAAAACATGGCTTTATTTTTGTAATGGCTGCGATATTATTTTATTATGCACAGCAGCGAGTGGACCGGTCACCTATTATAAAGAGGAACGGTTTTTTTGTTTGTTTGATCGAATAGTTTCCAAAACTACCGACTTTAACCATTGTTTACTAGTATAAAGCTACATTACCAGGAAGAAAGGCTATTTTATTATGTAATAAATATATCCGTTTCGATCTAGAAAGTTCCAATAAATAGATTAGTGGAAAATGAGCCACTTTACATATACCTGTGTTTACATGTGGCATTACATCTTACAAAACTTTCATCGATATATTTTCACAAACAAAACGATTATATTGGTTTATTTGATCAGTTTCATAATTATCCCTTCTATCAGAAAGTAGGGCGTTATTCACCGAGTGAAAAGGGCTCAAGGTTACCCACTCCAAATACGTAAATAATACATTGTAGTGCTTGGTATTTTCTGCTTTGTTACATTGTGATTATTGTTGACTTTGAACTAAAAATGCTGAATACGTATTACGCTAATTGTTATTATGGGTTTCGTTTCAAAATAGTGACAAAGTTCACGGTTGTCTGTAAGTACTGAGTTTTATTGTTTCGCATTAAAACTGTGATGATCTTATCTTATAAATTGATGTATTGTTATTAGTTTATTACTAAGTACATGCTGGCGCTTCCATTTTCTCGGATATTCAGTTTTATGAATGTGTTTAGCTCTGGATTAACAAAGGTTTATAGTGATTATGATAATAATAAATAAATATTTATTGCACACACCAATTGAAAATACTTAAAAATATACAACTTATAAATATTGTTCCAGACAACCATCATATTAAACACGCGTAGAGATGAGTAGCTGTGATGTCAACAATAATTTTTGGTTCTTTTCTGGTTTTCTTCACAAAAAATCTTACTTTAAAATATTGTAGCCGGATGTGTAAGATAAACACACTCTCTCTGGGCGGTTTTAATTTATGCATGTGTGCATACATGCACATAACATTTTATTTTATAGTCGATGAAATAGCGTTTGCGGTGGAAAACAATCATCACCACGTGATTCGTGGAATATTGTTCCACGAGTTATAAAATATACCGCCATCACTAGACCACTTATTAGCTGGTGGATTACAATAAACTATTTGAGTATGCTGTTTTAATTGCTGTTCCTGGCGCTCGCTCGGACACGGCTATGTAATACATTTGTACGAATTGTGTGTTGGATGTGTGGAATAATATATCATAGATACGCGCCTCTAGATTAGGCTGTTTTTGCGCCGAGGCCATTCCACATTCATCTTTTTCTAACTGGGAAACTCTTTCATAACCTGCCTCCTTGGTGTGTTCCGGTGGGGATTGCCAGCTTCCGACCCTAACAAGGGCCGACTACTGCCTAAAACCACCGCGGGTGTCAAAGCTTTTGTTAAGATGTCCTCTGACAGCCACAGGGCACCTTGGCATGTATACAGTCAGTATTGCACTCTCAAATGTCGAGTCCGACATAGGCCATATAAACAAGGCCTAGCTGCGGAAGAACAACAATTACAATTTTGTGGTGCGGCCGTATTATTAGTCGACTACATTGTGTAGAGCTATAAACACACGTTTCGGGGAATCTAATAGGCTATTTGACACGATCAAAAATATGCTACGAATTATAGTCGTCATATTAAATAAGACAAACTAAACCGTATACAAGTCTATTTTATTAAAAAAAATGCATATTTATTGTAAAATTTTGTGATCGATTGAAACTCAGATGACGTCACTGGCAAGTAAACTCTTGCTGAACTGCCTAGTGTTTACTGTTTACACTTTTATCACTTGCGTTTGACGTCAATCTAATCATATTGCGCCGCCATGACAATTTGCACTGTTTTAGGCGCGAGTGTAATAACTCAAACTTAAACATTATTTTTTGTTGTTAATAATACTGCTTATTTTCTGGAAATATTTATGTAACGTGCTTAACAAGTCATAAAGTATGAAATAAAAAAAAAATCAAACAATTGTCAAATACCCTATTGAAATATACCTACTTCGTCACATGTTTCGATAGCATTATTTTCCAGGATATCTCGTTTTATATCTGAATATATTATAGTTTACGACCCGGGCTCGCGCGATAAATTATGTAAATTTGGCAAAATAATGACTTGAGTCTATTTCGTGTAAAATTGTAATGTGTTAATGTGTCAGAGTGTTTACGAAAGTATTTATAGATGCTCATAATTATGCCTTAAGTGTCTAAATATGAAGTCATATGTTTTGCATATTGTGAAATAATAATTTTAGCAAGAGGTAGTGCCTTGCTGCACGCATGCATGTAGCCAAATATAAATCGGCGCTGTAGCGTGCGCCCCATCCGACTAAACCCCTGCGGGTGCCTTCAGCCGCATAGTTGGAGGGCCCCGGATCTACAAGCAACAGGGCCCGCCGGCGACAGGCTGGCCTCAATGACAGGGTCAGACTCTTCCTCCTTAGGGACTGTCCGGCATGCCTTTGACAGTCCCTTACTCCACGATGGGACCGTGCAATGGGGTCAGGTTCCCAGCCTAACCCCTGGTCCCATAATTAGTGCTGCATTTCGACGTCCTGTCGGTTCCCCGCGCGGGTGCCCTTCTTGAGGGTGACGGGGGGTTTGCACGCCCAGCCCCCCATCACATGGCCTGCTGGCCTACGACCGGGTTACCTACCCGATCGTGTCGGCCCTCGCTTATACGATATCGACGTAAAGTGACAGCTGTTATGTCGCGTTTTGTGCGGTGTGTAAGTAGCCGGTGGCCAATGGAGGTGGGAGGAAGATGGGAACGCATCTGTATAAACTGCGGATGTTTGTGGCCTCGGTCGTTATGAAAATGGATCCGACTACTCTTTTGTCCTCTGAAAAATAAAAAATAAAAAAATTTGATCAATATATTTATGTATTCAAACATGATTGCGCAATATTTTTTACCGGAAGTAAATCTAATTTAATATTATTATAGGTCACATCTTTATACATTAAATGAATGAAAAAAAAATAATACATTAAATTGGAAACGTAGGTACAGAGAACATGATTCTCAAATACCTACATGTTATTTTAGTGGAAAGGACACGGCTATTTCGAATGAAATTTATGAAAATACGTAAGAAACTGGTATTCGTCAGGGTTAGCTATCTCAGGGTTAAGATATTATGTCTCGGTACTTTTAGCCCATTTCTCGCATTCTTGTGTACTTTTCTCGCTAGCTTGGATATGTGTTAAGAATACATTGGATATCTTGGCTAGCCGGTGTAAGACTGCGACGTGTGTACTTGATCTTGATACCATATTGTGATGATTTCAAATATTGAATATCTGGCGTATATCCGAGGGGTTAATTTCTTTAGTTTCTTTATAATACGAACAAATTTAACCCTAAAATACAGTACCTATAGGTAGGTAGGTATATTAATGGTGTCAGCTCATTTTGTCTCACTGTTTATTGACTCCACAACCACATAAAAATCTGATGTGCAGAAAAATAAAAAAGGGAGAAAATCATAGATTTATGTCAGTTATCTGTGGAGAAAATAATACTTTATATATAAAATTAAAATATATTGTCGACACAATCGACTAAATGTCAACTAAACTCATTTTTATTAAATTACATTACATTTAAGTTAATTAAATTATATTACATTTAAATAAAAACTCTTTGTCATTAACAATTTAATTTAAGGTCATTGGATCAATTTTTGTGTTAATAAAATATGCATTACTAGCTGTGCCCCGCGGTTTCAACCGCGAAATCCATATAAACTTCAACACCCTATTTCACCCCCTTAGGGGTTGAATTTCTAAAAATCCTTTCTTAGCGGATGCCTACGTCGTAACATCTACCTGGATGCCAAATTTTAGCTTGACCGTCCAGTGGTTTGGGCTGTGCGT
>LUGF01046784.1:449844-461799 GCA_001625245.1 Calycopis cecrops | reverse complement strand
TTTTTTTGGTGACGCAGGGGAATGCCTTTACGCACGATACCGGGTAGCCTGGGTGACTCCTGGGCCTGTGTCGGGCTCGGCGTGTAGTGTACGCCCCTACCGACTAAACCCCTGCGGGTGCCTTCAGCCGCATAGTTGGAGGGCCCCGGATCTACAAGCAACAGGGCCCGCCGGCGACAGGCTGGCCTCAATGACAGGGCCAGACTCTTCCTCCTTAGGGACTGTCCGGCATGCCTTTGACAGTCCCTTACTCCACGATGGGACCGTGCAATGGGGTCAGGTTCCCAGCCTAACCCCTGGTCCTATAATTAGTGCTGCATTTCGACGTCCTGTCGGTTCCCCGCGCGGGTGCCCTTCTTGCGGGTGACGGGGGGTTTGCACGCCCAGCCCCCCATCACATGGCCTGCTGGCCTACGACCGGGTTACCTACCCAATCGTGTCGGCCTTCGCTCATACGATACCGATGTAAAGTGACAGCAGTGCTGTCGCGTTTTGTGCGGTGTGTAAGTAGCCGGTGGCCCATGGAGGTGGGAGGAAGATGGGAACGCATCTGTATAAACTGCGGATGTCTGTGATGTGTGCGTCGGTCGTCATGAAAATGGATCCTACTGCTCTTTTGTCCTCTGAAAAATAAAAAATAAAAGAATGCTCCATTTGATCAATATATTCATGTATTCAAACATAATTGCGCAATATTTTTTACCGGAAGTAAATCTAATTTAATATTATTATAGGTCACATCTTTGTACATTAAATTGATGAAAAAAAATACATTAAATTGGAAACGTAGGTACAGAGAACATGATTCTCAAATACATGTTATTTTAGTGGAAAGGACACGGCTATTTCGAATGAAATTTATGAAAATACGTAACAAAATGGTATTCGTCAGGGTTAGCTATCTCAGGGTTAAGATATGTCTCGGTACTTTTAGCCCATTTCTCGCATTCTTGTGTACTTTTCTCGCTAGCTTGAATATGTGTTAAGAATACATTGGGTATCTTGGCTAGCCGGTGTAAGACTGCGACGTGTGTACTTGATCTTGATACCATATTGTGATGATATTGTGATGATTTCAAATATTGAATATCTGGCGTATATCCGAGGGGTTAATTTCTTTAGTTTCTTTATAATACGAACAAATTTAACCCTAAAATACAGTACCTATAGGTAGGTAGGTATATTAATTAATTTGGCGCACGCTCAACCGTCTTCGGACAGGAGTGGGCCGCTGCAGGTCAAGCCAGGTAAGGTGGGGCTACGCCACTAGGTCGGAGTGCGACTGCGGTGCTCGAGACCAGTATATATCCCATCTTTTATCCTGTCCTCTGTGCCCTTCCAACTGTACCAAAGCCGACCTCATGCGGGTGTCAGATGCTGGTCTTTCCGTGATAAATTACTGGTCCGGCAAAATCTAATTTCTAATCATATTAAATACTTAGTTGAAATAGTCAACTTAAATGGTGCCATTGACACGATAGAAGAAGAAGGTATATTAATGGTGTCAGCTCATTTTGTCTCACTGTTTATTGACTCCACATAAAAATCTGATGTGCAGAAATATAAAAATGGGAGAAAATCATAGATATTTATTTATGATAGTTATCTGTGGAGAAAATAATACTTTATATATAAAATTAAAATATATTGTCGACACAATCGACTAAATGTCAACTAAACTCATTTTTATTAAATTACATTACATTTAAGTTAATTACATTATATTACATTTAAATAAAAACTCTTTGTCATTAACAATTTAATTTAAGGTCATTGGATCAATTTTTGTGTTAATAAAATATGCATTACTAGCTGTGCCCCGCGGTTTCAACCGCGAAATCCATATAAACTTCAACAGACAACACCCTATTTCACCCCCTTAGGGGTTGAATTTCTAAAAATCCTTTCTTAGCGGATGCCTACGTCGTAACATCTACCTGGATGCCAAATTTTAGCTTGACCGTCCAGTGGTTTGGGCTGTGCGTTGATAGATGGCTATGTCACGTTTGAGTTTTATATATATAGATTGTTATTATTAATTATTATATCGGTATGTTTTGTTTGCTCAGCATAACGCTGGTTACTTTCTGCATATTATTATTGTTATTAATGAACAGTTTGTTCTTTCAGGCACTTAGGTGACAAAGGGCAACATGACGGTAGAGAAGAGCAAAGGCACGAAGGTCCCGCCGGCGACCAAGAAGGTGGCGCCGGACGGCGGCTGGGCCTGGATGGTGTGTCTCGGGGTCAGCCTGGTCAATGTGAGTGCAGCTGATTTTCTTTAATTTTTTTTTAACAGTACTTATTATGGTAGCCGCACACTTATCAAGTTGTAAACGCCTCGCCTAGAAAAGCGAAGGCGATACGATTACGTTACGTTTCCCATTAGTGTGCGTTGCAATATGAAGTTTCATACAAAGAATACAGACCGGCTCGAGGTGATACGGTTGCGATCCCTTTCCGAGTTGAAGTGTGTGCTGCGACCATAAAGGGGACAACGAGCAGCCGGAGCCGGAGCCACTACCGAGATCCATAACCATCCGTATAGAGGTTTAACAGATGCGTTGCTCTCCTTCCTCCTCCCATCCCAACATCATAGTAAGAGGTAGTGCCACGCTGTATGCTTGCATGCAGCCGAATTGGGCCGGCACGACCGGGGAGGTACCTCTCGCTTACACGAGACCGGCGTGAAGTGACAGCTGTGCTGTCGCGTTTCGTGCGGTGTGTAAGTAGCCGGTGGCCCATGGAGGTGGGAGGAGAAAGGGGGGCAGCGCATCTGTATAGTCTCTATGCAGATGTCTATGGGCTTCGGTAGTCATGAAAATGGCTACAACTGCTCGTTTGCCCCCCTATACCATAAAAAAAAAAGAAAATCCCCCTCCATTTAAAAGAAACGTTCTTGTTCCATCTTGAACTAGCCCCAAAAAACGTGTCAGTTGAACGGTAATGTGCATAAAATATACTTTATAAGTAGGTAGTAGGTAGCTACTGTTGAGTCATTATTTGATGTCGCTTAAAAATAGCGAACGTGGGGCCTCTTACACGCGTCGGCCATGATATCAATATCAATCACGTAGGCAATTCATCCTGTTATTTGACTACTGCATTTCCACCAGATAATAATATAAGAAATTCAGGTGGCCCGAGGCTTATTGGGTAAGAGTCTCGTTTGTACCTAGATGTGGATCCTACCTCCCTTTTGGACTGCCTATGGACTAAAATAAATGCCTAATATCATCAATAACATTATAAATGGAAAATTTTACTACGTAAGCGTTCATTGATAATATTAGTAATAAATATATTAAGGATAATGATAAAGAAACACTATGAGGTGATGAGTTGGCCAGTTTCCTTATAAATCACTAGGCATTACAATACAAAAGTACATTGTCTGCTGTCAGCACGCTATCTGTTTCTCAGTAATGCGCAGAAGATTTATTAGTTATCAACATCGCAAGGACTTCGGTTTTGGTGAAAGTTGATGAATGTATCACTCTTCTCAGCAACACTCTGTAGTCCGGTGCTGGGCCACTCCAGAACATTTCTTACCCTGCGAAAAACACGTTTCCACACGATTGTATTTCAAAGATTGATCGTGTAATATGTACTGCAATTACCTTTTTTTGATATCGCGGGGAAATGCATTTACGACTCCCATTGATCTTGAGGGAGTGCCGATGGGGTGTGGTACTCGCGGCTGGACCGAATACTCACTAAAACCCCGTGGGTGCAATCAGGCCTCTGTATTGAGGCAACACGTACCTGTCAGCAATTAGGCACATGTACTTTTAAGGTTGCTTCGTTGTTCTAGCAGTAAGAATGTTCAGCCCAAGGGAAATCGTGTGACCTCGGATAGTGTCTCACAGAAATTTACAATTTCTAATCATAAAATCCTGCCAATGTATATTGTAAAGGTACTATTTCGCCGCGCGTTAAGTCTTCTGTCTGATTTGAAATTTCTCTCTAGTCGTTTCGGACGTGTAAGAGACGAGAGAAATAGGAGAGTGAAGGAATAAAGTGTTACCTTTCCGCGAAATCCCTCATGCTTTAATTGATAGAGAAAGAAGTCGTACGCGTAGATGCGCTTTATAGAGAAAGACGTCATACGCGTAACCGAAGTCCGGTTGAGTTAACGAAGTCTATCAGTTAGTCAAGGTATAATAATTTCAGAAGAAACCTTTGATCCTGGATCCACTTAGGTTGTGAACATGAGCCCTGTTTGTTATATGAAACGAAAATCGATAGTTGATTC
Source organism: Calycopis cecrops (assembly GCA_001625245.1). NCBI lineage: Eukaryota > Metazoa > Arthropoda > Insecta > Lepidoptera > Lycaenidae > Calycopis > Calycopis cecrops. The sequence goes on along the minus strand of LUGF01046784.1, from coordinate 457,544 downwards.
CATTATCTTCGGAACAAAAGAAATGTGGCTTATTATATGGCTCACGATTCACGTGTTTTCTCGCAAATCGGGATAGATATATCATCATCATCAGCCTATTTTCGCCCACTGCTGGGCATAAGTCTTCCCGAGTGCATGCCACTGAGCTAGGTCTTCAGCTCTCCCTGTGCAGACAGTGACAGTCACTTTACGAATCGTCCACCTAGTTGCAGAGCGTTCTACGCTACGCTGACCAAGACGTGATGTTTATGAAGTTAGCATCGCCATTTTGGAAAATAAAAGAAATAAAAGTTGTGCTAGCTTGTGCTAGGCTTGTGTTACACACACACGCGAGAACACTTTTGCTCTATCGGTTGTCGGTTCTGCGGCAGACGTGGCTAGCCCACTCACCACTGCCATTTCAGCTAGCTAATTCCCTGGGCTATATCTATGTTATGATGGATATATAGAGAATATTATTGTTTATTTGTCAAACGATATCTCTGACGCGGCTAGCTACCTATTACTAAAGGGGGCACGTATATTGATATAGATTACAATGTAGAAAAAATATTTTAAATTGTATCTAATCTATAAATCTCTTAAATTGTAACTATGCAAAATTTTATCTAAATCCGTTACGTAGTATTTGTGTAAAAGGCAACAGCATAACATCCACATTCATAGTCGTTTTCATTCACCAACTCTCGCATCACTCGACACATCTGATAATATGTATCTGATGGTGATGTCAAAACTTTGTTAATAGTTTTTTTTTAATTTTTTTCTTTACAGTCCGGTCAATGCATGATGCTCATGCTAGCTGAAGCCTGCAGCCGTTAGGAGGGTAGTTGGATTGAATTGGACTAAATCTAGTCGGTCCCATTCCAAGACTTTCTACTAGCAAAGACTCAACATCAGACAAAATTTGACTAGCAAAGACTAGATTTTGCCACAAGTTTGTTTAGCTCGACGACGTGCTCCCGTATATTAATATAGCATTAATGAGCTATAAAGTAACTACAACACGAGGGCTATTTATTGACGTCAGGGCTATTGTTAGGATGTTTTGTGACGTCATATAATTAACTATCCGAACTACCGAAAATAAACGTCACAATCCCCCTTTTTTTTACATGTGGAAAATGCATTATGCATACCGCCAGTCGCCGGATTTATCTGGACGGTTATCCGCTAAAAACCAGATAACAATCATCTTCACGCCATTACCGAGTAGGTAGATGGGTACAGTAGGGCTACCACTAATCTTCCACCGTACAATCACAATCCCCTAGGATTATGTAGCAGAGTGCAGCTAAGTTATAGCGTTTTGTGCGGTTTGCCGGAGCCCTAGTGGTCCAACGACGCAGATTGGTAAAGGGGACAGCGTTTCTGCAGATCCTCTGACTATACTATGTCTATATGCATAGTTATGTCATCTCGTGATCTCATTTCTTTCATCTTTCTCCAGGTCTTCATATTTATTGAAATAATTTTTTCTTTTTTTTTACGATATAGGAGGGCAAACGAGCAGCCGGAGCCATTTTCATGACTACGGACGCCCACAAACATCCACATAGAGGCTATACAGATGCGCTGCCCTCCTTTCTCCTCCCACCTCCATGGGCCACCGGCTACTTACACACCGCACGAAACGCGACAGCACAGCTGTCACTTTACGCCAGTCTCGTGTAAGCGAGAGGTACCTCCCCGGTCGTGCCGGCCCAATTCGACTGCATGCAAGCATGCAGTGTGGCACTGCCTCTTACCAAAAATAATAGTAATAGCTGATACCTGCGACTTCGTTCGCGTAGCGTAGTAATATTATAATCAAAGTGATTTGTTATTGTTTGCTAGTGTGCCGAAATTCCGATTTCCCGTAAGAATAAGCGATTTTACCGCACTAAAAAGTGTTTTTGATGTTGACCAGGCTTAGTATCTATACACCACAAAAAATCTAATTCGAATCTGTTCAGTAGATTCGAAAATTAGCCCGGACAAACAGACACACAAAAAAATTAAAAAGATTATTAATTTTCTAATACTATTTTAACATCGCCCCCAATTAGTTTTTAGTAAATATATTCAATGTGTAGACACACGAACTTTACTCTTATTATACCTATGTATAGATGTTGTGCTATTCTAGATTATATTTTATATCTGTGCCAAATTTCATGCAAATACCTATTACCTTGTATTGTTGCGTGAAACAGTAACAAACAAAACAACAAACCTCTCCCCCCGATTATGATCCTCTCGTCTCCATGAACGAAAACAAGCAGTCCCTGTCAAATACGAGGGACGAGAGACCCGCGATCCCTCTGCACTGGCCAGGATAGTTATAGTTAGATCAGCTATTTATGAGAACTTATTATCAGCCTAAATAAAATAATAATAAGCTATCGGAATGGATCTCTTCTATCTGCGGAACAGACGGGCTTTCGACTCCAAGCCAAGCCGCGACGCCCTACAAACACTCACAGTGTGTAGTCTGAAGCTGTATTTTTAAGGCTTTTCTTCGCTTTCATTAGTATGATCAGGCTAGGAAAAAATCTGATGAAGTATGATTGGCGTCCACAGCTCATGTTCCGATTTGAAGAAAAATTATCGACACATATTATATTAATAAATAAATAAATAAATAAATATCTGTGGACTTAACACACCACGTTAGCCTAGCCCCGTGCTAAGTACCGTAAGGACTTGTGTTACGGGTACTAGGCAACGGACAATATATTTACCTAATGTTTTATAAATTTAAGAAATTTCTATATATTTAAGATTTTTATTGTAGAAATACATGTAATACATAGATACATCCATGACCTAGGCGGGATTCGAACCCGCGACCCCTGGATAACATGCTCCGCTTATCCGAGCCCTGTACCACTGCGCCAGCCTGGTCGTCATTATAAGCGTACGACATGGCATTAGTTTACACAATAATGAGCTTAATAAACAACATATTATGTGCACTCTGTTAATACGTAATGTGTCTCGTGACTTGTGCTGCAGACCCAATTACTATATTGCGACATATTGTTCCGAAGTGCTCTACACAAAGAAGTGCGGTTCTGCCGATCGTTCGATTACTCAGCGGGTCGTTGACCTCACTATCTGTACATTCGCTATTGTTATCTGTAACAAACATTGTGCTGTTGTAGTTGTATCTTCTTGATACGCTTCTAGGAATTGGGTGGCGTTTTTTTTAATAAGCTTTCATCTCGATTTTTTTTTATATTTTTTTGTGTGGGGGTGATTTCGTGGTAAGGGACGGAAATGTGTTACAGGAAAATGAGAAAGCGTGCTATTAGATTTAAAAAATCGTTATTTTATGAATATGCAATTATTTCCATTAATATATATGCGGATCTCGTACTTTAAGGTTAATTTCGATTCCCCTCGTTTGAAAATAAATGGGCAAATTTATAGTGGTAGTGGTAATTTTATAACATTAGGATAACAATATAGGTTATTTAAGGCTCGCTCGTGTTTTACTTTTACTACTTATATGATAATAATTTGCGATCTATCTAATCAATCTATATTCGTGGCTTATATTTATTCCGATATGGAAATGATGAATATCTAGTTAAATAAGACCTTAGTGCCGATAATAGAAGTTACACGCCCACATTCAGTAGCGGACAAACGGCCTGATAATGATTATTATCATGTGAACCTAATGCTCGTTTCTATGTAGAGTTATTAACTTATTATACATCAGTGTATTAACTAACAGTTTAAATAATGTCCCTGCATTTACTTTACAATTTTCTTGTTGCTATGTTATGATAAACTCAATATCCCCCTATAAAGTGTATTCAGGGCGAGGTTCGTTCGATAGCGAAACCGTTCAGATAAAATAATTTATGCACAAACAATACCAGACAACAAAGGAACCTAGAAGAAACCCTGTCGTGTGAAGCGAGACGCTTAAGGATTCCGTGGCTCAAAACGAATAAAAAAGTTTGTCTATCAAGAAAATCTAGAGGACGTACTTCCCGCCTGACCAGATTCATGAAATTTTTGCAAGAAGTATGCAGATGAAGATCATCATTATTATCATACTTTATGCACTGCTATTGTCCTATTTCGATCTGCGCCAAACAACTGACTTACTGCAATTGTAACTTGCCAATATTCTATTTATCGATGGATATGGGTTTGGCAACAAGTTACATACGAAATATGTCTATTGCCAGTAACCACATCCACAGATAGGCAGAGTATTGAAAACGATAAGTCGGTAATAAAAGTGGAATGGTATCAATTTGGTATTTTGTAATTGTAGCACGGATAAAATAATTATAAATCATCATTATTATTATTTATTATTATAACTTTTAAATGTCTTGCTCGAACCTTCCGTGGCGTTGGTTAGCATCTTGACTTAGTACCTAGTAACTGAACTAATTTAATTCTATGAAGTATCTAAATTGTTTTTAGGCTCCTATATTTTAAGCCCTAAATTCAGGGTTGAAAACTGTACGGAACAAAGTTGACCAGGGGTAGTATAAATGTATTTATTTGTAACGGGGTTAATGAGTCACATATTTACTTGTATTTGAGTCAGGTTAAGCTTTGTTTTTATATCCTTTGTGTGGACGTAGAAGGCGGTTTTTATTATTGAATAGCCGGCCAAATGTGAGTATGTCTAGTGAGACCAAGAAAAGTGCTCAGTGGAGCATGATATTGCGAGAGCTGTATTTGGTGCTTACCTGCAGGACAGGTTCCGAAATTCTACGATCCCCACGCAGCAATGAATGGCTACATTGCCGGCACTAGCGATAACCGTTTGCGAACAGTTTCAAACGAAGTTTCCCTAAGGCACATGTCTCATAACCTGTTGAGTTAAGGTTTTGGAGAGCTTCTGGATTCAATAAGTGACGGCGACTTATTTGCCTATATCCAGCAGTGGACTTCTAACGGCTGCCGATGACAATGATGAGTAGGATTCGCAAACCGAGGGTCCTACACCAACGGTAACTGTGAGAATGACGAATGACAACTTATACAGTATAACAAACTTACATTTGCTAGCGTAAATCATAGAAAACATGTACTCGAGAGGCGTAAATGATTTACAAATAATCTAACGTAGTATTATTTATATAATCTTCATTTTTAAGCATTTAAAAATGAAGTAAGTAAATAATTAGTTCTTGAGTTTAATTAAGACAAAGGAAGGTTATTTCGCGTTGATAATGTCTGTTTCCATGAAAAGTACGATAAGTTTTCTTTCACAAATAGCCTTACAGTGTAATATTAACAAAGTAATACCTGCCGGGAGAATTCATTTTCTTGGAACTTGTTATCCCTAAATTATTTATACTTATCTTTTTTTATTCATTATTACTTAGCCTAGAAAGTAATAACTATGTGCCCCTGGTTTTATCTCTCCTAAAATCTATGGGAATTATTCATCAATTTTTAGGAATAAAAGCAAAGGTATGTTTATAATTTCTTCTGGATTTTAATCTACCTTCATATAATATACAAGTGGACCCGACAGACGCTACAAGTATTATGTTGTCATGGTAACCTGTACGGTTATGTGGCCGAATTGTCAATTCATTATTTTACCTACAATAGTGTATTTGAAGATGATATATATAAAATGCTGCAGTCGGGCATTTTATATATTGATAAAGTATTGCCTAAATGTCGTCTTCTACAGTTTTATTATATATATAGATAGATGTGTCAAAATTTAATTGAACCCGTTCTGCAGTTTTTGCATTAAAAAATAACAAACACACATACACACTTTCGCATTTATTATACAGTATGTCCCAGAAGTTCTTAGAACAAAAAAAAATCTAAAATAAAACAGTGACAGGGGATGAAAATGTTTTTTTTTGTTTCGTAATCTACATACACGGGGAATTATTTTTTAAAAAGCACTTCCCAGTCTGCTCCCTTTCTTTCTGTAAACTCATCAATTGGCATGCTTGTAAACGATGACTAAAATATCCCAGGGAAAAAAGTCCTTAATACTGAGAAAAGGATAAACGTGTCTTTTTTTACGACCTAACGGAAGTATTTAGTGTATCTAATTATATCCGGATAATATAATACAAACTTTTTGTACGTATAAAATACACGAGCACGCAACGCATCAAAGACTATATACGAAGTGTCATTGAACTATGATAAAACAGTCTTTTGATAAAAATATACTGTGACATAAATACATTTACTGCTATATATTATTGTCGAAATATTTTACGAGCGTCGGATGACGTAAAGTTTTTTTAATTTAGTTAATCCTATCTTGCATAACAAAAACTAATGAACGTATTCAATTGAAAATTAGCACAAATGTAGATAACTATCTAGAAAAATTTTAAAAATCTGTACCCATACATATATACCATAAAAATTGATTTCGATAGGATTTCCGCAGGTAATATCGCGCGACAGAGTTGTTTACCTTCATGTTATTGATTTTTATCATTGATATATAACAAGCAGCTATGAAAATGAAAGTTTTTATTCAAAATAGAATTACAAGAATTACTTTTTGAACGTCAACAATTACATCTACCGGTTCAATTCAACCCTGAGAAGAACCGGCTAAATAAACTCAGCGGGCCTCATGATGTGATGAACTAGTTAATATGTATGTAATTCGTTCTACCACAACTTACCATTTTCATGAACCGTATAATACGTTATACAGATTAATAATTATTCTTATTAAAATAATACCAACACAGAATGTGCCGCTCGTAATCGATTTTTTATTCGCAGTAAGGCATTGTAATATTTAATAACTAGTAATATAACTAAACTATATTGTAATAACTAAATCTGTTCAGTCCAGTGACAAAAATACACCTTCGCATTTATAATTACCAGGATGTGTATATTTTCTAAAACTTGTATTATCTCGTTTCAGTTTTCAACACGTTCGCTGGAGCCGTCGTTCGGTCTGCTCTTCAAGGACCTACTCGACGAGCTGAAGGTCCACACCACGGGCGCCTCGTTCATCGCCAGCACCCTGGACTCTGTGGTCAACTTCTCCGGCTTCTTCGTGGGTCCCGTGATAAAGACCTTCTCGTATCGGAAGGTCTGCGTGGTTGGCTCTACGATATGCGCGCTCGGCCTCCTCTTCACCGCGCCGGCTAACAGCATGGAGCATATACTGGCTACGTACAGTATATTGGGAGGTATGAGTTGTTTCATGAGTTTACGTAGCATGTTTTATAGTATTTATAGTATTTATAGTATTTATAGTGTTTATAGTATTTATAGTATTTATAGTATAAGAGTGCAAAGGAATAGCTGAAGCATTTTGATGACCAACGCCCATAACTATGCGCATAGTTGTGACGTAAACATGCTACCCCACCAAACCATACGAAACGCGACAGGATGATCTCCCTGGCCATGACGGTCAGATTTGGTTGTAACGCAGTGTGGCAGTACCTTTAAATCAGTATACAGTGGTACCAATATCAAAGTGAGAAATATCATGAGGTTGCAAGCAAGCAGTTAGAGTGCCTGTTGATCAGTAACATTAAAAAAAATATAGCTTATGTTAAGGCCTTTGACGCCATCGCCTAATGGACTCCTCCACACGAAACCTGACAACATTACGGCACCTTATGCCCATGTTATGAAAAGTTAGCTACTTCCTAAATAATGTTCGAATGTAGAAAACACTCAAATTGCATTAGGTTCTTATTTAAAACCTTCATTCCCATTCCAGG
>LUGF01046784.1:429031-449451 GCA_001625245.1 Calycopis cecrops | reverse complement strand
GTTTAATCGGATATATCAATTATTAGATCTAGATGTTATATTTCTATACTATATTAAGTAAAGTACAGACTAAGCACCAGTTTTGCAGCCATATCGTAAGAACTGAACAATGATAGAGACGTCAAAGAAATTTCCTTTCCATCTGAAATTGTTACTTAAGATTTCTTTTCCGTATTTTGTAAAGTGAAATGAGTCTATTTTTTTTAATTAAAAGTTTAACACACCCTTATAAACTGTACATTGATGTTTATTGAGTGCGTGGTAATTAGGCACACACTAGGTCATTGCTTATGATATACACAATACATTGTTGATGGATCACGGCGAAACACACCGTCTGTGCACAACGCCCTCTGGGGCTGTACTGAATACTGGGGCTGTAATATAATATAATAATATATAAATCATCTTATCTACCTAAAAACGATCTAACCATCGCATTTAGGTGACATATTCTGTCACTGTCACATAACAATTGAGTGAGCCAAGAGTCCAAGTAAAAAGGATAGGAGACGATTCCGTTTATTAATTGATTAAGTAAAGTTCAATATATTTTCAGACAGCTGAAGACGATGTACTGCAAATGAAAGCGATCAAAAAAGAACCGGCCCTAGAGAAGGAGAAGAAAATGGGATTTTTCAGAAAATTCATCTCTCTGATGGACTTGGACTTGCTAAAAGACTGGTCTTTCCTGAACCTGCTGCTCGGTCTTTCGTTGTTTTGGAGTGGAGAGCTCCAGTTCAGAATGTTGACGCCGTTCTTCATACAAGGCCTGGGGTACAACAGGAGTGACACGGCGTTTTGCCTGTCCATCACCGCTATAACAGACATCGGGGTCCGGTTGATACTGCCGCCTATCTTCGACAGGACCACGATAACTAAGAAGATGATATTTTTCGTGTCGGCTTTCTTTTTGGCCGCTACAAGATCGGGTGAGTTGAATAGCGCTTGTATTTGTTTGAAAATCGTTTTAAAAAGGTAGGATATGTCTCGAAGTCAAATTGTATAAATCGAGATATTAGATTTCGGCTAGTAGTTTCCATATATATGATCTATACGTATACTTGGAAAGAAAAACACAGCTCTAAATCGTAATTTTTTTATAGTTTGGGGTCCTACGAGTAATCAGAGTCATTATCATGACTACTGTCGTCCATAGATATTTTTTTTTTTTTTTTATGATATAGGAGGGCAAACGAGCAGCCGGAGCCATTTTCATGACTACCGACGCCCACAAACATCCGCATAGAGGCTATACAGATGCGCTGCCTTCCTTTCTCCTCCCACCTTCATGGGCCACCGGCTACTTACACACCGCACGAAACGCGACAGCACAGCTCTCACTTTACGCCAGTCTCGTGTAAGCGAGAGGTACCTCCCCGGTCGTGCCGGCCCAATTCGACTGCATGCAAGCATGCAGTGTGGCACTACCTCTTACCGAAATATCCGCATAGAGGTCACATACAGTGTCATTTCCTCCTCCTCCCTCTCCATCTATACTAATATATAAAACTGAACAGTTTGTTTGTTTGAACGCGATAATCTCTGGTACTACTGGTCCAAATTGAAAAATTCTTTCAGTGTTAGTTAGTCCATTTAGCGAGGAAGGCTATAGGGTATATACCATAACGCTTTAGTGTACGCGGGTAAAGCGGGGAAAACCGCGTGGCGCTGCTAGCAATATATATGTAGAATCCATTATCTTTTACCAATTTCTTGTAATATAGCCAGTAAATAAAAATATTATTCTCTTCCATAAAGACAGTAATATGTGGTACACACTACACATACCCTTAATGGCTCGCGTTATATGTTATATGTTGTTGACTAATTGCTATTTCCTTCCAGTCCTAGCGGTGCAGACGGAGTGGATTCCTCTCATGGTGTGGCTGTCGATATGCGGCTTCTTCCGAGGCATGTGCCTAAGTAACTTCACGCTCACCATCTCCGAGTACTGCCCGCTGGAGAAGCTGCCCGCCGCCTTCGGCCTCCACATGGTCAGCAAGGGGCTCTTTGTGGTGCTCATCGGCCCGCTTATTGGTAAGCTGTTTGTTCTGGCTGACTGACTCACGCTTGTTCTGACTGATTGACTCGCGCTTGTTCTGACTGACTGACTCACGCTTGTTCTGACTGACTGACTCACGCTTGTTCTGACTGACTGACTTACGTTCACCATCTCCGAGTACTGCCCGCTGGAGAAGTTGCCCGGGCTCTTTGTGATACTCATCGGGCCGCTTATTGGTAAGACGTTTAGTCGTATAACATTAGACGGCGGATGGAGAAGGAGAGCAATGCATCTGCATAATGACTATGCGGATGTTTAAGGACTTTGGTAGTATTGGAAATGCTCGCGATTAGTTGTGCTATACTATGAAGCAAAAAAAACACTACATACAGTCATAGGGACTGCCGATAGACATGATAACATAGAACTAGCAACAATGACCTGTATTTAGTGACACACACTATTAGCGGTGCTTAGCGGCGCTATAGGTGGCGCCCTACCCTAAATCCTATTTAGGGTAGCTTTCTTTTCCTGTGCTACCTATCATCCTATCTAGCTTCTTACCACGGTGATGACGCAGACACATAATATTTTCCCTGTTCTGACGCCGCTATAGAAGTTTCAATTAAAACAATCTATAAACGACGCGTGTTCCCCTATACACGAAAATCAAACCTTCCATTGGTTTGCAGGTTACGTGCGGGACTACACAGCAAGCTACGCGACGTGTATCCACGTGCAGAATGCGATGATCATGTCGTGCGTGCTCGTGTGGGGCGTCGAGTACATATTCGCGTTCACGCGCCGCCGCAAGGTCGTGCAGATATAGTGCAGTGTAGACGGACCGTAAAAGTTGTACACAGGCAGTGTAAACGGACCTTAACAGTTGTATGTCAACACAATGTATCTGGAGCCGATGACATCATTCTTCGCTCTGGTAACTCATCCACATATAACGCGATGATCATGTAGTGCGTGCTCGTGCGAGGCGTCGGGTTTCTTGTTCGCGTTCACACGCCGCAAAATCGTGCGGATATAGTGTAGTGTATACGGACCGTAACAGTTGTGTCCGGGCACATCATAATGGTGCCGATGACGTAATCACCCATCTGGTACAGCTATCGTGCAGATATAAGTGACCTTCGAAATTGTACACGGGCACAAAATATTTGCAATTAGTGTCTGTGACGTCACTGCGCTCACAGCTGTGGCGAAAAGTTGCTGACTGTCGATGTGAGGTGCGATGCCGGAACTGTAGTGTTTTTTGGTTAGTTTACATGTACAATTATAGCGCACGCCTGTTTAGCTCATTGCGCGACCAGCAACATTACAATTACGCACATAAAATACGTACGAACCGAATGGCCACGCCCATTTGCTTCACCTCCCCTCCGCCTTTACGCCATACGCTAATAGCCGCAAAGCTCGGGCGACGTCATCGACGCCAGCCGCCAAGCGCACGGATGTTGTGGTCGGTTTATAACTAGATATACTCGATGTAGTCTGTAATTTTACATGTAGATTTCTACATAAATCATTTTAGAAAGAATTAATATTTTTGTGAATCTAAAAAAAAGGTGTAAAAATAGCATTTTCGAAACTTTTCGAAATCCAGAACATTTATTCATCAGTCAATTTTGAAAAGTTTATTAAATGTAATTTTTTTCTCATGTTTTTTAATAAAAAAAAATATGTATGTGTTTGTAACACATCCCTGAAGTGAAGTAGAGAAAACCTTTTATAAGTTTACCAAATCAAATCCTGAAATTTAAACTAGATGTGCACATCAGTGCTAATTTTTCGATATATTTTCTATCTAATATGTATGTTGTACATCACTATAACCGACATTTAACATCTAGTTTAAATTTCGATTTGACTGTAGAATGCCATGATAAAGAATTGTTGTTTGGTCACTATAACAATATTATCGCTATAATGTGATATACTATGCGTAACACTTTCGATTTGACAATTATAGTGAGGTAACCTAAGGATATTATGTTTTGAAAGAAATGTAAATACCAATTACCGATTAAAGATTTACAGATCTATATATAAATCGATACTTATCTCCTGTTTATCGATTTTATGTCAATTCAGTAGGGTCAATCCCTATTATTTAAGATAAATTTTATTGAATGCTCCTGATATTTCTCTTAAGTACATTTAGTTATAAAAATAATGATATTTTTTTCTTACTTTTGCAATACATAATTTTTCCAATCGTTTATTCTTGTACTTAATTGTTTTTTGTTCCCTAATTTATGTTGATTTTTTTAGAAAAAAATGCATAACACGAAAAGTGACAACTGTCAGTAATATCATTTTATGGCGAAAATGGGGTAAAACATGTAAATTTGCAGAATTGCTTGTGTACAATTTGTCGTCGAGTAGGTATACTTGTTTTTGATATCATAAATTAAAAACAAGTAAACACTGATTAATTTTATTTTAATTCGAATTATTTTTTTTTATTTTAATAACGAATTTTTTAGGCGCATGACCTAACACTTAAATAGCATACTTAATCAATTTTATATTTATATAAATTTTACATAACGAAAAATTTACTCTACTCATAATCTACTAGTTTTAGTGTAGAAAAAAATACATAATTTTATTTCCAGTTGTAGTTTAAGCTGTTGTAATAATTATTAAGTGTATAACTTAGGATTTGTATGACTAATCGATTTATAAACTTTGCATGACTTACGAGAACATGACAGATTAAAAAAATGTGTAGAAGTGAAACTTCAGAAAAGAAACCAAATGATACTGAGTTAATTACGGGAATTTTTTTTAAATAAAAATCTTCGGAATAGATACCTATCATATACAGTAACTTTTGATCTATCGCTTTTTTTAAGTTTTTGTTGTAATGTTGGAATATTTATTAGCGTATTTTTGAAGGTCGTAGAACTGAAGTTGTTGTATGATAGCTATGTTAGATAGTTCCTCAAAGCGTACTTGCGTTTTAAAGTTATTACAGTATCATTGTGTTAACGCATTAACGTTTTATCTAGTTTCTTACGAAGTTTCACTTAAAGAATGATTGTTATAACGTGAATATTTACTATTGGTTGGATTGTGCGCTCTTAAACATCTCTCTAAATTTATACGAATGTCTCTCATTACTGCTACTACATCTACGTATTCAACAACTTTTCGGAATCATGTTAACCATGATGACAATGACAATGGCCGCCGAAAAGTTTGAAAAACATCAGGAAAGAAGTTGAGAAGACTGCGATTAAATAATCAATCAAGATTCAGTCGGGGCTGCTTTACACAGGACCAGATCACAAGTCAGTAGGCTACATTGACTTTATAATATTCGTGTTAAATACATGTCAGTGCTGACTTCATATAGGGGATTTCTCAGGTTAGCCCTGACTTGCCTCGAACTCAGTCACTTTCTGGCTCTGTGTAAAGCCCTTAGATGTTGCTTCTTGACATTTTTATTGACAAAGTTTTATTGTATGTACTTATAGTTTTCGTAACAATCGTTTTAGATTAATGAATTAAATGTGATGCGTCGGAAACGTGAACTTCTTGTGTAATAATATAGTTGTAACATAGTAAATAGGTATCTCTCTATTATTATTTTTTTAACTTCTAAATTTAGCGCTAAGCTGCATGTTTTGCAGATGACAGACAGATGCAGTACCTACTGTCTATGTATTTTGCACGGTCCCTAAAGTTCGTGGAAATCTTTTTATCTTGTTTGTTGGAAACGTTGTTTATAGCACAATATGAATGAAAGTTAGCAAATTCATTTTTTTTTGCTTTACTCAAGACTTCATTTGCAATAATACGAGTATATAACTCGTTAAATTTAAACCTGTAAACTGCAGATGCTAGTCGCTTAAAGAGACCACGACTAGATTCACGCCTCCTTTTTTACACGCTTTGGATTATTTTGAATTGCTTTGCAAAATTAAAAAAAAGATATACTCGCTTAGACAAACCAAGGTTTTCTTATAACTTTTTGTTACATAATTTAGTTCATGATTAAACAAAAATGCATACTACACGTCTTGTTACAAGCGGAGCAAATGAATTTTGTGATAGAAAACGACCAAGTGCCAAAATTAATCTAAAGCCGGGATACCATGTCCCTATCATCATAGGACTAAGGCGCAGCGCACACGACAGACTATCCGTGACGCACTTTTTAGTCTGTGAAAATATAACCTATGCAATTATATGCAGTAACGCACACGACGCGCAAAAAGTCCGGCGCACATAATATCAAACTTTTAGTGCGCCGCAGACTCGATCGCACAAAAAGTGTGTCGTCTGCGCTGCGCCTTATATTTATATATATTAATTAACTTATAATAATATAGTTACATAAACTAGCTTTTGCTCGATGCTGCGCTGATCTCTATATATGGATAGCTGACACATGTTGAAGGTATTAGTCAGCGTCTCAAGATCCTGACGAAATAACAAACATATGAAAATTGTACGTCAGTCTACGCTGTGTTTTTGTTTATTCGTTAGTATCTTAAGTATTGATCATCTATCGAGTATAATATCAGATATCCATAGATAGAGATCAGTGGTGAATCGATGTAATGCATTGTGAAAATTTTAGCACAATCTGTGCATCCAGGTTTTAAAGTGTTCACTTATCAACCTAACATTTATATATTAATCTTATCTATATAATATTATGACTTTTTGAAATGGCATCTACTATATTATTTTATACAAATTTAATTATTCATTTACATTTTTATGAACTTATTGCGGATATAACATTATGATTATTGATTTTACAAATAATAATTTAAGAAACAGAGATAGTGGATAGATAAAGTGTGAGCGAGATGCAAGATTGCATAAGGATTAATGTCATCCGCCATTTGATTTTTTTTCTTATTTGGCGGTAAAATATTCTTTGATAAGTATGTAAATTTTGTATCATGATCATTCAATTTAATGCAATAATGGTTAAAATTTAGAAAAAATGTTTGAGAAATCTAGATAAAATGTATTTCATGTAGATGCCAAATTGCACCTTTCAATATTTCTAGATTTTTTTTATTGACGAAACAGATAACTTAAAAGGCAATAAATATATCCATATTTTTGTAGACGACGTATACCTAGTGTAGTAGACGAAGTGTATAATAGACTAGTGAGGCGCCTGCTAAACTTAGTGTTTATTCAATAGATTTTCTACGACTGTATGTATGTATATCATCTACATTCGGTAAAGCCTGAACAGCTGACAGATGCAGAGTAGTGTTAGATCTTCTTGATAACACATGAGTGACTGTGACATGGGGTACTTATTGTAGACAATACAACTGTTTATTAGTTGTTCATTAGACAGAATGGAGTATGTAGTAAATATGGCAGTTTTGAAGTAAAACTGTTTACGCGCGCTTGACTTAGGGAATAAGCTGACGAATGCGTGGCGAGAGCGTTACGAAAAGTGTGATCGGGCAATTTTTAATGTTTAAATGCGTAATACTAGTAACAAACCAAACTATAGGTTAACTAATCTAACTTATGTAGTAGAAAATCATTGATCCTCAACTTTCGTCACGTCTAGATTCCGTAAAATTAAACTAGTATATATAATTACAATATGTACGGATGCGGATTTTATCGTGGTTTATTTATTTAACAAGCCCGACGGTACAGAAACTACAGCAACCGTACTTTAACTAAACCGCGATAGAATCCGTTAAAATAATTTTATTGTAACGTGTAATATTCGTGTCTACTTATAAATCCTTAGATTCCTGTACCTTTCCGTCTTCCAGTATATTTACTCTTACGTAGATGTAGATAGGTATATATAAATATATATGTATGTATGTATGTGCTTTTTGATGTGATTTTAGTAACGGAATATTACAATTTTTGATAAATATATTGTACTTATATTGTAGTAAATGTAAATGCATGCGTAATGCCTTAATGTGTTCTAGGGATGTAGCGTTTAGAATTGTGAAATATGCGTGCATACATGAAAAACGCACACTATGTGTAAAGTTCAAATATTAATTTATTATTAACTCATATGGCGCATATTCAATCATACCGCAATGTCTAGAAATCAACATTAGGCTATTCGTAAAGTTAGATAGTTGTCAGAGAAAAAAAATATCAACTATAATTCATAGAGTTCGTGTAAAATAAGATATGTACTTAGAAAAAATATATATGCTCAATGTATCCTAACCAGCATGCATTGCTATGTTACACCAATAAAGAAATGAAGTGATCTGGCGTACCAGGAATACTAAGAAAATGTTAAGTTTCATACAATCTGATTAAAGGTTTCTGAATGTATTTTAAACAAGTAATCATCCATTGGATATTGTGTATAATAAATGTATAGATATCTTCCTTACAAATAGATGTTCGATACGATAATTATAGTGTCTCATTAGACTCGTGTCTAGGAAACTAAAAAAATTTAATATATTTACATATCCTGTCATATTATGTTAGATTGGTTACTTATTAATATTTTATTGCATACTAAACTCATAGTCCAAGCGGTGACCGTAAGAAACTCTTAGAATATATAGTTTTAGAAAGAAGGAAATAAATTTTTAATTTGCTCGAATATGGTCACATATAAAATAGGTGTTTTACATAGTATGAGTTTCCAACATATTCTGCTATATTAGTATGCAAATATTTATACACTTTTATATACTTAATCTAATTTTACATTAATTGCAAGAGGTAGTGCCACACTGCATGCTTGCATGCAGTCGAATTGGGCCGGCACGACCGGGGAGGTACCTCTCGCTTACACGAGACTGGCGTAAAGTGACAGCTGTGCTGTCGCGTTTCGTGCGGTGTGTAAGTAGTCGGTGGCCCATGGAGGTGGGAGGAGAAAGGAGGGCAACGCATCTGTATAGCCTCTATGCGGATGTTTGTGGACGTCGGTAGTCATGAAAATGGCTCCGGCTGCTCGTTTGCCCTCCTATATCATAAAAAAAAAATCTAGGACAACAGGTTTATAATTTCAGCCTACATATTATCAATATTTAATAAATACAAATGAAATTGAATATTTTATTTCCTTTAAAAATTAAATACCAAACTTAACACACTTTTTGTCAGCCGAGGTTAGTTACTAAACATTATTATAAATATTTAAATGTTATAACAAAAATTGCTTCCGAATCTATATATTTCTAATCTAATAATAAATAATCTGTATATTAAATGTTTTGGTGTTTTTTATATAATTCTACTGATTCTATTAAATACTAAAACATTTTTTAAGTTATTCCGGATTAAAACTATTTCTCGACGACCGCTTGGACTATCTTCTGACAAATTTATGTAAATGTATGCCACAGAAACTAAAAATAACTGTCGACGCTTCTCTTTGAAGTTAAGCCTTCCATGACGCAAAATCTTTGTTTTTTCCAACTTAAATTAATCAGTTAATGTAATCAAGTGCCAATTTTGTGGAATTATACATGTTATATATTTTTGGAGATTTTGATGATGTATTGATGTGTGTTAACTACTTAGTAGTCTAGATTTAACCTTTGACATACTAATCAATGAACTTAAGGTTTTGAAGCTGCAAATTTGGTTTGTACAGATTGGTAATTCACGAGAGACTAATGGAATAAATGGGGTTAACAGCTACCTGATGACAAATGACTACCGATGCACATAGATATCCCATCGGCAGCTGCTAAAATGTCGACACCAACGATGAAAATCCATCTAATTTCGTTCTTTAGACACCATTTTTCGTTCCTTATTACCTAACTAATAAAGACCAGTCATTTGGCAAAAATACTGGATAAATGTCTAGTCTGATAACTATATTGTTACTATATCCAAAAATCTGGCTAAAAATTTACTAATCTAAGGAAGATTATTCTTCTCGCATAAAAAAAATTACAATCAGCTTGATAAGATCGAGGTGTTCATTATGACAATGTAGTTGCTAAAATAAAATGCTGAGTGCGGACACAAATTTGCAGGGTCAATTATATTTAAGAATCCATGTTCGGTTAAAGATGTTTGTAAAATATAACACCAACACTATATGATATTATACTACTATAATAAAGAGTAATTCACATAATTATATAATATATGATCAATATGATTTGAAAACAAAACATATCATGTTTGGTTCCATTTGTTTCTTTAAAAATATATTAATAATATAAATATATATATTATGTATGTGTGTGTATTGCCAAATATAATGAATTAAATATGGAGTTTGTAAACTTTTTTATTACACAAGTCTGAGTGTATAAAAACGGAACGTTTAATATTAAAATAATTTATATGCTGCCCTTAAGGCGAGTGTACAATTATTACATTTTTATTTTTATTCTAATTTGTATAAACTTATTTTATTTTTATTAGTTTGGTTTAAGCTCTTTTTTTTAATCGTAGTGAAATTTCACTCAATAAGCCAGCCAGCATATAATTGCAACGAAAAATATAACGATTTCTTAAATTTAGGCCAATGTTATTCTTACTCTACTACTACAGTGGCTGAGCACGCTTCCTGTGAAAATTATGTTCATTCTTAATAAGAACACTATTCGCGTGTGTAATGTAACACACTTTTAAATACAAATATAAACTTAATTTTTTCGCTGAAGGTTATATTTTTATAAGAAACTTTAGTTCTTATTCGCCTATATAGTAAGTTCATATTATTTTACGGATGCTTTAATTTGTTTTAGAGCATGTTATGATATGTATAAAGGATTATTTTATACCTAGCATTATGTGGTTTAGATAAAATTCTTAACTCCATGACTTGTAAATAGTTAAGAGATAGTACATATACTATGCAGTCTTAATAGATTTTTTTACATTCATTCTTTGTTTATATGCGAATATTATCTTTGTATTCGCTTTCGAAATTTTGTTCCTGACATATTTCATATCTGAATGTTGTGTTTGTCAGTAGATACACGTATCTACGTCTGTGCCGTGAAAGGCAATTGTAATAAATGACATATATTATTAAAGTACTTATTGGTTACCAAAAAAGTTGTTTTAATATATTATTGATTCCTTTGCAAATTCCTATCAGACGGTGTTGCATCGTCGGGTGAATTCAAAAATTAAACGGATCTGTATCACTTCATTCCATTCTTGTAAGAAGGAGTCACCCTAGGTTGTGCCTATTTATTTGTAATGTATCAAACACCTTATGACTCTAATTCTGCGAAGTGGCTTTGTGGGACCTCAACGTGAGTTGATTTAGCTTTTAGTCAGTTGTACCGATAGTCTGGGAAACCCGGGTGGGTTCGGGTACACGGAAAACTCAAAGTTATGTGCCAAAGCCAAACAAAAACCAAAATAGATGCTTATTAATAGCTTAAGTACTACGCGAATGTTACTCATCATTAGTAATTACAATAAATCTATTTAACTTAAGTATTTGGTTGCGGCTTGTTATTGAACAAAACTTACAAAACTGATATTTCAGACTGGCGTTACTACAGGGTGGCAAGTCGGCAAAATGCCAAGGGCCCAGTCAGAAGGGGCTCCCGGTCAGAGTAGAATCCCAACTAAAAAAAAATGCTTCATGTTCAAAATTCATCATTCTCCACGGGCATCGAGCGGTATATAAATAGTTACATCACTGATTTCAGATGCTTTACAGCAGCTAAAGGGCTTGATAGTACTAGTTCTTGGTGTCGCAAGTTGTACCCGAAGATTCATAATTTTTATTAAGTCTAGTTATTCTGATTAATGCAAATAATGCTTATGAGAACTGTGAATCTGGATGGGTTTTGACTTGATTAAATTTTTCACTAGGGCCGTCTATTTATTTTTAAACTGAATATTTTTTTTAATGGCGGGGACTTCAATATATTTACAGGTTGTAGAATTTGTAACGCGACGAAGAATGGTGTTTAATATAATTTAAAATGGAAGAACCCCAATAAAATTGGTTTATGTAACGTTGTAAAAAAATATGCTTACCTATAAACTTTCACGTTTTAATCTCCATTGCCTGTTACATTTTTTGTAATTAAATTTAAGCTCGAAAATAAACTACTAAAACAAAATAAAAAAGGTTAATTATGTCGGTTCATTTTAAATATATACTTACCTATTGTGTACACACAGCTTTGTTTTACATGTTAAAGTCTTAAACTACCTACTACTAATTTTGTAACTAAATGTCAAGGACTTTTAAATTTTGTTACACTTGTATATTTATACAGATTGTCCTAAATATTAAGGAGATTTGAACATTGTGTTGAAATAACAAAATAGAGTAACGAGACCGTAGAATAAACAATTTATAAGCGTTTTAAAATTCGTCTATTTTTTTTTAAATAGTAGTTTATGTAACTGTCCTATAATGAAGGGTATTAAAACACGAGTGTGAGTTTCAAAATAGTTAACGCGTGTTTTAATACCCGTGTTATATGCAGTTGCATACACTACTTTATCTTCACTAATGCAATTAATCAATTAATAAAACATTGCGAAACATTAAATTCAAGCGTACGTGTATTGTCGAACTGGCCGCCATTAAAATCTAACCAATGAGAGCGCAGCTGCAGCGCGCGCAGGGCCAATCAGGAGCGAGCGCGCGCTGTTAAGGATTTTGAAATAAGGCTTTCTCACCACTCACTCTCTCTCTCTCGCTCTCACACAGTGTTATAATGAGATTTTACGATATCGATTTGGATATTATAACATCATGTCAAATTGCTTAAGTAAATTGAGTTTTTTGTTGTCTGAGCTTATAATCCTAGTTATTATAAGTCAAGTATTGAAAACATAAGTAGAATGTTACAACATTAGTGTAGATAAAGTAATTTATATGTTATTCTAGTTAAATGTGGGTAAATATGTAATTATTTAAAACTCTCCTATCGACGGGCCCCAAGAACAAAATCGTATCTGTAATATTACCAAATTACAGGTGAAACTAAGGTGTTCTGTGGATATACAATTATTAAGGTAGTAGGTATTTACACAAACTTTTTATGAAAAAAACATTTATAAGTAAGTACAATGTTTTTTTCATGAAATGCAATTTGTAATTTTTAAATAGGGTTTAAGTACCTAGGTACTATTTAAGGACTGTAATTTGATAATATTGCAGATACAGATTTTGTTCTTGGGACCCGTCGCTATGTGTGGTACCTAATACCTAGGTCGTAAAAAAATAAAATAAAAAGTAATTAATTAGGTCATAATGCCGTGAATTCCTCAATTTCCTCAGACCAAAAAAGACCAAAAAAAAAAAAATAACATGATCTTTTTTAAACGGACTTGGTCCGCGACTTGTTTCAACCTCTGCTACTCCTGTGTCGCCAGGATCGACAGACGCAAACACACTTGACCCTTTGATATGATCGCAGGAAGCCCGAGAATAAAACTAAATCTGTCTAGGGAGTGGGGACCCGGAACGAATTTAATCAAGTACGTGCAGGAAGTAATTCCAATTTCCCTCCCTAATCAAAGTGGGAGACAGTACAAAATTGCAATGACTTAAATAAGCCAAGTACGGACGCCACGAAGATCTAAATAAATGAATTGATATGGATCACGCCTTATGTCATATCATGTTCTTACATAAGAACATAATCCTCATAAATAGGTAGATCTATATGTTGAGCACGAATTGACTGATGAAGATATTTCGTCTCTTATCTTTGTTATCTTTTATCTCGTATTGTCTCCCGGCTAGACATAAGCCGTATAACGAGGTCATTAGTAGGTACATTATACAGTATATAAATTAATTCAATAGTATGAACAGGCGCTTAGATAACTAATTAAAATTAGTACTTTTACGTTACTTTAGGTACTTACCTAAAATGACTTAACTAATAGTATCGTTAATATTATATAGGCACTTACTACTACTAACTATTTAGAAAATATGGATCCGGAGATATGGATCGTTCACTAACAGAACGCTACACTAATCATTAATAACAGGTTGTTTTGTTATATGACTCATTATTATTTTTTTAAACGCTTCTAAATTGATAACCAACAATTTCAGCCAAATTTCAGAGTACTAAAAAAAGATCCAAAATTTTAAGCTTTTCGGGAATTTTCACCGTATATGTTTAAAAGTTTTCCGAGTGTTTATTATGTCATAAAGAGGTTTGCATTATTAATAATCACATACAAAGAGCAATGTATATTATATAGTGATATTAATGTATTTTAAGTAGTGAGTGGATTAAAATAAACTATTAAAGTTAAGAAAAATACGTGACATTGAGACCTCGTGAGAAATTCAATAGTGTGCAATAGTACTTAGATAGCTAATTTTTTTATTGATAACTTGTTACGGCGCTAGTCTATATGGATTCACTTTTTCCTCCTGTTTATAACTGTTAAAGTTAGAGTGAGTGAGAGAGAATTAAAAAAAAATCCTCATAATGGTGACGGAAATTTTGTTTTGTCCTCATTGACCTTTACCTTTGTACCTATCTTATTATAATATGACTGTGTCAACTGTAAATTCGGTTAGTCGTTAAAAGTTTTTATTGTCTTTTAATGAGCGATAAATCCACATTGTAAAAATGTAAATATGTATTTATAAATATTTAAAATCTCGTCAGATTATTCGTACCATTAAATGTCTCGATACAAAAAAGACCATTTGTATTCATAAATTATGGAACTTTATGTGCACCATCGAATAACATTTCTAAGCATTTCATTTCAAGCTTTGAGTTTGGTGAATATTTGCTACTTCAAGATAAGTATTCTATCTAATTAGAGAGAGAGAGAGCGAGACAGAGAGAGAGAGAGTAGCTTATCCTGCTTGGGGTACGTTTACGTTATTTAAAGCAACATAAGGGAAGATCACTCTTCGTAGTGTGAAAGTAACATGGAATTATTTTCGTTTTTTCTTCTTTAATGCGCCATTTCTTAAGCCAGGCGGAGATCTCGTCCAGACTATTTTGAAGTAGAGCGGAGGCTTCAGCAGCTTGTTTGACAACAGCCAGAATTGCAGTAGTTTCGGCATAGCTTTCTACTTTTACATCAGCACACTGTCTATTATTGGTACATCTGCAATGTACAGTAGGTAAAGCTTTGGGCAGAGTATGCTGCCCTGGGGGACTCCAACAAGAATTTCCTCGAGGTCTGAGGTATCTTCTTGTTCCACAAAGAAATGCCGGTTGGAGAGATAAGACTTTAAAAACTAGAAGTGGGTTTGCGGAAGATATTTCTTTATGCTGTATAATTATAGACCCCTTGCCATACTCTATCGCCTAGGACTTATGAAAACTGCAGAGTAGTACTCCTTATTCTCAAAACAGTTGCGTATGCTGTCCTAGTGGACATCTGTAGATTTGATTTATTGTGATATGACCGTTTCATCATCTTTATAATAAAATCGAAATTTACTATTAACCTCCAGTAACTGTAAAACCTTTTTTTTACACGCGGAAAATGATGCATACCGCCAGCCACCGGATATATCTAACGGTTGTGAGGGAATCGCACCCGCTAAAAACCACGTGACAATCACCTTCACGCCATTATCGAGTAGATGGGTACAGTGGGGTCACCACCAATCTTCCACCGCAGTAACTGTAAAACCTAAATGAACCGCGATAGAAAACGTTAAAGTAATTTTATATTTTTTATAGTTACACTATACGGTAAGAGGTAGTGCCACACTGCATGGTTGCATGCCGTCGAATTGGGCCAGCACGCCCGGGGAGGTACCTCTCGCTTACACGAGCCCGGCGTAAAGTGACAGCTGTGCTATCGCGTTTCGTGCGGTGTGTAAGTAGCCGGTGGCCCATGGAGGTGGGAGGAGAAAGGAGGGCAGCGCATCTGTATAGCCTCTATGCGGATGTTTATGGGTTTCGGTTGTCATGAAAATGGCTCCGGCTGCTCGTTTGCCCTCCTATATCGTAAAAAAAAACTCTCCTGCTCGGGCCTGTTGGAAAACGGGAACCTGCTGGATGCAGGGCCAGTTACAGCGACCTATGGTGGTCCATGAGGGAACTCTATATCCAGTAGAATTCCCTCGGCTGATGTTGATCATGAGTAAACAATATAATATAATCACTTCGGGCACGACAATATCATCTTAAATTAACATTCAAGACAAAGTATAATATAGCAGTCATTGATCTGGGATAGCGCTTATCAGGCACATACATCACAAACAGTTGTAAATTTCGTACATTCATCACTTTATAATATTAATGCAAATTGAATGATAACACTAATTGCATTAATATTTTAGATAAATAGCGCGAGAATACTGCATATTATGCGTCCGATTTATTAACTTCTGATGCCGCCTTTTAAATTTTGTGTGGTTTTGCGAATAGGGTTGCCGGGCCCAAAAATCAAAAAGTCTGATACAAGCTCAAATTTAGTCGGACATTTTGCACTGAAAATCTTACTTTTTTTAGACGGGGGCACGGTTTTTAAAGAACAAAATGGTAGTTTTGACATTTGCATTTGTTATTATTATTCTTTTGAGACTTACTCTAACAATCACACGTCCGCGAACTTTTTGGTAAACTCTTTTTTGTAAATTTAGCCTGACGCAACAGTATCCTGACACCCGGTAACCGTATTTGTGAGGTATGGGGATAGACGCGTCGCTTATTGTGGAGAGGCGGGACTAGACTGAATAGTGAATAAGCTCACATACATATTATGGTCGTTCCGTTAGGAGCCATAAATGATTTCAAAAAAAGAACAAGTGCTATTAGTAATTTTTATAAAACCTACTCCCAAAAAGGTTTATCTAATCCTATGATATATCTCACGCAGAACTCGATAAGCCGCTAAGACATTAAAACAAACATCGCCAACATGACTCTCCTTTGCGCATTTGGTAAACACTAAATCACTACATACAGACACGTATATAACAAAGTCCATTTCGGCCGTCTGTGTGTCTATATGCTTAAATCTTTAAAATCATATTTTGATGTTTTTTTAATAGATATAGAGTGATTAAAGAGGTAGGTTTATATGTATAACAATTCCATTATTGAAGTCCGAAATCTCTGCGGGCGAAGCTGCGGGCCGAATCTAGTAATATAGTAAATAACGGTGTGACGGTCGAGCTATTGAGTGTGGGCTCCAAATATCGGGCTTACCGGGCATTTGGTGAGATTACCCAGTTGCTAGGTTTCACACTATTAACGCTCGGAATGATATTTGGACTAATCTGTCAAACTATATTTAGAAATAAGTATCTAATGGTAACTTGATAGTATACGTTCTCGCTGAATAGAAAACGTTTTTCGACAAGTTAATTGTTTGACGCTTTGAACATGTTTAAAGCTAAATGTAGAGTTTATAGAGTTATAAAAATATATGGATAATCTTCATAGTGTTCAATTTTAGCAAGCTAACTTTCTTAGCTAAGTGAGAAATCTTGCTGACATAACGGCGTAGAGACTGCTATGCCGTCGTATTTTGTGCGGTTTCTAATTTTGGTAGCTTTTTATTTTGGTTGGTAGTATTTGTAAACTAAAATTTTATTTATTTATACATAGCTAGTATTTCTCATTAAACATGTCCTGCCAGCCGATTTCGGCTACGGCGGCCGTCTCTATAGAGACGAGCCAGATGCGCAGGACATATTATAGTGCACAAGTATGCGCGTAGATACAAGTGCACTCTCTATTCCCTCATTCTCATATTCCGATGGGACGGCAATCCGACACGACCGGTGAGAAATCAGGCGCAGGACCGACGGCTTAACGTGCTCTCCGAGGCACGAGGGTGTACCACCGCCAACTTCCTGACTCCGGACTGTTATTCGAAATTGAAAAATCCCTATAACAATTTTTGGTCTGACCCGGGATTCGAACCCGGGACCTCACGTCTGTGGTTGAACATGCTTACCACTAGACCACGAGGCAGTCAAATCAGCATTAAACATGATAAATACCCTAAACCAGACCTACTTTCGCATCGCAGACTTTTCACGAAAGATATACCTACTATAGGGCCTCGCAAAGACCTGCCGCCAGGAGCCTCGCAATGGGTAAGGTCGCCGCTGGTTCCGGTACAACAAGATTAAGCAAAATCTACTCAGGCGTTTTGTTAAATCAAGTTATTCTTGTATAATGAATTTACATGACATATGCGACAAAAAATATGGTTTTTTCCTAGATGAGCCCTTCGTTGTGGGGTTCGGCAATTAAAAAAATGTATAAATTATGATGGTATAAGAGAAGTGTGTCAGAAAAGATGCTAACGATAAATATGTAGCTGCTCAGATTTATATTTTTAAAGTACAGAAATCTTCTTGCGCACTTGGCTTGGGGAGGAAGTTGATGAATGCGTGACTAGAGCGTTACGAAAATTGTGATCGGACGAGGTGAACGGAAGTTGAGAGGGATATTTAAGTTAATGAAGACAGAAAGAGAAAGAGTTACGTTTCTTTTTTTAAATAGTATAGGAGCAAACGAGCAGAGTGCCCATTTTGATGACTTCAGACGCTTTTGGATATCCGCATGATTGTTACACATATGCAACGCTATTCGTTCCACATCCCTTCCAAGGGGCCACCGGCTACTCACTGCACGAAACGCGACGGAACAGCTAACTGTTGCTTTTCAGATGTATCATGTAACTGATAACACTTTTATAAAGTTATTTTAGAATATTTTGTTTTTTACTCTTATTTGTTGTAATCTTTAAAATATTGATATTATGTTTTTAGATATAACACTATTTTAACATTAGTTAGTCTTTAATTTTTTAAAGTCAAACTCGACGAGCCTCCCAAATATCGATAAGAAACAATTAGGTAATTATATATAATAATTAATAGCCACACAAAGCTACAATAATTATTATAGCAATGCGCGGCTTCACAAATATTTAGTGCCACTTAATTTTGTTTGAAGCTTAAGATTGGAGCAGCCTAAACATATACGTATATTTTTTGTACCATACTGCTCGAGCAAATTTTATATTTGTGATTTTTAAGTTTCATTCAATTGCTACTTCTGTGGGGTCAATCACGAGGATTTATCCTTCCAAAATAGTGCGGTGTCACTCGCCAGTATGATGCTCACCTATATGACACAAGTAATATAAATTGCATCAGAAAAAAGGTACCTATTCAGATAAGAATACGTCGCGGCACTCATCTTTATTGAGCTTATTGTAATTTTGTTTTTTGACTTTGATAAATTTGCACGATATCTAAGCATGGGCGACATGGGCGATGTGCACACAAAATTTCATGAGAATCGGTCTAACCGTTTCGGAGGAGTATGGTAACAAACTTTGAGACACTAGAATTTTATAAACAAGGTTGATTCAAGCGAGAGGCATTAAATGAAACCACATATTTAGTGTTTTATTTTCAGGCTACACAACAAAAATCAGATCAATCGGAGCAATTATTGTTTAGCTACAGAAATTTTTTAAAGTTTTTTCTCACTTCGTACACGCTGTACCGCAGCTGATCGCCGACTATGACCAGCCGGGGTCATTCACCCCGTACGAGGTTGCCGTTCGCTGTACGAGCCGGTACAAAGTATGTTTATGTTTTTTCGTTGTTTAACTTTTTTGAAAAAAGTATTTCTGTTTACTCGTCTTACACTTATTTTTAATAGTTTCGGATTAACTGTAAGCACTTATAGTATATGTGGTTTCATTTAATGCCTTTCGCTTGTATCAACCTTGTATATAGAGAAGATAAATGCTACATTAATATTTCTTGCTTCTCAATGAGCCGTGTTAGACGGCCTCCTACCTGGTGGACTGATGACCTGGTCAATGTAGAAGACGCTGGATGCAAGCAGCTTGTGACCGCGACCGAAGCGCCAGCAGGGGTAGCCTAAGTACTTCTGGCTGCTGCTGACTCTAATGATTAGATTGTGAATGTTTGCTGTCATTCTCGACGCTGGTTGAGCGAATTGTGGTGGGCTTCATCTCTTCATAATGACAGTTGAGCTCCCTCAACAGATCAGCAGTTTCACGTTAGCGCACTCCTAAGATGGATTTTTCAGATGGGATTCGTGTTGGTACTTCAGTGCACTGCTGTATGAAGTCCCACTCGATTTAGTGCAAGTATTCCAACATTGACATGACATGACATTTAATAGGTATAACCTATCTTTTTATTTTAAGAGACAAATAGCAAGTTTGCTATACTCTTATTTATTTTTAAGTACAGCCAAGTGTTTGGCTACCCAGATCACTGGTTTTATTGACCAGCATACTGACATTGTTAATGACTTGGAATATGTTCCAAATAATTATTCTTTAAATTAGATTTAATGACAACAGAGGCAGTCTCTGGCACTACCTTATTATCAAATGAGAAAATGCACAATGTAAATGTAAAGACAAATAATAACCAATCTTGCTCAATAAATGTAGTGCATCAAAACTTACACGGTATGTACGGTAAAGATTTAGAAATTGATTTATTTTTGAAAAGTCAAGATGT
>LUGF01046784.1:393638-410302 GCA_001625245.1 Calycopis cecrops | reverse complement strand
TTGTACAAAACTAAATATGCATGCTGAGTTTACCTATAAGTGATTGTTACACAATAATTAATATTTTGTTATGTAGATGCTAAGTTTACCTTTTAAAAGTGTATACAATCGTTGGTGTACCAATTAAATAAATAAATAAATAAATACGGATATTTGTGCGCGTCGGTAGTCGTGAAAATGGCGCCGGCTGCTCGTTTACCCTCCTATACCATAAAAAAAAATAGTCTAGGGACATACGGGCAGTTGGAGCCGTTGTCATGACTACCGACGCGCGGCGTGCATGCTCATAGAGGACATACACAAGCGTTGCCCTCCCTCCTTCTCCCTCCTCCGAGGGCCACCGGATTACATACCGCACGAAACCTCCTCCTCCTTCCTCCGGTCGCGCCGGCCCAATTTAGCTGCAATGTAGCGTAGCACTACCCCTGCTCCTCCTGACCTGTCTCCTGACTGTACGTATGTATCTGACATTCCGGTCTTTTTCCATCCTCTTTCAATGAACCGTAAGACATTGGATCTCAAGCTACTTAAAGTTCACATATAGCATCGCATGAAAGAAATTGTAATAATTAATGTGTATATTAATGTTATATAAAATTTATACAGCAACAAATGACTGTGGTATCAATATACAGGGTTAGTTTTTGGTCACTGGCCATATTTAAAAATAAGGAAATAAACATCATTTCAAGGGTGTTTTAATTTTATCGTCTTATTTGTAATATTTTGTATTTTGTTACATAAACATCGATTTGAAACGGTCCGTAAATATACCTACGCACATTAGCACCCGAAGAGAATGTTGACCTCAACAGCTGATTGTTTCGCGTCTAGCCGCGCGTTTCTTATTTCTTTTATTTCATAAATCGAATGAATTGTCGATTTTCAATCAAATCTGAAAATTTGGCCGGTGACCAAAAACTAACCCTGCATAGAAGACAATCTTCAATTAGGGCAAAATACAGTAATAGGTAGTGCGACACTACATGCTTGCATGCAGCCCGGCAATTGGACCGGCACGACCGGGGACCACTCGCTTACACTACACCGGCGTTATGTGACAGCTGTGTTGTCGCGTTTCGTGCGGTATGTAAGTACCCAGTGGCCCATGATGGTTGGAGGTGAAAGGAGGGCAGCGCAAGTGTATAGCCTCTATGCGGTTGTCTATGGGCATCGATAGTTATGGAAACGTCTCCGACTGCACGTTTGCCCCCTATACCATAAAAAAATACATCTTTATGAAAAAGCTAAAGTTTATTAACGTAATCCAAATCCAAACTACATTTAACGCAATCCTGCGATGGCATTTATTTTCGTATGTATATTTCACTAAAATTTGTTTCATATTTTTTCAGATGCTGGGCTTTGGATCGTCGAACGCCTTTGGTATTCTCTTCAACAACTTCTTTCTGGAGCAGGGCAGTGCCAGTGGTCTCCCACTCGTCATTGGTATTTATAATGGGGCACTTTCAATTTCTGGTAAGCTTTTTTTTTTTTATATACCCAATACAAAGGGGAAAATAATACTTTGAATGACTATAGACGCGCAAAGAAATCCCTCCAATTCCTCCTTCCTCTTCCATTAGCTACGGGAAGCATAATAAAAGTCTGCTATTCGTACTTATTATCATCTCCACAAAAAAAAACCAGACTAAAAACTAGAAAGAAGGAAAATATATAGAGAGCTATTGCGGATAGGTGACTAGCAGAATAAAATAGCCAAAGCATCTCAAAGTTCTAAAAACCGTTCTACTGCTGATTTGAACATGACAATTGGAAAGTCGCGTCCCGCAATACTCTACGTATTTCGGGACGCTCTATATCAGGGTTTCTTAAACTTTTTTCCGTCAAAGAACCCCCCCCCCAATCCTAGCATATATGTTGCTGTGTCAGTTCATCCTGATTTATCTGTTGATAGCGTAGCAACAGGGTGCAGCTAGTATAAGATAATTTCAATGGGAAAATAATTCCTCTAATCTTTTCTAATCAATTAAACTGTTGGTCAGTTAATTATTAATTTCGTCTAACTTGATTCAGGTCACAAAGCTCACGTTACTGACCCTAATTACTAGAGTTTAACTATTTTAACCGACAGTTAATTGAATACAAATGCCGATGACATACACAGTAACGGTTCATTTATTGATTTGCTCGATATTTCAAATGGCAACAATGCCAAGCACAAAGTTCCTTAATTGAAGTAATAATGTGTAACTGGTTCACTGTAACTGAATAGTCTCAATGACTACATCTGCACACTTGTGCAGTATCTATCAACTTAACCTCCAATCGACGACACCAGCTTAATAAAGATTTGCAAAGACCACCTATTCTATAAGTATTCAGTGTTATAAATTTTAAACTGTAACTTTTATTTTGTGTGGGACTTGGCAAAGAAATACTTTCTTTTCTTTTTCTTAAATGGCTCCGACTGCCCGTTTGTACTGTAAATATCAGTAGTACTGTTCAGTGACGTTTTTATCACATGATTGTAAAATTAGACTGTAAACTATTTTTAAGCATGATAAACCATTTGCGCGTATAAATGTACTTTAGCACTATGTACACCTATAGTAAAGATATTTTTTATGGTAGGCATATAATACTTTCTTTAAAAATCATATACTAGTTTAAACTATTTATCTACTATACTAGCTCAAGCAATATAATATAAAATAATAAGACAGAATTAAGTGATTATATATTTAAATATATTCTTAAACATTAAAAGAAAAAAAATACAATTAATTGATAATAAAATTTTGAGATCTTTAAAAAAATTAAGTTTCATATTCTTCTCCACAGTTATGGTTACAGGTGACACATGGATAGATTTCTATGTGCGGTGTCACAAAGTTGATAAGAATATTTGCATATACTTTGTTAATTAATGATTTAGATTCATACTAATTATAACTTGTAGATTAAATATAAATGAAGAATGTATAATCAAGAAATGAATGAAGCCCGCTGAGTTTGTTTTGCCGGTTCTTCTCAGGACAGGGCTAGGGTTGAACCGGTGGTAGATGGAAATTTTTGACGTTCAAAAAGCAATTTTTTTAATTCTATTTTGAATCAAAATATTTTTATTTTGATTTTGATTAAAAAAACATTAAAAGAATAAAACTATTATAGATGACTGTTCTGTGACCCGTTGAGGCGCGGTATGAAGGAAGTTCACTTAGCTATTTTTATATTATGGGCGTTGTATCCACCCTGGCCTAGTGCTGCTCGTTGATATTCTTAAATAAACAGATTCGTAACTTTATATTCCAGGTTTTCTAAGTGGCATTGCCTTAAAGAAGTACAGTTTCCGTCAAGTAGGTCTGGTGGGCGCTGGCTTGTTCGTGCTGGGCGACATACTCACCATCTTCGTCAAGAGGACGTACCAACTCGCATTCACCTTCGGTGTTATAAGAGGTAATATCGGTGTGTTTTTTGATGGGGAAAGTACATTGAATACTGTAAACGGGCCCATATTTAGTGTATAAGGCTCAACTCACACCGAAAGAGCGACGAAGGGCAGCGAAGCGGAGTGCACTTTCAGTGTCATATGAATTTTAACTTTATTTTCATTACAGTAATACTTATTATCGAATTCTCGCGACTTCTGGAGCATTCCAGCGACTTCTCGAGTAGTGGCGGGTATCCGCGCGCCGTCCCTACCGGGCGGGTCGCTTCGCTTAGCTGCCCTTCTCCTGTCCGTGAGTTGAGCCTTAGATAATAATGTGATAATATTACAACAACAACAGATCTTCACGTCATTTTCCTAGCACCGACTAGTAGGTCCGGAACCGAGTGATGCATATCACGATCATTACATGATTATCACAATTCCTGCATCTTATGAATATTATAAATGCGAAAGTTTGTTTTTTTGTTTGTTACTCCTTAACGCCAAAACTGAAATTGAAATTTTCGTGAAATTTGGCACACACATAGAGGGTAACTTAGATTAACACATAGGATAGTTTTTATCCCGAACAAATGTTCATATGTGATGCCATGGGAAGATTTCCCACGATATCGAAATTTACGCGGGTGAAACCGCGGGGCGCAGCTAGGATTGATATAATTCTTATTTTGAGAATTCGGCGTCGATAGATCAGACCAGACATTCATGAATTGTCATTTTTTACATTTAATTAGATGAATTATTTTATAAACGTGTGCTAAAATTAGACCGTATGAGGTATTGATTACGATGAAAACATTTTCTCATGCCACTCGTCTAACTCTCTACATAAGAGGTATATAAATTAATATGATGGAATTTTACTAGGTGAATATTGATTTGCACTTTGACGTTATAACATAGAACTTAAGAATGTACACGATGGTTTACCATCATGTACATTCTACTATTGCACAATATTATTCAATAATTGTTATTTAACTGTGTATAATATATGTAAATGTTTTGATTATCTTAGATCAATTTTTTTCAGATGGTGCTATTTATATCTTATTTATGTACATAACATTAAAATTATAACAATATTTAAGACAAATGTAGAAGACTTATCTACGAAACTAAGCACTCTCAAGAAATTTAATATATTAAAATATATATTATGCAAAACAGACAGGAAAAAACGAGAGAAAAAATATATTCAACATAAAATATTTCCGTTTATATAAAAATGTCAACATACACTTCGTTGAGTATTATCCCTCATATGGAGGATATCATGTTCCTGAAACTGATAGCCGAGGTGAAAGTTCGACTACCACAGGAATTGACTTCGTTCTATTTAAACGATGTCAACAATATAATTTAAAACTAATAATGACACTATTACGTACCTAATAAATACGTATATGTAATACGCAGCCGAAACTGTAGGTGCAGTAAGAAAGAAAGAAAGAAAGAAAAGTTTTTATTCAAAATAGAATTACAAGAATTACTTTTTGAACGTCAACAATTAAATCTACCTACCTAAATCCTAAAAAGTACCTACCTAATCATGAAAATACTTGATTCAGTTTGCATAGCAGTCAGTGTGTGTGTCGCTCTTTAACTTGACGTGACATCGGGGAATAAAACAGGATTGAGAAAGATAAAGATAGATAAAGTAAAGTTGCATTAAAATCCATCCAGCCAGCCGCACTTCAAATTATGAGATAAGCATACAGGACAACAATTCTAAAAAACTGTTGATTCGTGTTTTGTTCTCGGTCCTACAAAGTGTCCACATAACGAGAGTCTTATTTAAATTTCTACTATTTTCAACTTTCAACCATTTAAGCTTAAATATATGTAAAAATGTCACAACTTTAAAGAGCATTTATTTTATATTTAATGTATCTAACCTGAATTTGCTCCAAAATAACAAATCGTATAATATCCTGTCAAGAAGAACATTAAAATATAAAATACTACTTACTCTTAAAATGTTGTATTTTAAGTGGACACAACACATTCTCCATTTATAAATATTGATAATATTCAAGCTAGATATATTATATAAACTAGTATTATTTTATCATATAAAGTAGTTACTAACTTTTGCATGCAAATTCGTAGAAAGCTGAACTTTAGATCTGAGATGGCAATATGCCGCTAAGTATCTCTTAACTAAAGTCGTCTAATATCACGATGAAATAAAACGAAAATAATATTTTTCATATCAGTTATTACTTTTAAAATTGAATCGGTGATAATAGATTCAAGGTCTCAAATCTCAATTCAATAATTAAGATTTTTGAAATGTTAAGTAAGCGTCTAAAACATTTTAGATTGATGATTACGTCAAGCGAATCTATAAAAAAAATTAACATTATTATTCTATAATGTTATTTGTCTACCGTTGCCCACATATATACGCATGTTATGCACTCGTGATGTTCTTGTCCTTCTCCTTTCTAATCATAAAATATGCCAAATTTGAAAACGCATGAAAAGCGGCAGCGACGACAGATAGCAATCTATCACTGCTTACGACTGCATGTTGTTATTAATTAAAACATCACTTATTTGAAGACACTGATTTATTCAGATGTAATTACATAGTCTATTATTCACGGTGGTTCGGCCAGGAGAGAGGGGCCGGAACGCGTCCCTCGACGCTAAATATAGTCCGGAAACCGGAAATGTCACATTAACAAAAACGTCACAGAATATGCACTCTTTTACACATTAAGTTTTAATAGTTTGCCACTGTCACTTGACGCACTAAACGTTCATAATCACATGGCGGTGCCATGCATATCTGGCGTGAACAATCACTATGCCTCCCCAGTCGTGATAGCCCAGCACGGCCATAATCCAGGCACTACCGCTACTTAGTGTGATACTTACATGATACTTTTCCGTACGACTCAGGTCGGACTAGAGTTGTAAAAGCAGGTTTCATTTCAACAAAGTTTTTTTCTTGTTATTACCAGAATCTTCACCATGGGTAAAGAGTTGCTACAAATACCAGACGTGTTTGTAGCAACTCTTTATTATTACACGATCGTATTTTTAAATTTCCAGGCGCCGGTTTTGGAGTTATGATCCCCGTCAGTTTCACCGCCTTCAACTGTTACTTCACCAAGAAAAGGACAGCCATGATGAGCGCCAACCAAACCATGAGTAGCATGGCGTCCATAACGTTTCCCCTGCTGGTCACCTTCCTGCTGGCCGAGTACGGCTTCCGGTGGACCCTGGCTCTGATCATGGCTATTGACTTGCATCTGCTGTTCGCGATGTTGGTCATGCATCCTGTGGAATGGCACATGGTTGATTTGACAGACGCGCCTTCTAAGAAAGATACAGGTATAGACTATACTTCCATAGCATACCAATGGAGCAGTCTTGCCGAGGCCCATAGACATCTGCACCATCAAGTAAGCAAGAGGTACCTCCTTAGCCTCTATGCGGATGTCTATGGGCGTAGGTAGTCATGAAAATGGGTGCGACCATTCGTTTGCCCCCTATACCATAAAAAAGATAGAACGCCTTTATTCAAAATACGTGCAAATATTATGAAATCCGAAATACTTTAATGTTTATCATAAACTAGGTTTTATAATATTGTAATAACTATAACTACATAAATAAATCTTTAAAAAAAATGTGACTTCAAGACGTCTGACATAACCTTTATCTACAACATTGTGGCAATGTAGAGATTGCTAAACATTATAGATGCTTGCAGATATAACAAAAGTTGATCGTGTGAAAAGAAAGACTAGCTACAAAGACAGAACCGAAGATTCCATAGTGAAGATATTGCCAGAGGAAAATGTGGTTGAAATAAAACCGGCGTCTACCGCGCCAGTGCGGCACGAGTCCTACCAAAAAAGTATTATGTGAGTTAATGTCATCGTAATTTTTTAATCTATATTCTCTACTAACATTATAAAGAGAAAAGATTTTATTGTGTGAGTGAATGTGTTTGTATGTAACGAATAGGCTCCGAAAGTGCTGAGCAGATTTCAAAAATTCTTTCACCATTTGAATGCTACATTATCACAGATTAACATAGACTATTTTGTACCACGGGAAATTGCTTTATTCCCATGAGAAAACGGATAAACTTCTAAACGGCTGAACCGATTGTGTTAAAATTTTATATTGGGTATTTCGATAGTTTCCTGGATACTTAAAAATATAATTGGATCTCGTAGGTGACGGTACTGTCCGTATGTCAACTACTAAACGTCTTGACCGAATGGGTTGAAATTTTTATTTATTTATTATCTATATACATAAAAATAATAATGTATGTCTGTATGTCCTTTCTAGAATCGTAATGCATAATGTATTTGAGAATGTGATGATCTTTCGTAACGTTGTTCTGAATGCATCTACTAAGTTTTCTAAGTCGAAAATTGGTCGTAGCAACTAATTTTCGACAGATGGCGCCACTGTCATTCCAATTAATTTCATATATTATTAATTATATTAGTAATAGCTGTGCCCCACGGTTTCACCCGCGTTTATTTTCTAAGAAATCCTTATAAACTTCAACACCCTATTTCACCCTCTTAGGGGTTGAATTTCTAAACGCGACAGAAAAGCTGCTACTTTGAGGCTGAATCGCTTGAGACAGTGGTACCTCTTCAGTAGTGAAGTATTATTAATTTGCGAACTCTTTTATACGGGGTTGTCAAATTATTATGGCCTATTTTTTCTGAGAAAAACACAGAGACCTCCTGTCAATCACACGTGTGTATGTATGTAAGTATGTTACACACAAATTTAAATATATTTTCGCTTCTTCTTTGTTCCTTTTTTTTGTATGTTTATCAATTCTACGTTCGATGGTTACAAAATGAAATGTTTTCAGTAAGATGGTGTACGATAACGTGGAGCTGGACCTCCTCAAGAACCCGCGGTTCCTCAGCACGCTGGTGGGTCTGGGGTTCGCCTTCGTGTCTGACGTCACGTACCTCGCGATGGAGCCCATGCTGTTGTTCTCTTACAACTATACGGAGGTATGTTTCAGCAGTTTGACAAGTTTCAGACTCAGGTTATTGAATATTAGCTGTGCCCCGCGGTTTCACCCGCGTTTAATTTCCAAGAAATCCATATAAACTTCAACACTCTATTTCACCCCCTTAGGGGTTGAATTTCTAAAAATCCTTTCTTAGCGGATGCCTACGTCGTAACATCTACCTGGATGCCAAATTTCAGCTTGATCCGTCCAGTGGTTTGGGCTGTGCGTTGATAGATGGCTATGTCACGTTTGAGTTTTATATATTATATAGATTTAGGTTATATACCGTAAAACTATACCTACCACTATTAAGCTGAAGGTATACGAATAAAAGGGATGTACAGATGTAGCGGCATGATTTTTTTGTCTACCGACCCCCATAGACATCCGCATAGGGGCTTAACAGATGTGTTGCCCTTCCTCCTTTTAACCCTTCCATGGGTAATCAGCTAGTTACACACCGCATGAAATGCGACAGCACAGATGTCACTATACTCTGGTATCATATATGCGAGAGGTACCTCCCCTGTCGCGGCGGACCAATGCAGCTACCTCTATATAATCATCTAAGCTATAAGCATTGGAAGAGACTTTTATAGAATTCTTTAGTGAATTAAAATGTGAGACAAGCCTGAACATTCCTTCGTTGTGCGTCTATGGCCCAACGATAGTGAACTAGTGTCAATTGGTTTACAGATACAAGTGGCGACGTGCGTCATGATAGGCGCAATAGCGGACCTGGCGGCCCGGTTCATACTCGCCGTGTTCACGTACTTCTACAACGTGGACAGCAAGAAGATATTCTTTGTGGGCACGTGCATAACGACAGTGCTCCGAGTTGGTAAGTCGTCATCAAGTTAACCATAAAAAGGGATAGGAACTAAAAAAGAAGAGACAGACGAAAAAAGAGAAGAAAAAGAGAAAGAACTAAGAAAAGAAAGAAAAAGTCAAGATTAATTATTGACACTTAAGCCCGGTGGACTGGCGATACTGGCGACTTGGTTGAGGTGGCGGGAAGCCGTTGGGTGCAAGTGGCTCGTTACCCTGACCTTTGCCCAGTAGTGGGCGTCCTCCGTTTGATGAGGAAAGTGATAAAAATCATCTGACGCACAATTTGAGGAAAAACGAGGCATTCCGGTTTTGTTAACAACTTTAAAACTAGAAATATTTGAGGAATGAAACAAAATAATTAAAGAAGAGAAAATGTTCCATAAAATGTTGTGTAAGCGCGCCTGTATTAGATTTCATAGCCATAGTAGGATTTTGATTTTACCAAGGTCTGCATTTTTTTATCTATGAGCCATGTCATATTAAGCCAATTTTCAATAATATGCTCTCTATCGATGGATTTGGCTACTTATTTTCATTCTCATTTTACCATGTTTTAGTAGCTAAATCTATACTAATATTATAAAGAGGAAACCTTTGTATTTTTGTATGTTTGTATTGAATAGGCTCAAAAACTACTAAACCGATTTCAAAATTTCTTTTACCATTACTTAGAGAGATTCTTCCGAATCCGTATAGGCTATATTTTATCCCGGAAAATAGATAGGATTTTTCGTGGTAGTGAAAATTGTGGAGTAAGTCGATGAAAAAACTGCCATACGTTAACGATTCTCGCGAACGCTGCCTAAATGGTTGACTTCTATAGAAAAGTTGTAGAGCTCAATAATGCCTACAAAAAAGTCCATTACAGTATAAACCAAACATTTATATTTTAGCCATTATAACCACTTTTCCATAGAATAAAAGTAATTAAAATTATAAGCCTATGTTTATTGATCATATTATCCTCAAATACTAATCCTTATCCAAATAAACTATTTATTGAACAAGATTGTTTCAATAGCTATAAATTACTTTTTATTTTGTTCCGATCAGATAATCCATTCAAAAGATATTACGAATTTATAATTTTGACTCGCGCGGTCGGCTCTCTACGCAGCGGACGCGGCCAAATCCAGTTTTACTGAATTAATGCACTTATTCAAATTGATTTCGGAACTATTTAGATACTCATTATCAAAAGATCTCTTCAAAAATACTTATAAATAATTTCATTCAATATATCTTAAATATATTTGCTTTATAGTCGTCTCAAATATTAAAGAAAAAATAATTCGAATTATTTTCGAAAAACTGGTATTTATTTTCGTCTCAGGATAGGTAGGATTTTTTTAACATAAACCCAAGATAAACAATATGCCTAAAATGAAACTATCGCAGCTATCTGAAAGTACTTCCCAAGCGAGATTAGCATATACGTCGCAATGGGGAATCTTCTTCAGAAAATTATGAACGTCGCGCAAGTCAAAGAGAATACGTTTCACAGTCGCGGGCAAGAGAATCAAGCGGTGAACGTTCGCAGCACCTTGCTGAAAATAGAGATAGACTGTCACGAGCACGCACTAGAGAAACCAGCGATGAACGTTCAGGTCGCCTTGCGGAGCAGAATGTAAGATCGTCGCAGGTACACCAACGACAATCTAGCGCCGAACGTTCACAGCGACTTGCTGGAAATAGAGACAGACTGTCACGAGCACGCGCAAGGGAATCTAGCGATGAACGTTCACGTCGCCTTGCGGTGCAGAATGTAAGATCGTCGCAGGTACACCAACGACAATCTAGCGCCGAACGTTCATATCGCCTTGCTGGAAATAGAGACAGACTGTCACGAGCACGCGCAAGGGAATCTAGCGATGAAAGTTCACGTCGCCTTGCGGAGCAGAATGTAAGATCGTCGCAGGTACACCAACGACAATCTAGCGCCGAACGTTCATAGCGCCTTGCTGGAAATAGAGACAGACTATCACGAGCACGCGCAAGGGAATCTAGCGATGAACGTTCACGTCGCCTTGCGGAGCAGAATGTAAGATCGCCGCAGGTACACCAACGACAATCTAGCGCCGAACGTTCACAGCGCCAGAGCGTTAATAATTGAAAACAAAAATACAAGAGTTAAGCAGGTACGAAACATAATATACATAATATAAGTTGTGTAATTGGCGCTTGCAATTTAAATGTTCAAGTAATAACTACCGATTTTTCTTCCATTTTATCTGACTTTCTACACAAATGCGAGGTAGACCTGCACAATTTTCCATCTGCAAAATTTTATTAATTTTTTTATCAAAATTTCCAGCACTGGTGACGTGGGACAACCTGATATTCATAACAACAATAACGGCGATATCCGGGCTGGTGCGCTGCTCGGTGCAGGTCATGTTCCCCCTGGTCCTGGTCAGCGCAGCCCCCGACAGGTTCCCCGCAGCCCTGGCGCTGCACATCCTATTCTCTGGCTTCCTCATGCTCGTTGGAGATCCGTTAATAGGTAATTTTTACAATAAAATTTCTTTACAGACCGTAGAGCCGGGAATACCAGAATAATACGATGAATTGAAGACACTACAAACTACGAAGCGGTGAAAGTGCTGTAGCAGCAGAACTTGTAGTGTCACAAGCCGCACTAAACATTACAGAATACCTGTCACTTGATGGTGGATTCATGAGAGCAAGAGGTACCTCCGGTCGTGTCGAACTAACACGGTACAGCACTGTTACTTACTAAATGTTCAATAAACTCGGCCCTTATGCGACCACTATGCTGCTCATGTTGGGCCCCGATCGTATACGAATATAATCTGAACCAAGTCTGAACGGTAATAGGCTGTTGCTTATATTAACCCTGAGTCTGCAGTAACTCAAGATTTTTGGACCCTTTGTGGGTTTATCAAGGTATTAAACACTCGGAACAAAAAGTCGAATAATAGAACAATATAAAAAGTAGACCATCTAAAATTAGAACAACAAACTTTTTTTTTTTGGTATAAGGAGGGCAAACGAGCAGTCGGGCCATTTTCATGACTACCGGCACCCATAGACATCCGCATAGAGGCTAAATAGATGATCTGCCCTCCTTTTTCCTCCCAACTCTATGGGCCATCGGCTACTTACACCGCACGAAACGCGACATCTATCACTACGCCGGTCTCATGCAAGCGAGAGGTTCCTCCCCGGTGC
The DNA here is from genome assembly GCA_001625245.1 of Calycopis cecrops. Lineage (NCBI taxonomy): Eukaryota > Metazoa > Arthropoda > Insecta > Lepidoptera > Lycaenidae > Calycopis > Calycopis cecrops. Next base: position 397,853 of record LUGF01046784.1, on the reverse strand, counting down.
TGGCCCAAGTCGGCCGCATGCAAGCATGCAGTGTGTCACTACCACTACTACTTACTAACTAACCGCTACTACTTGCTAACTAACCACTACTACTTACTAACTAACCACTACTACTTTGCAGGTCTCATCTACGACACTACGGGCAGTTACGTCTACTGCTTCCTAGCGATGAGTTTCTGCTGCCTCGTGTGCGTCATAATCTGGGTAGTGGAATACGTGATGCAAAGAAGGAAAGCGCTGCTACTACAAATTTCTAATACATGATACATTGTTTGTTAGTTAGATAATTAATTTTCAACCAAAGTTATATACTATACAAAGCTTATAAGTATTTTTTATGTCTACATCTTACATACCTAGATTCATTTCAATTATCTTAAACAGCAAAAAAGAGGTAAATAACATATACAGAGTTTTTTTTAAAACACCAGTAAGCTCTTAGGTATAGATAGTTTGCATCTTTTGCAACATTTGTTCTACGAATTTTTACGAATTCTCAATTTTGGTCGTGCAAAGTTGGCTGGTGTTTTAATAATAACCCTGCGTAGTATTCGAACTAGAGGTGTGTCTAAGAGTGATATTTGAATATTAGCGATCGCCCTGAGTAGTTGTAAAAAATTGTCGGAATAGTAGCAGTGATTTAATCACTCTTTAAATCACTCTTTACTTTAGCGTGCTGCATCGCTGCCAGCGATCACAGCGAACGCATAATAACAACCGGTCGCTGTGAGCATGTAGTGATTGAAATCACTGCTTGCGCAAAGAGCATTCACTACAGCGATCGATGTTTATGAATAGCAGAGTGATTTTTCACGGCGATAGCAATCCTCGTCTCACCACTAATTCGAACTGGCCACGTAGTTAGACTACTGTTGATAAAAGTTGGGGATCTGAAATTATTACCCTGGCTGTGCTCCCAACCCTTTTCTATTTTTCAGTCCAGTGTTTCGACTATTCTTTTGAATGTTCCTCCTCAAAATTTAACGTAGTACTCAAAAAGTAACGTTAAAAATTCAAAATAGAATTGTACGAAACACTTTTAGAACGTCGCAATCATAACTACCTAAAATAAGATAAAGGTAGTAAATTATTAACAATACACTTTATTTACAAAATTGCTAACCAATCAAAACTATTTTGGTTAGATTTTATAACTAGGGTTTTATCGGTCTTTACAGTACCCAGCTCCATTTCATTGCACAGCGGTATATACGCCCATGTGTAGCTCTCTGCAACTATCAATGATCTTGGTTGTACCAGGGTGACGGTTTTAGTAAATAGACTGTTCTCAAGCCCTGTTTTTCAACAGTCAATTATATATATTTACAATTGGTACCTACTGCCATTCTGATGTGCCGTGAGAAGTGTGAGTGTTAGAGTTTAGAATAGCTGCGAGAATTAATCAGTGGTAAATGTTCCGTACACCTAAGAAAATAGGCTAAGATTATTATAAGGCATTAATATTAAATAGTAAAACGTCACCAACTTATATTATGTTATTATATAAATAGGAAATTTTAGCAATTTATACTATTTTATCTTGTGTATAATTAAAAAATACATTGTTTTACCCAGTACAGTTTTTAGAGGTTTGTTTTATTTCTTTTCTAATAAACTTGACAGTAAGAATGTTCTAATTTGCCTTCCTAATGACGGTGACCTTTAACAAACACTTTTATTGTTTACGTCGACTAAGTAGCTTCCTTATAAAACACAAGCACAAACACACACATACCCGCACACACACACACACAGACACACATACATACACATACACATACACACACACGTTTATAATATGTATACTTACCTACTGTTTAATACGAGCCCGGCCCTTTGAAACCTTTACGGCCCTGGCTTCGTAAATTTGAATCATGAGGACATTTTGTTACCTAACCTGGTCAAAGGTCGCTTTACCTGGATTAAGAGCGTCTAAAGGTCGATGAATATTGAATATCTCTCCTTGTAGTTTACATCTCATGCGCGATAACTTGGGACTTCGACATCGCGCTAATGCGGGATGGCGAGAGCGGGGGCAGCGAGCGTCGAGTCGCATTACAACCTAGTCCCAAGTATCGCGTACGAGTAATATGCTTATGAAACTTAGACAGATTTTTAACTATATTATTTCACCGACATAGTGGTTTAGAGCTAACGCCATCTTTTGAAAGGTAAGGCTAAGAGAAACTAGCAAGTCAACACCAATACCAAGAAATTGTGACTATTACGAGATGGGATATTAAAATTATCTAACAAATGCTTTTTAAAATTTTCCGAAAAGTAACTTTTGTATAAGTATATGAGTTTTGCATGGCTTAAAAAGACAGCAAAGCATGGTAACAATAGTATGATAAGAGATATAGTTATACTTTTAAACTTATAATAATATTATGTAGGATCGTGACATTGAAAATTAAAAGACATGTAATGCTTCGTTAATTTATTGTGTTATAACGATAAAATAAATATCTAGTTTACACCATGACATATGAAACTAATCATACAAAATCTTCATCGCAGATAATGTACTGGATACATAAAAATATATTACAGCAATTAAATTACAAGAGGTGTTTTAGGCGACTGGGATTGGCACCCTCTTTCTAGGCTCTAGCTGGAGTCTAAAGCCGTCGGTCCTCTTCAGGATAATGTCGGCCTGCAGGACGTACTCTTCTTCGGTGACGTTGGACACTATTTTGTAGTTACGTAAGATCGTTGCTAGCAGAACCTTCAGCTTCAAGAGAGCATATTTTCGACCTGTAAAGTATTCAGTAACATTTTCAGCGGTAGAATTTTAGTAACTATTTTATAAGTTTATAATATGGTATGTTGTTGTTATTATATGTATGTTGTAAAAGTTTGTGATACTTTACAACAGTAGGCAATCGAGTGAGTAACAGGCGTTTTTAATATTCTATCAATGCTTTTGCCAACTAGATCTATCTCCAGTGGGTAAAGACATTGATAAATTGGATATTGAAAGCGCCCGTTATTCACTTAATACGACATGCATCAATATTCTATTTCAAACAGCCAAGTGCATCAATGGATAAAAAATAGAAAACACAGATCTAAACAAAATTTGCGAAATATTGAAGTAAAGTAGTAGAGAATATGGTAAATTAATTAAGAACATTTAGATCTTTAATTCCACTTACCTACGCAACTCCTGGGGCCAGCGCTGAAGGGTATGTAGCTGTAGTAGTGCCTGTTCTGAGTGTTCTCGGGCAGGAAGTTGTCGGGGTCGAACTTGGTGGGGTTCTTGTAGTACTTGCCGCTTCTGTGGATCAGCAGCGTGCCGATGACGATAGTGGCTCCAGCTGGCAGCACGTAGTCCTTGGTGGCTGCGGAAACAAACATGGATGAGCTTGGCGTTTTGGTTTGAACGATGAAACGAAATACTCAAAATGGACTCAATGTTAATAATTTTATTAATAAGTAAAAATAGTAATCAAGTTACCAGATGACATGTAATTATCTATTAATTATTGTCGTTCTTTAATTTACAGTTTTTTAACATTTGAAATTACAAATAGAGCACGCGTTTTGACGGTGGTCCATGGAGGGGAGGAAGAAGGAAGGCAATGCATCTGTATAACATTTATGTGCATTTCCATGGGCACCGATAGTCATAAAAAAGGCTCCGACTGCTTGTTTCCCCACTTATATTATAAAAAAAATAAAAAATAAAAAAATAAAAAAAAATATAAAAAAAAAACTCACGGATCTTCACATCGCGATTCAGTTTCCTGGCAATGATGGGCACCGGCGGGTACATGCGCAGCGACTCGAACATGACTCGCTCGAGGTACTTCATCTGTAGCGTGTCCTCGAAGGTGACGGGTCGGTCCGAGTCCCCGAATATCTCGTACAGCTCGTTGTAGACCTTGGCTTGGATGTCCTGGTGGATGCCCAGGAGACAGAGCGTGAAGCTGGAGCCGGCCGCTGTTGTGTCGTGACCCTGTAATATGTATAATTTTAGTGCTAAGCCACTCAAAAATGTGTAAGTATTTAGATTTTAGTAAATTAAGTTCTTAAATTTTAAGTATGAGGACGATTCGGACAAATCAGTGGCGTGCTCCTTTGGAGTATTGGGGCCTGGGATCAGGGTGCCTACCTGACCCCATTGCACGGTTCCGACGATGTAGTAGGGACTGTTCAGAGGCGGCTGGACAGTCCCCAGGGAGGAAGTCTGGTCGCTGGAGGGATCCTGTT
>LUGF01046784.1:368406-387530 GCA_001625245.1 Calycopis cecrops | reverse complement strand
TCGCTCTATATACTAAAGTCAAGGATTACCACACACTATGCAGATAACTTATATTTTACCGTCAAGTATTTGTCGGCACAGCCATATTGAAGGGTGGTTTTATACGCAGATACATTTTTTACATATCTGCTTAGTGTGCCTAGCCTTAAGAATTTAAATGCTAAGCTAAAGGCAGTAAGAGGTAGTGCCACACTGCATGCTTGCATGCAGTCGAATTGGGCCGGCACGACCGGGGAGGTACCTCTCGTTTACACGACACCGGCGTAAAGTGACAGCTGTGCTGTCGCGTCGTCGTGCGGTGTGTAAGTAGCCGGTGGCCCATGGAGGTGGGAGGAGAAAGGAGGGCAGCGCATCTGTATAGCCTCTATGTGGATGTTTGTGGGCGTCGGTAGTCATGAAAATGGCTCCGACTGCTCGTTTGCCCTCCTATACCATAAAAAAAAAGTTGAAGCTTTAGTGCCTTTTCACATGCGTACGGTTACGGTACGATCACCGCGCCGTGTAAAGTAGTAGTGTATGAGAAGTTAAACCGCTGCATGTGAAAGCTGTCTTAACAGCTACCGTAGTCCGTACCGTAACCGTAACCGCAACCGTACCTATGCATATGAAAAGATATTTACAGTGAGTTTTTCTTCAAAGCTTTTAAAGATTGCGTTTGTTAGTCAGAAGTAAACACAAAAGCTTTTCTTTGCTTATTTTTTTACGTTGCTAGTTTTGTGAGTGGTAATGCCACGATGCAAACCGGAATTGGGATATCACGTGATGGCGAGGTGGTGGTGGCGATGGTGAGGACCTCTCGCTCACACGATATCGCCGCGAAGTCACAGCTGTGCTGTCGCGTTTTGTGCGGTTGAGTAGCCGGTGGCCCATAGGAGGGGACGAAAGGACGGCAACGCATCTGTGTAAATATTGTGATAATATCTAGCCTAGTCTAGTCATTAGAAGCGTCCAAGTTTTTGTTTGCCCCCTATATCATAGTAAAAATCTTACCAACGTCATTTTCGTCATTGAAATCCAAGTCGTCCCTGTAGCCCTTGAACACGGTATCAGCAAGGGTCTTCTCGTTGGCCAGCACGGACTCTGAAGACTTGACCTTGGTTTCCACCGAAGGTGTAGAAATACCCTTTTCTTTGTTATACGCAAAGCGCTCCTTCTTCAGTTTGATTACCTTTAATGTATATTAAATAATGATGATGATAAATATATACATAAATTATGATATGAGTTAGTTATCTAATATTATTGCTCAAGAATGCTAATTGTTGTTAGAAATACATTTTAAAAGCATTAAGAAGCAAAATAATGTTTGTTATATACTTAGATATGTTTGTTATTTATTATCAAGTAAACTTTACTGACGTTCGTCGTTTAAATTTTTTTTTTATAATTTTATCGAAGACTAATTAATATATTTAGGAATTTAACTGAATATTACAGACCACAAGGACAAATTTTACAGTATCATAAATTTGAAATTCTGTTTTTTAATTAAGAATATGTACGCTTGTACATATTCTAAATTAACATAGTCATGTGTGATTTTTTTTCTCGCGGGGAAATGCATTTTCGCACTGCCATCGGACCGAGCGTGAGGTCCAGTGAATGGTATGGGACTCCCGGATAAACAGACCACCCACTAAAACCCCGCGGTTGTCATCGGTCGTCAATACCGAGGTGCCCCAGATCTGTCAGCAAGAGGGCAAACATAGTCATGTATGTTAACATCAATAACTATTTATTATGTTGCCCGATAGATATATACCTATGGTAGTCAAGATATAAGTTAAATATTACCATAACTTTTTTATTCTTTAAGGGGCGTCCATAGACATCCACAGTCTCTTCCTCCTGCCTCTCACGGAAACTTACTCATTACTGCTCTTACACATTGAGCTACAACGACCGTCTTGTAGCCTGTAGGAGGTGTCACGAGAGTGAGAGGCCCCGGTCGCGCCGTCCGACACAGCTGCAATGCGGGTGTCTCTCTCTCTCTTACTGAGTTACCTTGTTTGTGAGCCCGTGGATGATGCCCAGAAGTTTCTTCTGCTGTTCGTAGAACTTTGTGAACTTGAAGATGGCGTCAATACGCAGCCATAGTTTATAATGTCTCTGGTGGATAATGTCACACATCCTGGAAAATATGCGCTTAGTTGAGGCAGAAGAATGTGAGGAAACTTAACATGAGACGTAAAATTAGCTAATCCAAGCAGCGCCAGCGATAAGCTATTATGGGGCCCGGCATTTATAGGCACAATAAAGCAGATGGGGCCCTAAGGCTCGTGGGGTACCCTTGATGCCAACCCTGAATCCTAGTAGAAAAAAATTAAGATGATATTGTGTCGTCTTAATGTTTTTCAGTTTCCTGCTTACCTGAATCTACCGCGTATGCACCTACTTCAAAATCAACGATATATACATAGAATAACAATAGTAAATTGCACTGAATAAAGATTTTTCTATTTCTATTTCTAATAGACTATAAAATATTATAAAGTCAGATTAGCATTGATTTTCGCTAGAGCTCCAGAGTATGAAAAAATAATCGATTCAAAGACGGGCGGACGGACGATTTTTGTTTTTATTCAAAGTGTTACAACCAGCCCCATACCCTGTTACAACCAACCCTAGGAGTAGGGATGATCGTAACAAATACCTCTTTTTATATCTGGTCGTTTTTCTCATTATCTGTAATAGCTGCTGCATTTAAATTAGTGCTTAAAGATAGTTGAAAGACCAACGAAAATGGGTGCCAATTATAATTTTGATGTGTAGAAAGGTCTTTGAGATATTGCTATAATATTGAAAATTGTAACGTTCATCCCTGGTCTCCCCTACGCACAGACCTACTGATGTCCATAAAATTGCTTTTATAAGACTTTGGTAGAAAACTGGTGTTTTAATGTCACAAAGAAGTGTTTTTATTATATGCCAGAACATTTATACAAACTCTTAAAGCTCAATTTTTTAATTTCATACAGCTATGTAAAAAAAGCAATTTAAGTCGGAAACAATGCGTGACCTAAGATGTGCAATAATCGTTAATATACGAAACTTACTTCATGACCGCCATAGCATAATCGAATCCAGATTCATCTTGTGTCTCCTTGGTAATACCCATAGCCGTTTCTGTAAACAACATAGCATTATTGTTGTTTGAGGTACTCCAACACCAAGAGGCCAAGGCGAAAACTCAGTCCCAAACAAAAAAAAAAAATAAAATATTTTTACAACCAATTCGAGTTCATGTCAACCATAGAAGACGGTTGCAATGACCCATAATTTAAATTTTTGCATTCAAATTGATGTAATTATGTAAATATATAGATCATAAAACATAGATCTTAATTCCAAAGAACATATTTATTAAGACTCATAAAATCTTTAAATTACTTATTACAAAATAAATTAAATTGACTGTTTTATTTTAAGTTGTTTTAAATTCTTTAAGGTTTGTTGGAAGACCTATCTCTTATAGAAATAAAATACATCAATGTATTCGTCTTGATTTTAATTTAGTTTTAATACATTTTGTTTTATGCACATAAAGAATAAGTAGAATAAAAAGACTAAATAGATAAAAAAGCTTTGTTTGTGTTAAAAGATTTTTATAGCTAGCGTACTTCAACTTACCTAAAAGAATATCGACGGTAACGCCGCTCATGTAGTCGTGGACGTCAAACACCTTCCCTATTTCACCTCTCATTTTGTTGACGATATTGCGACTGTTTTGATTGAAAATGTCGACAAAAGATTTTAAAATATTAATATGGAATGTTGGAGCAATCATTTTGCGGTGGGACCGCCATTTCTCACCTAAAACAAATCGTTTATTGTAGGAAATAGTATCACGACAAACCAATACAAATTGGTTTTTATAGATATCCCTTTCGTCTTCTGATCTTTATCAATGCAGCCCCGGTGTCAACAAAGTCAACAAAATATCGAAGCCTAGGGCCACCAGAAACTCAAGAGTATCACTAAACCATGTGAGCGAGAGGTACCTCCCTGGTTGTACCGTCTAACGGCTGCATTGCAATATGGCACTTCAACTAAAAAGCCTATAAAGTAAATTTAAAAAAAAAAAGTAAACCGAATTCGAAATATAGAGTATAGTCATTCAGTTAAAATCAATCTTTCTACAAATGATGTAATCGCGCAACATGCGGATAAAAAACATACTGCCGAATTTAAATAAAAAGTAGGAGTCTATAGCTAATTTCTATTTTTTTGTCATTGTAATCATCCACATCACTGAAAATCACGAGTATTCATTTAATTTTCTTTTCTTTACGTTGAAGCCCGACAGTGCAAATTCATGAAATAATTTAACACACCTCAATCGTTTGCGTTTATTAACATTTAGTTATGTAGATTATACCAGAAAACAAACCTTGTTTTTTTAAATTACCATTTCTTTATTTTACAAGAATTGTGAATTTCCAAAGTATTGTGATTGGTAATCCTACTAATATTATAAACGTATATGTTAGTTTGTTTGTTACGTTTTCGCGCCAAAACTACTCAACCGATCATCATGAAACTTTGTACACATATTCCTAAAGGTATTTCTCAGAAATGACAGGATACTTTTTATTAAAAGAAAATATTTTTTTGCAGGGTCAAAAAATTATTGTGGCAGATATTGGATTTCTATTGCTGTTCTGTTTGAATAGCTTCAATGCAAGGGCAGCTGCAGGAAAAGCTTTTATTTTATATTAAGTCAAAGTTATTCGTACCAGAACTGATAAGTAAACCTTCTCCAAGCCACGGCTTGAAGAATCTGTATTCTGTCGCTTTGTCGATGTGCACTTGGCTGTTGAGGATAACCTCAACATCGTCAGGCTCAGTCAAGAATATAAGTAACTTCGATCCGAGCCAGCCTCTGACCACAGATCCGTATTCTTCAGCGTAAGTGAGACCAAGTCTCACCAGTTCTGAAACAAAAGATGGCGTGTGGATTAAGTTTTTTATCAAAAATCTTCAAATATAAAGTGCTAGAAATAGATTATTTTATTTTTATTTGGGAAACATACAATGTAAACAATACTTAAATGACAAAATAAAACATCTAATACATACTTACATCAATAAAGTTTCCACTAATTATTAATACATATTAAATTCCTAGCAACATTAAAAAAAATAACAAATTAAATTAATTTACATTTTAATACATACACTTAAATAGACATTTTTGAGATTTCTTGCTTACCTATATTTCACAATATTTAAATTAAAAATGTCAACTGAGTTACAATATTTGTTATATGTGAAGCAAGCTATACTTATAAATGCATTTTTAAAATAACTGCTTTTACATTTTGGCACACAAAAGAGAGTAGATTCTCTTGCGCATAATCTTGGACATTTAAAATATATATTAGATAATTAGATACGGTGAATCAACTATATTGTGAATAATTTTGTACAGAAAAATTAGATCTCGTTGATGGCGACAACTAACTAAGGATGGCAAAATGTTGTCAGAAAATCCTATCCTAATCCTAATTTATAGGAGTCAATTGATATAGCCGGAAATTAAATATCTTATAAACAATATAGGTTTTAAGAAGTGTATAACAAGAATCAGAACCATTTTCATCACTACCGACACCCGTAGACATCCGCATTATACAGATGTGTTACCCTCCTTTCCACCACACGATGAGACAGAACAGTCGTCACTTTACGCCGGAATCGTGTAAGAGAGATACTTCTCCAGTCGTGCCGTACATTACCGTACCAATACATTCAGCATGGCACTACCTCTTACTTAAACAGTTCTTTATCGCGCCGCAGTCGCACACTTATACTGTTGTTACTTGTTACCTTCTGGCTTCTTCCCCACCGCCAACAGCGCGTTTCCGAAGAGCGGGACGGCTGCGGGCCCGGGCAGCATGTTGCCCATCTTGAACAGCCTGGACTGCTGCTGCCACCGGTACAGCATCCATAGCCCCGTCGCGGCTAACAGCAGCGGGTAGAAGATGAGCCGAGACGTGCTGATGTCGTATCCCTCATCGATCATCGACATTCTGGAAGGTTCTCTCCAGATTAGTATAGGGAACGTGTTTCTAGACCAGGGGCTCCCAACCTTTTCTAGGCCACGGACCTGTTTTATAACATTCTAGATAGCAGCGACTACAGCGGTATAATAGAAATAGAGAGCACTACACAGCAATCAACGGCTTACCACCCGTTAAATTTAAAATTATTCGGACCATATTTTGGTGCGGACCACTGGTTGGGAACCATTGTTCTGGACTGTCATGGCAACTGGTGGCTCAAATATGAACTGGCATATTTGCGTTTGACGGTAGTAAACACTAAAATATAATACAAAAATATAATTTCAATACTTTGACGACGGCTTGCGCAGTGATACAAAGCTCGGAATAGCGGAGCATGTTGCACCAGGGGTCGCGGGTTTGAATTCCGCCTAGGTCTATGTATTATATTAGGTATGTGTTTTTCTATAATAAAAATATGAAATGTTAAAAAAAAATCAAATTGTTGTCTAATACCCGTAACACCAGTCCTTACCATGGCGAAAGCTAACGTAGTATGTAAAAGTCCACAGATAATATAATGTTATCTGCTGCATCTATCACGATCGCTATTACATTTATTTAGATTTATTATTTACATTTAATTGGGTATTTGACTCATAACATGAGGATGCAAAGTATTGAATTGGCAGTTTAATTGTTACATTTTTTGCCAATTCAATGCAGATGCTTCCACCAATTTCGTATGATCTATCTAAGAATAAATTGAAATTAGCCGGTGATCGTTTAATTATATGAACAAAAGTAATTGAGACTAAAGTTTTGTATTTAAATTTCGGTTTTCATTTCCTAAATCTAAGATTCAATTTCATTCGATTTTTTTATCTCACGAAAAACCACTCACAGACTTATAAAATGTTCGTAAAGCTAAGCTTATAATATAATTAATGAAATGAAGCCTGCAAAAAACAATGAGAGCTCCAATTTAAATGACTAAATTAACTTAACTTCTATGTCATTTGCCTGAAATTTTCCTTAAATTATGTTCTTCGTCGCAACGCATATAATAAAGCCTAGAGCTACATCTTTCCGGAGTTTTCCCCTAAGTGCTTATATAAAACCAAAAGATAAAAACAATTATTTATAAAGAATTAATTCATCATTAAAAAAATAGAAACTGTTTTGATCTAAAGTTCCTCACTTGTAGATCATAATATTTTTCGTAATTTATTATTGAATTACACTATTTTATATTTTCAATATTCATCTTTTTAATTACCTGTTGCTTTAAACTGCTATGCTTAGGTTATTTCACTTCCGTTCACCACTCGTGATAGCTACCCACTGTAATATATCTATCGCAGTTGACTCGCTGTTTTTATATTTCACATATACACACATAACGTTTTATGTACACACTTAAGGCGACGCCACTTTAATGGACCATAAATGGCAGTACAAGACAATTACTTTTTAAATATTTTTTTTTTCTGTTTAAGATATTAGTAATCTATCACGGCTTCACACATGTTGATGGATGTGTGTATAAAATAGTATTTAACCAGCGCCGGTTTAAGCTCTGGCAGGGCCCAAGGTTTGGAGACCTTGGAGTTGAAAAGGGGAGCCCTTCTATAAGTGTAAAATGATCTTAAGGCCCTCAAGACTTAAGGACCCTTGGCTGCCCCTAAGCCCCCACCTTGTTCCGGCGATGTATTTATCTGAATCGTTTACTCTTTGTATTTTTTTTTACTTAACTAAAGTTTTTTTAGAAAGAGGCAGTGAAATGCTACGTTGCAGCCGTTTTTAGCAGACTGATTGGGGCACCTGACGCTGACACATTACCATAAGGACTATATTTCACTGTGACACCGTGGCGGCGCAACCAGTCGCGCCAGCGTGGTATTCTGGCGCCCGAGTTAGTGAGACACCATACAGCGCTATAGGAATGGCGGCGTCACCAGCCTATGGTGGAGAGACCAGTAACAGTCTGTACACGAGTCCGAGTTGGTCACGGACACCAGGTGAGTAACGCTCTATAGAGCTGTAAACATTTTACTGGTAGCGGCGACTGTCCGCGGGCGTCCCGGTGAAATTTAGTCCAACAGTGAGGATACACTGACGAGTTTCGTGCGGTATAACAACATAACCTACTGAAACAAATTAAAACATTATTTAACACATAAGCTAATTCTTAGGAAATTCTTTACTAGGATTTACTTAGACTTGAGTGCGCAGTAATGTCATATGATTATAATGTACATAAATTTAAGTTATTATATGTAAGTATAATTACGTTCCTTTATATTATTTTGATATTGCATGCCTTAAGCGCGAGCGTAGGTATGCTCTACTCTCGCCTAAAAATCAAAAACTGGGTTCGGTCAGAGTTTTATTTTAAATAAATAATAATATAGTGCTTAAAGTAGGTTGGCCTTCATACCACAATAAAAGAAAACATCAATGGTAATTTTTCTAAACAATAAACAGCAATCCAACCCACAATTTAGATAAAAAAATGAATTTTTCAGAAAAAAATCTATGAAAAACATATAACATTCTCTCTGTAATCTCCATAACTTTTGAAAAACATAACTAATCGATTTAAATTTTATTTCAATAGGTCCGTAAATCTATTGTGACGAACTGATTAGAAAACCATAACTCAATTATTATTCGTTTTATTGTAAAAAATCAAATGTGTACTGTTGAAACTAAAAAATTTACATCTTAGGCAGCCTAATATACAAATACAAAAAATATAAAACCCCTCAACAGTGAAAAAATGTGTCAACAGTGAGCTTTACTCTGAGAGTAAAGCCACTTGAGACTTTATTTTCACAACGCTAGAGTGTATAATTGAATAAATCGCGTTCGCGCACTTAAAACATTATGGTAAGAGACATTCATTATGGTTAAGTTTTAATTGCGTCATTCATATAAGCTGCCAGCACAATTTTATTAGTCTAACGTTTATTAATTTATGTTTACCAACGTTTCTCGACTAAAATTATGTAATTTATATTGGTAATAATCGCTTTTATCTGAAGCAGTTTTTATTTTTACATTATGATGTCTAATAAATATAAAATAACTTATTTTCTTTAAGATTCAAGTTTACCATAAAACTATTTGAAAATTAAAAATAAAAAAAGCAATTTTTGGTGAAAAACGTATATGTTATCATGAGCATCTAATTTAAATAACATACGTATGACACGAGTGCTTAAGGCATGCACATTTGGTTTTACCAAACTTTTTGTACGTATTTATTTATTGTTCCAAATGAAATAACAAAAATAAGAAATATAACGCCAGAAACTTAAGTTTCTGATGTAATTTTTTTTTGTTTGTAAAATCACACTCACAAATTAGGTTTTCTACGGTTTTTGAGATCAGATCTGTACAGACGGACATTGCAGCCTTAGTAGGGTCACGTTTTTACCCTTTTAATAGGGAACCCTGAAAATAATTTTACATTATTATTATATGAAAATTCATCACACAAATAGCCACGCAGGTATAGTTTTTTCCTTATTTTGTAGAAAATAAAATTGAACCAAAAACTGATGAAGCTGCGTATATCCAATACCCAGCGCCAAATTAAGCTGTGGCTGTCCCCGGGGGAGACCTTGGAGTTGAGAAGGGGCCCATTTATTAATACAAAAATGATCTTAAGACCCTTTTTTTTATGGTATAGGGGGCATACGAGCAGTTGTAGTCATTTTCATGACTACCGACGCCCATAGACATCTGCATAGAGACTATACAGATGCGCTGCCCCCCTTTCTCCTCCCACCTCCATGGGCCACCGGCTACTTACACACCGCACGAAACGCGACAGCACAGCTGTCACTTCACGCCGGTCTCGTGTAAGCGAGAGGTACCTCCCCGGTCGTGCCGGCCCAATTCGGCTGCATGCAAGCATACAGCGTGGCACTACCTCTTACTACTACCCTTATACATTTCAGACCCTAGGTTGCAACCCCGCTAACCCCCCCTCGAATCCGGCGCAGTCCATGACCTGGTACTGCCACTTTAGGGCTTCAACAGTCCATATATACTTAAGCCCTTAAGTAGAAAAGAAATAATTTTATGATTATATTTAGTTGAACTTGCACCTCAGTATTTTTCATTGTTTGTTAATGACGGCTACCGTGACATGCGACACATCACTCGCCAATCACATTTCCATATGATAATCAACGTGTTGACTTTTTACATCATCATCGTCATTAAACTCATACACTAGTATGGTCGCGAGAATGAGGAATGAAAGAACTCCGGTATATCCAACTTGCTAAAGACCGATATACCATCACATAAGTTCTGGATGTGATTGGACTAGTTATTTTATTTATTTTTTTATGCTATAAGGGGGCAAACGAGCCATAGACATCCGCATAGAGGCGCTTACAGATGCGCTGCCATCCTTTCTCCTCCCACCTTCACGGGCCACCGGCTACTTACACACCGCAGGAAACGCGACAGCTGTCACTTTATGCCCGTCTCGTGTAAGCGAGAGGGACCTCCCCGGTTGTGCCGGTCCAATTTAGTTGCATGCAAGCATGCAGTGTGGCACTACCTCTTGCTAAAATTATTTCCTAGTTATTTAGCAACACCTTCCGAATGGTCTTAGAATTAGTCCGTTGATGTGGGTAGACTAGTTCTTTAGCAAGTTGGAAATATTCGAGTTCTTTACAAACTATTACTTTTAGTTTGACATATGACAGCATCCAAATGTCAACAGGCTTAGACATCCTAATTGAGACGGCTATTACCATTGCCATGTTATTACTTGAATCATAATCCAATCCCTATGTCATAATCGCAGTTGAAAAAAGAACTAACTAACTAACTATTAGGAGGCAAATTAATTCCTATTCTCAATTTGCCATAATATTTGTAAATACAAAGATAAAATAGCAATGGTCTCGTCCCGCAACTTCTTGCTATTTTCCACTTCCATAATCACACTGGCCCTATTATTTCCTTCATAAATACACTTTCATCAATCAACTTCGCTAAGTAATTGATTTCGTGTTACCTACTCGATCTAGTGAACATGCTTGCCTGTATTGCATCACAACATGAGGCCCGCTGAGTTTGTTTCGCCGGTTCTTCTCAGGACAGGGCTAGGGTTGAACCGGTGGTAGATTTAATTGTTGACGTTCAAAAAGTAATTCCTGTAATTCTATTTTGAATAAAAAACTTTTCTTTCTTTCTTTCTTTCTTCTGTGACTGTAGGTTATCTGGTAGAGATTGCTACTTATGCAAGGAGACCTTTGTGCGTAATTAAGATTCGGTTTAATGATTAATCTAACTGATCGCGTCCACAATAAACTACAATTTATTTCTTTCTTCTTCCGTTATCTTTCCCGAAGATGATATAAATATTATTTTAATATAATATCAACATCGATGCTTCGATGTCGTCATACGTACCTATGTCCAAAATATCGCAGTGCCTAAAGTCAAAAATCTTCGACCAGTGTGAAGTGGTGACTTATGGAAGCGAGACTTGGCCGCTAAATGTGGGCCTCTTAAGTAAGCACAGAGTCGCTTAGCGGGCTATGGAGTGAGCCATGCTTGGGGTTTCTCTGCGAGACATGACCGGTAACTCAGCGATCCATATGAGAACGAGAGTAACTGACGTAGTTCTTAAAGTACGCCAGCTGAAGTGGTAATGGACAGGCCATATTGCTCGAAGAACCGACGAGCTGGGGACGAAAGGTGGCGCCAAAGTGCTGGAAAGCGTAGAGAACCGCCTCCGACCCGGTGGACAGGTGAACTGGTCAAGTCGCGGGGAGCTGCTGGGCGCAGGCAGCTCGTGACCGTGACTTGTGGCGCTCCCTGGGGGAGCCCAGGTCCAGCAGCGGACGTCTTCTGGCTACAGCTGATGCTGCTGATGATGATGCGTCGATGAAGTAAGATCTAAGTATAAAATCTACCACTGAGGTCATGGTTTGTAACAACAACTATCAATACAGTTTCTTATGTATATATTAAAAATTACTTTATTCCTTACAGTAATGAATTGTGATTTCATTTTCGATTTTGTACCGTGTAATGCATCAATAATACTTTTAAATTAGTATGTCTAAGCGGTAAATTATAAACTTATTTAAATGTGCAAAAAAAACTATCAAGGTGAATGACCTCATAATGTTTAAATAATGATTCCCGCTTAAACGAAATTGTATTATTTATTGAAATGAAAACTTAATTCGTGGTGTAAGGCGGAGAACAATATTATGAAAAAATCACAAAAGAAAAAAAGAAAACTGAAAATTTCCAGAATTTACAGTATATGATAGTTTAAAGATTTCATTTCTATCGACAGGCCTAATTTCTATGATAACAATCAAAAGTGATAGAAATAAATATTCTTATTCCATTATCATTATTATCACCATCAACATCATCAACAACATCATTTTATCTGGATGTAGACTTCTTTCCAAGTACACCTATCATCATCATCATCATCAGCCTATTGCAGTCCACTGTTGGACATGAGCTCTCATCATAGCATCTCTTATAGCACGCCAAAGGCCTCGATCTTCGGCTAACCTTTCCTATTTTTAAAGAACACCTATACCAAACCTTAACATCCTTGTTTGATCATCAGCCAGAGGTCGTCCACTGCTCAGGTCCTCGACGACTTAATTATTATTATTTTTTTTTTATATAGATCCTACGCTGAGGGCTGAAGGCCAGTGCAGCTTCATCTGTATGAGAGGTGAGTGCCCTAAGGTAGCTCGAACCTCTGTATTTGTGGTCGATGGGGGTGCAGACCCCCCCTTCTTTCCCACCTAGTCTGGGACGACGACTTAAGCTTCCCCCGTAGCGCCATAGATCTCTCCTGCCCACAAGCCCCATGTACCCAGCGTCTCCCGCCACTTAAACCAAATCCCACTTCCTTGTTTACAATATTGTTATTAAGGGCAATCGTTATAGATTTGTATAAATAAAGTATCATAATACATATATAAAATTTACATACAATGAGTTTTTTCAGTAAAACAACTATAATATGATTAATCGGGCAAAGTTTACTGCAGAATACTTTGGCCCTACTTTGATGTGTATCAAAACAAGTTCATGACTTAACACAATTTTTCCATAGATATTATAATGACCGAAGTGTAACTATTATATTGATATACATATAGATATATATTAAGGCCTTTTCCAAATATTTCGAAAACTTAGTCGATAACGTTTTAAAATGTGTAATTGTCGTTTGTAAGAGTTAATTTAATTTTATTCTATATATGTGTTGGCTATATAGCTGTACCTATACCTACAAGAATTGTATGTATAAATAAATAAATAGTTTTTCGTTTGTGTAAAAGATCAGTTTTTATGTAAATACTACTTGAACTTCAAACGGATTTGAGTAAAAATAATAGCAAGATTGCTAGAATTTCACGTGTAAATAAGCAATAAAAATGGGCTTGTCCCACCACTCGTCCCCACCACTATTACTCCTGTATCATGATTGATAGCGGCAACCACAACGACTTTGATATGATCTCAGGGTGCCCGAGAAAAAAGTTAAAACGGTCTTGGGACACGTAATGTATTTAATCAGAAGACAATAGGACCGATACGACCTAGGGATCGTCAAGAAAAGAGCTAATTCTTTCCTCAAAGGTCGGCAACGCATCTGTTAGACCTCTGGTGTTACGGATGTCTATGGGCGTTGGTGTTTACTTTACATCAGGTGACCTAACTCCTCGTTTGCCTCCTATGCTATAAAAAAAGTAGAAAGAAATTCCAATTTCAGTAAGCAGTAGTTCTTAAATATATATGACTAATGTTTTATTGTAATAAAATCCTACTACAATCATTTTCTTTTAAAAGTTACCTACGTATGTAGGTAACCATACGGTTACGAACTTTATGGTGTACCTTGCAAAAAGTCATCAAATCTCAACTAGAGTTTCTATCTCGCTCTAATCTTCGTCAAAATTCGTTACTCGGTCATTTTAATACAATGACATTTTTTATAGTATGAGAGGGCAAACGAGCAGTCGGTAATTTATGACTACCGACACCCATAGACGTCCTTCCTCTTCTCCCCTCTATGGGCTACCACTACATACACATCTCACTACCTGTAAATGACACGAGTTTAAGCTGAAAATTTCATTAACTGTAGAGGTTTTTTGCAGCTGCACCGGACTTTAGCGTGGGTAGGAGAAAAAAGTAAACTATGTATATAAAACTCAAACGTGACATAGCCATCTAACAACGCACAGCCCAAACCACTGGACGGATCAAGCTGAAATTTGGCATCCAGGTAGATGTTACGACGTAGGCATCCGTCAACATTTTTAGAAATTCAACCCCTAAAGGGGTGAAATAGGGTGTAGAAGTTTATATGGATTTCTTAGAAATACAACGCGGGTGAAACCGCGGGGCACAGCTAGTTATCAATATTATGTTAAACAATTAATAACCATAACGGTGTTTGCTATTTTAGTATACATTAGTAATGACTTTTATGCCTCATTAGTCAAAACTAACCTACATAGTTATGAGTATGTTCTACAATATTTATATAATGCAAGGGGTAAAAAAGAGGGGAGGGGCGACAGGAAATAATTCACTCTAAATTAATCTAGCGTTTTTATAGCATACGGGGTCAAACGAGCAATCGGAGGTATTTGATGAGGGGTCACTCCGGCTATCAGAGCGACCATAAATTACCTATATTATATAGTGCGGCTAATCTAACGAGATGTGGATTAGCTGTGCCGAACTATCAAATATCAACAGTTTGACTATCGATAGTTGACCTCAAAAATCAGTCGGGATATCGATAGGACTATCGATACTATTGATATTTTTAATACTGTCGATAACTATCGATCGTCCAAATCTATCGATACTATCGATAGCACAAAGACTATCAAAGTTAGATATCTACTATTGATACTATTATATATCATCAAAAATATCGATACTATCGATAGACCTATCGATATTCTCACTATTGTCCCACTTATTGATATAAGCCTATCGAGCAGCATCACTAATGTATCTAAAAACATGGCGCTACCTACGCCATGGAAGTTTACAATGGTTAAATATTATTGTATTATAAATCTACTGAATTTATAATACATGCATGAAGCTTTTACTCATGCAGTTATTTAATTTAGCTATTCTATTTGTACGAGAAACAATGACTCGACGCAAAGACAAATTATATTTAGTATTTGCACAAACACAAAGTACTCATTAGCTAATAGTTAAAATAATGTAAGTGTAATAAGTACGTACACCTAATACAAATTGATTTTGTAACTAAAAAGTAGAAAGAATATTTTAAGTATTTAAAAAATCTTATCATTACTAGGTAGTTACTACAAGAAATGTTTTGGATTCCTACTAACTACTAACTACTACTAAGTAATAGGTTTTACCTTTAATATTATGAATGTCAGCAACCTGACTTGCCAATATGCTCGTCACATTACTCGCCAAACCGACAATCTCTGATTCTACATTTACACGTTGGGCCAAACCTCGGCAAACCTAGGGTTGCCAATCGTACTATATTATTGTCAGTAAAATAAGAATAGTAAGCCATCTAAGCCTAATCGGCGACATAAATATCTACTCTACTACTATAAAAAATTAACAATGTAATGGTAACTTTAACTAACATTGATATTTTTTTATAGTTTAAGAGGGCAAACGAGCAATCATTGTCAATTTCATTACTACTAACGTCCATAGACATCCGCACAGACGCTATACAATAGTAACTTAGTAAATTTACTTACTTTATCTACACTAATGTTGTAACATTCTACTTATGTTTTCAATACTTGACTTATAATAACTACTGCTATAGCTCAGACAACAAAAAACTCAATTTAAGCAATTTGACATGATGTTATAATCATAGACTAAATAAAAAGTATTTATTAAATCTATGGTTATAATATCCAAATCGATATCGTAAAATCTCATTATAACACTGTGTGAGAGCGAGAGAGAGAGAGAGTGGTGAGAGAGCCTTATGTCAAAATCCTCAACAGCACGCGCTCGCTCCTGATTGGCCCTGCGCTCGCTGCAACTGCGCTCTCATTGGTTAGATTTTAATGGCGGCAAGTTTTCTGTGACAATACACGTAGGCGTGAATTTAATGTTTCGCAATAATAATAATTGATTAATTGCATTAGTGAAGATAAAGTAGTGTATGCAATTGCATATAACACGGGTATTAGAAAACTCGTTACTATTTTGAAACTCGCTCCACTCATTCATTATACGACAGTTGCATAAACTACTATTATTAAAGTTACCATTGTGTACCACAAATACAGGTTGTGCATTGTAGGAAATAAGGACTAAACCCTGGCCATTTGTTATTTATATTTATAAAAAGTAGTTCTTTTCTATATGGGAAAATAAATTAAGAAATTATTTATTAATTCATTTATTCATTCATTCTTACTATGCAGCAGACGAGTACGATTGGGAGAACTGTCAGAAAAACAAAGAACAGCTATCGCGCTACTTTTCAGTCGCTTTCGTTTGAGTGTGTGTTTTTGTTGATCATTTGGCGAAGAAAGGTAACGATAAAGGAATGGTGAAGAAGGGTGGAGAAGGGTAAAGGTCTACATAACCTCTATGCGCATGTTTACAGGCGTTGGTAGCATAGATTATACATTATATATGAGGTTGGTAGTCATCAAAACGACTGGTTGTTGGTAAAAAAACCATTAGAAGTCCACCTGTACATTGTATACCAACAAATCTACTATCCACTATGATGGCATGTGAACCAATTTGTCGTCTGATGATAAACATGATTCTACAGGTCGTTTGTCATTGATACAAAAACAAGATCATTAATGAATTCATAAAACAGTATTTTTTTTTAATTAAACAACTTTGATTTGTTTTGCTAAAATGTTATGTAATTATTTAGAAAGATATTCAATATTAGAGATACTAAACGGAGAAGTATATTTGTTAGAGGTAGCATCATTGCTTCACTGGAACTTGGAAGTTTCTTTCATAGACTTAATAAAAAGTAGTTTCTTTACTGAGACGTTACGAGAACGTTTTCTTAGTTTAGAAAAGCAACCTTTTAATGAAGATATTGCTAACAACTATTTTAGGCGCATAATTTTGAATTGTGCTAAGAATTGGGTTTCCAATTCCGGTGTATGTAGCACCTTTGTAATTAGATTTTGAAATTTGTATTCATTCTAGTTTTTTAATGTTGATCGTTATAGTGAAGGAGAAGATAGCTAATTATAAATGTCAACTGCATCGAGGTAGCGTATGTCTAAGCTGCGTTGAAGTACTGATGACAAATGGCTACAAAGTCCACAAATATCCTCAACGCTTTATATAATTTATAAAGCAGTATATTTTGTATTTTTTATATTTTATTGACTGCCTCGTGGTCGATGTATGTTCAGCCACAGTGACAGACGTGAGGTCCCAGTTTCGAATCCAGGTCGGATCAAAAAGCCTTGTTGGGTTCTTTCAATTTCTAGTAACAGTCTGGAGTCAGTAAGTTGGCGTTGTGAGAGTACTTTCAGCCGTCGGTCCAGCGTCTGATTGATGACTTTATTGTGACTACTGATTTTATTGTGGTTCTGTCGGAATGCCGTCCCATCTGAATATGAGAACGGGGTATAGAGAGTGCACTTGTCTACGCATACACTTTTGAAGTATAATATTATGTACTGCGCATATTACTAGTCTCTAAGGAGATCGAAATTCGTCTAGTCAGACATTATTTATGATCCACAAACAACGTGAATCACCACAGCATGATTGTAATATTGTCCCAGTATAGTGGGAGCGATACCACAGTTTTTGTAAATTATTCACTACGAAATTCAGTTTTTTTTATTTATTTACTCCAGTCTAGCCAATATTGCACTATTGCAGATTGTTGATCAGAAAAATAAATACAAGTTGTGTTTTTATTTATTGTTTTCTGATTTCATTCTTCGATCCTTTAGGAATTTCAATATGCTAAAAAATGGAAACTCCATTTTATAATAGCAAGAATTGACCGGCTATCATCAGGCCACGGCTTGTCTGGTGCTGAGGGGGCAAACGAGCAGTTGCAGCCTTTTTTATGACTACCGACGCTCGTAGAGACCAGCATAAAAATTATACAGATGCGTTGCCCTCCTTCCTCCTCCGCGCTCCATGGGCCACCGACTACTCACACATCACACGAAACTCGACAGCAATGCGATCACTTTACACCGGCATCCAATAAGCGAGAGGTATCTCCCGGGTCGTGCCGGCCTGATACGGCACTTATACAGGGTTAAATGTAATTAACGCAAGACTTCTTGCAGGCAGCATGTCTACATCAATACCAACAACATTTGTTCTACGACTTTTGAAAATTAATAGTTTTTAAAATTTTAATATTCCCATACAAAATTAATATATTGCCTCTGAACTATCACTTAGTCTGCGTGCGGCTAAGAAAATAGAGAATAAGATAGGGGCTCCCGCGCGTCATTCTAACAAGATACAGAGTAATAAATAACAGAGAGTGCAAACATTTTTTGGTTTTATTTTTTTTGTGCTATTTATCTAGATTCGTAAAAAGTCGTAGAACAAATGTTGTTGGTATTGATGTAGACATGCTGCCTGCAAGAAGTCTTGCGTTAATTACATTTAACCCTGTATATGTATATTAATAGGCTCAAAACCACTGGACCGATTTTAACCATTCTTTCACCAATAGATAGCTACATTGGCAGGAAGGAATATTTTCTAACGATTTAACCACTATGCCACTATCCACAAGGATAGTGGATATCGGTCGGTAGAACCAATAAAGTACGTAAACACAGAATAGGACTTAAATAAAAAAAAAAAAAAACAAAAAGAATCGCACAATATGAATTGAACGGTATTATTAATCTTAAGTTATATACCGGTTTTAAATGCAGCGTACCGATTTATGTAGATTACCGTCAATACCGGTTATGTGTTTAAGGTGTGCTCAAAAATGCACCTACTACAACATAATCAATGGTATCGTGACATAGTGAAGTATTTCGCTCAATAGTCCCCATCGACTTGGCTAAATAAAATAATTGACTATTAGGTGAT
>LUGF01046784.1:355783-367607 GCA_001625245.1 Calycopis cecrops | reverse complement strand
GACCCCCAGTTAACCCCTTGGGGATCAGGGGGGTCTAGTGAGGGTCGACCCCAAAAACGATTCCCAGTACATGTCCAGCAAAAACAAGGATTTGCTAATCCACTAGGCTCGCTCGCTTCGCTCGCTCGCTGTGTATAAATGTAGTCTAACCTAACCTAACCCATCCAAGTATGATTCTAAAACTAAAAAATTTAAAAATCACAGGGGGGTCTATTGAGGGTCGACCCCAAAAATAATCTCCAGTTCATGTCGTGCAAAAATAAGGATTTGCCAATCCACTAGGCTCGCTCGCTTCGCTCGCTCGCTGTGTATAAATATAGTCTAACCTAACCTAACCCATCTTTAGTCGCGCGGTTGTATTTGTAATGAGAAGGTGTCCGCTGCCGTCGCGCTGCTGCCGCGCTGCTGTCGCGCTGCTCGCGACCTAATGTGAAGGCACTCTAAGTCAGAAGAAAGAATGTCAACATCTAAAAGGCTTGACCGATTGGGTTGAAATTTCGTTGATTCGTCGCCCAGCCGCGCGCTATTCAAATTCGCGCGCAGCGAATAATCTGTAGTTTTCATTAAAAAATAATAGCAGTATACAAAACACAACACCTCAAATAGATTATCAGTCATCCAAACAGTAATAAAGCAGCTCACAAAACGTAGCTCAAACTGAACTTTATAGCAGCTCGTTATGTAAAACTTCATTTGGAAAAATAGTCTCCTAACTTAATATTAACGCTGCCCGCTTTGTATTTCTAGTCGCTCACTTAGTATTTTTAGTCGCTCACTTAGTAATTTCGTCGCTCAGTTAGATTTTTAATACGTGAAATGGATTAATCGCAGCTCACGTTTTGTAAGCTCGTTTTGAATTTTATTATTAGCCAAGATTCGTCGTTAGTTTAGTTCATTTTTCGCTCACTTATTTTTTTACCGCTCAAGTTAATAATACAGTATCTCATCATCAGTCGCTAGGTTATTTTGTATTCGCTCGTTTTATTGTTCCCCTTAGAATATTCTAATTATCATTGAACAACTTAAATTTTTGTCGCCCACCAAAGTGAGAACGGGTGGACAAGTTTAATATAAAACCGTTACGTGAAACTGTTGAAACTTTCGACTGCGACATATATCACGGTAGTAGCGCGGTTTCACTCGCATAAACCCCGAATTTTTAAATTCAGACGAAAGAGAATAACGTGTTCAACCAAACAAACAAACTCTTCAGCTTTTTAACATTAGAATAGATAAGTTTTTTTATAATCTTTAGGTATTTATTAACAGAGTACCATTATATTTGTTATTTATTCCTGTAGTACCTTTTTTCGTAACGCAGGGGAATGCCTTTACGTACCTTACCTACCAAATAATATTTATTACCAAAGGGTCTTTTAACAATATGTCATAGGCTTAATGAAGAATTCATATTAATATGTTATTACTTGTGCCTATACGTACCTACTCTATAAAGCCTTCGTCGTCCACGCATATCAATTAAGATTTTTTCTGTCATTAAATTTATTCAGAGTAATACCTATAGGTATATATTAACAAAAACGGCATATTGATATTTTTTACATGAACCGGTATTTTTTTTATTTTTAGGTTTTATAGAGTAGGCATAACTTGATAGAACTTTAGACTCCGCACGCACGACAACTTAAAAAAAAGTTAATAAAGTAAAAAGAGTAAAGATTTTTTTGTTATTCGATTCAAACGACTCGACTCACAAATAAACATTAATATTAATTTGAGTAGTATAATTTAGCGATGACCTAGTAATGAAGGAAATGTATTAAATAATATAAACTTACATACTTATGTATTAATTTATTGAATTAAATGTGTGTAATAATAATATTGTAAAATTTGCATTGATGTAATTTGCGTTAACTGGTTTCAATCATAATTAATTCTTACATGCTGTTTGACTAGTTTTCATTAACTTGAATGTCAATGTTAAGTTTGCTATGCGATGTTTTCTTTGATTTTTTTTTATGATATTCGTTTGTATGTAGATTTTGCATTTTATAATATAAGCATGAGTATAGATTTACTCATACTAATAATATAAAGAGGTAATGTTTATTTCTTTCCATGGGGAAATCTTCAGAAATACTGACATGGAAGAAATGTAACGGTTCATTATCATCATCATCATTATCATCATCAGCCCTTATCAATCTAAGGCCAGATATATTCTCTTTGAATGGTCACAAAGACAGCTGATCTCCTGCATGTCGTTTACACTGATTATTATTGTAAACGTGCATGCACAATACATTATATAATCATAAACAATGACGTAGGCGAAATTGACCTCGTAGTGCACCCGCCTTTATCGCAGATGTCAGTTAAAGATGCACGTGGTAAGGTCATAAATACATTTTTACACAAAAACATTAACCCCCTTATTATTAAACATAGAATAACTTTATCCAAGTAATAACATAGTAATAAACTGAAATCTGTCAAATTCCATATTTAAAACACATAAAAAGTAGGGAATTTGACAGATGTCAGTTTATTACTAGGTTATTACTTGGATAAAGTTATTATATGTTAATTAATGAGGGGGTGTGGGTTAAGTCAAAATATGCAAATGTTTCAATTCTTATATACCGATGCATCGCAACGAGCTTCCTGTTTACTAAAGTTAAGCAGCAGCTAATTACCAAATAATAATTTCTCTGAATTGAAGCCTAAAAGCCGAAATAATTGGTAGTAGAAACTTTAAGGGCCTTATTATTAAACATAGATTAACTTTACTCCAAGTAATAAAGTAGTATTAATCTGACATCTGTCAAATTCATAATAATAAACACAAATAGTATGAAATTTGACAGGTGTCAGTTTCATATGGGACTTGGTTTTTGGTCGGTAGGGGGACAGACGCCCCTCTCCCCTCAGATTGGAGATGTATCCCGATATGAGAGAGATTGTAATAGCTAATTTAGCTATTATTATCATAGCCAGACGACCATCAGGTCTTCTCGCGATTCTGATGTCAACGGCAGCTCGTGTGCGATAGCTGATAGGGCATCTGCGCTGACTATATTATGGTTTCCCTCATGGAGAGGAACATCACCGGGTGCTAGAGTGGAAAAATATCTAACACCTATGTACAGGAACAATTTGTTAGATTTGATGAGAATGAACAATATCTGCGGTAAAACGTTTAAAATCTATTTATATATAAATTATACTATAAAGTTCATATATTTACATAACACATATACACGATCATTATTTACAAATAGTTCTGTCATGTTTTAGACAAGTTAAGATTCTTATCAAAAAGCCCTGATTGTTAAGTGGTTTGAAGAGTTTTCAATATTTTTTGGAACTCATTAGTATAAATATCAAACATATAACTAAGTATACTTGACTCATAAATAAGGTCGTAGGTCCCATTCTCGTAAAGGGTTGATAATATTAGCTTCTATAATATAACTAGATAGTATCTAAATAATAATAAATACTAAATAGGAAAATGTACTTTGCCCTCCTTCCTATTGGGTCACCCGCTACTAAATAGTATATTTAAATCTTATTGGAAGTAGCTATTTCTTACCCTACTTCATTATATTTCAGGCCTTCATATCAATGGCTCCGTTTCTTCTGTCAGTCGGCGCCGGGGCTACTTCAGGGTTCTCGGCCATCCTGATCCCGCAGCTGAAACAAAATTCTGGAGGAATCGAATACTCGGTGGAGATGGTGTCATGGCTAGGTAACTTTTTCAATTAATCTTTTTATTTTTATTTTTATAGGCAATATTTTATGATACACTAGCAGCGCCACGCGGTTTTACCTGATTAACCCGCGTACACTAAAGCGTTATGGTATATACCCTATAGCCTTCCTCGCTAAATGGACTAACGAACACTGAAATAATTTTTCAATTTGGACCAGTAGTACCAAAGATTATCTCTTTCAAACAAACAAATTGTTCAGTTTTATAAATTAGTATAGATAAGGGGGCAAACGAGAAACCGGAGCCATTTTCATGACAACCGAGGCCCATAGACATGGAGAACAATGGTTATACGTTGCCCTCCTTCCTCCTATCCCCAGGCGCCATCTGTAAATAGGTTATTTCCAATGACATGTGCGCAAGCAGTCTTGAGTGACTTGACGTAATGAATAAAATAAAAGGAAGAGAAGGTTGTATAACAGCCTTGTCACTGAGTGTCATTAGCCTATTAATGTCTGAGCCTAGATAACTGATAACGGCCCCTACTGCCATCATTTTTATACATTATTGAAACTTAAAATAAAATTAAAATTTTATTTTCAGCTGCAATGGCGTCGATGGCGCTACTCTTCGGTAATATGATATCTGGATATTTAATGGAGAGACTAGGAAGACGAACTTCTCAGATTCTACTGTCTGTATTCTACGTCGGAGGATGGGTTATAATAGGGTTTGCTGGAAACGTTCATTTCATTCTACTGGGACGATTCATCACAGGATTCTGCCAAGGCTGGCTCGGTCCTTTGGGACCAGTTTTTGTTGGGGAAATAAGCTCACCAGCTTATAGAGGATTATTTTTGGCAGCCCTATCTTTATGCATAGCGTCTGGTGTATTCATTTCACATTTGTTTGGAACGTTTTTGCATTGGAAGTATGCATCATTCCTCTGCGGAGTGTTCCCGTTGATTGCAGGTATTATAATATATTATGCACCAGAATCTCCGGCGTGGTTGGTCTCTAAAAATGAAGTTGATAGATGTATCCAATCATTCCGTTGGTACAGAGGAACTAGCCCTGAGATGCAATCAGAATTGGATAAAATGTTAGCAGATCAAAGTAAAAAAGTAGAAACTAAAAGCAAACTCAAGACTTTATCGATGAACATCAAGAAACCAGAATTTTGGAAACCTTTGTGTATAATGATTATGTTTTTTATAATCACACAGCTATCAGGTGTAAATGTTGTAAGCGCATACACCACTGATATCATGGAGGTAATCTTAGGTAGTAAAGTTAAGAAATACACGTACTCCGCTATGTTGGCTATTGACGTTTTGCGCGTTGTTGCTTTAATTGTAGCTTGTATTTTATTACGCATTCGAGGCCGCAGACCAATGGCAATATTTAGTGGAGTATTCACGACTTTGTCACTATTGCTACTATCAGCGTATTTGTATTTGGTGAAAATAAAAATAATAAGACATGTTTCTCCGATTGCATCGTTAGCTTTGATAGCAATGTATGTCGCCGTATCTAACGTTGGTATATCACTTCTACCTCATAATATGGTGGGAGAATTGTTTGCATCTGAAACCAAAGGCTTGGGTTCAGGTATAAGTGTCATGACGACATCGATATTTTTCTTTGGAACAATAAAAACAGCTCCAGCGATGTTTGAAGCTCTCGGTCACCATGGCACATATTTGTTCTATGGAATATCAACATTATTGGGCACAATATTTTTATCTCTGTGTCTGCCTGAAACGAAAGGAAAAACTTTGCTGCAAATTGCTGAACATTTTAGATACGGGAATCAAATTAAAGAAAAGAACACAACAGAAGAAAAAAAACTTAATGACACGGTATGAAATGTATGAATAAAAATAACGTTATGTAATTATTTTTTAAGCGGAATAACTAGATTGTGAATTGACACAACCCATTAGTTCACTAAAGCTAAGGGTGCTTAGTGAAGGAAGGTGGTGAGGAGCCGCGAGACCGTGATCTCTGACGCTCGATGGGGGAGGCCACTGACCAGCAGTGGATTTCCTCCGGCTGATTCAGCACTGAAATAAAAGCTGATATAAGATGATGATAGAATGATAAGAAGAGGTTGTGCTATTGACTATATTATAATATCAATTTATAAAATTATAAAACTAATTAAAAAAGTGATCGTGAGTGTGTGTAAGTGCGAATAAGTATATTAAATGAAATATTTACTTATTAACAAATTAAAAAAATAGGTAAAATAGGTAGGTAAGTAGGGTGCCGTCAGGAATATTAGTAGGTAACTTATTCTGTCTGAAAAATCTTAACGATTAAGAGGATACAAAGAGAGATATCATAAACATTCAAAAGTAATGTGTATTTGTACAGTTTAAACAAAACATAAAATTTTTCAGCACTCTTATCTCCACGAGATAATGCATTTAAACCTAAGTGTAGGTAGATAAATATACTTTGATAATGTTTATTGATTGAATTATGTACGCATATAGTCGCGTCAGATATCCGTCTTGGAATAACAATTAATTTGTTTCTAACTTGTCTGATACAGGAGCGTCACGGCTGGTTTAGTTTTATTGGTGTAAAAACTAGGGCCGTTTTCACAGAAGGTTGAAGACGGACCAAGTGGCACGCGTCCGTATGGTTGAATCACAAGCACCTTCCTGTTGTGACACGAGCAGATGACCCCAGTCTAAGTAACCTCTTGACTGTTCGCCAACATGTGCGAAGTGTCTTTTTTCCACTGCACAAAATTCCCACGTCGGTGCTTGATATAGTTTCGTTCGTCAAAAAATCAGGAAGAGATCTGTGGTGTTTTTGGTGTATTTTTAGAAATTCACTTACTGAGACTGCCCTTGAAATGTTACTCAGTGTATTTGGGGGAATCAAATGCGTTTTATGGTAATGTAAATGAAAAATTGGAATACATATTATATTAATAGTACCTACAAAAAATTATTATAAAACTATATGGTAACATAGGTGGAAAATGTAGGTTATGTCCATCGATCTCATTACATCTAGATGTTATATTATTTACTGTGATATCTCATATAATAGTAGATCGAATTTATTTATACTTTACATTAAGTAGTAATTATTTAAAATTTAGCAATTTAACAGTAGATCGAATGTCTTCAATTATTGGAGTGATGTAGATATTTCAAAAGAAAAAAAAACGGAATCCTTATAGGATCACTTTGTAGTTTGTTGTTTGTCTGTCTGCTATAAAGTGAACTTTACTAAATTCTAGAAAAATAAAATTTTACAAGAAGTTGAGTTTGCATATTTGTCAAGTTCCTCCTTCCTGCTGGTAATCTGCTTGCGAGTCTTGCTTACACCTGGTCGGTTTTATTAAAAGTAAATTTATTAGAAATAAGCACATACAGGGTTGATAAGAGCGAGAGGCATTAAATGAGACCACATATACTATAAGTGCCTACAGTTAATCCGAAACTATTAATAAAAAGATTACGACAAGTATACGAAATTACTTTTTCAAACAAGTTAAATAACGAAAATATGGAATCATACTTTGTAACGGCGCATGCAGCGAACGGCAACCTCGCACGGGGTGAATGACGCCGGCCGGCCATACTGGCTATCAGCTGGTGTACCTACAGCGTGTGCGAATTGAGAATAAACTTTAAAAAATTCCTGTGGCTAAACTATTGCACCGATTGATCAAATTTTTGTTGTGTAGCCTGGCACTTATACACTAAATATGTGGTTTCATTTAATGCCTCTCGCTTTTATCAACCTTGTATAAGGTTTTTTCGTAAATTGTATGATATATGGATAGATGGTGGCAATGGTTTTATTTCAGACACGCAACTTTTACATTTATGTTCAAATAGAAAATTTAATTTTTTTCAATTATATTCGACTTTTATCACAAACTTTTAATGAGGATGTCAATGTTCGTGTGTTTGATTGTTTGTTTGCTAACCATTATGTGATGATGATCAAATGAATTTGATCAAACTTTGGTACAAAGACCACGTGTTTAGTAAGGCTTAATAGCCTAATGTCATGAAAGGAATTCGTTACTAGATAAACTAAAATGTGGATATTAGTTTTAGAATACTGTAGTATCATATAGTCCAGTAATGACATCAGGAATGTAGTATTTATAGTTAATTATTTCATAAATTAAAGCTTTTTTTAATACGTATATTTTCGCAAAACACTTTTAGTAGATTTGGCATAGTTAATATTATCATCATATTGTCTTTAGTCTTAGGATGTTATATAATTTAATTTTTAGTGGAAACTTAGCTGGTGTATGCATTATTTATTTTAATTTAAGCTGTTTTGTATTATACTGTTTGTTTTTCCCTAATAAATAAAAAAAAATGCAATGCTGTAAAATTACCACCATAACCAATAATAATATGTAAATGAAAAGAACAATTATGATTATATTTTCTTTTGTAAAAACAAGGCGATAACAATAAAGAAATACAACAGAGAAAGGTTTTTTGTTAAAACATCTTTACATAGCAATAAATACACAATTACGTTGATAGGAATCCTACTAATATTATAAATGAGAAAGTTTGTATGTTTGATTGTTTGTTTATTTGTTTGTTTGTTTGTTTGTTACTCCTTCACGTAAAAACTGCTGAAACGATTTTGATGATATCTGGCACACATAGGTAGTGACTTTGATTAACACATAGGATAGTTTTTATCCCGAAAAAATGTTTCTATGGGGATATCATGGGATGATTTTCTATTTTCCGCGGGATCGAAATTTACCGTAGCAATACCGCGGGGTGCAGCTAGTATTAAATAATGATTTATAAATTAAATAATATTTTAATTCATATAACACGTAGGATTAAGAAAAATGTAATGAAAAACGGCTGACATTACCCATTTTTCTTATTCATACTTCAGCTATGAATATTACAAATGTCTGTTTGTTATTCTATCACGGAAAAACTAGACCGGATTTGGAAAAAAATCGTACAAGTACAGATTACAACGTTAATTAAAATTAGTGATTAAACGAACTTACCTAAGTGAAGTTCTATCATAATTATGTGAGGGTTTTGTACGAATATTGTACATATTGTACATATTGTATTCACATATTGTAGTACACACTACGTTGTCGCCATCTGCACTGTATTTGAGATATTCTCTTTTTTTTTTGTTAATTTTTTCTTCTTATTAGTTCACATGTAGATGTTGAGAAGAGAACGGAAGAAATATCAACAAAGATAATTTGTGAATTTATTTTAATTAAGTAAATTAAATTAAAAAATCAAATGTTTTATTTTAATAATTACACATAATTAGTCATTTGCCAGAATACCCTTGGCAAAGGAATCATCTCCATCAATGATATTTTTATTATAAAATTTTCCAAATGTTATATCATTATTCCAACCTGCTGTTTTTCTGATAAGGTCTAAATTAACACCATTTTTGTATGCTTTGGAGGTAGATGCATGTCGTGTACTATGTGCGGTGAATATAGTAATATCAATTCCACAAGCATCTAAGATGGTCTTTATCCACCTGCTTAGTGATTGCGAGGTGGAAGAGAGATTTTCGGTGTTGCGTAAATCTTTCGTTAACTCAAGGTAACAACGCAAGGTTTTTGCAGGGCAGAGTTCAGGCTTATCTAGAAAGTAGGGCAAGACAAGTTCGGGTTGAGCTAGACCAGCACGAGACGTTTTTATCAAATCAGGTATTTTAATACGGTCTTCAGTGGCAACATACTCTATATTAGAAAGTTTTATTTTAGAGTGTTTGCACTGTGTGTGCAGTTATTAGGGCCAGTAAGGTGACTAACTTATTGGATAATTTTTCAAAATTTTGTGACTCATTGGATACCATGTAGATAAGGAGTTTAATACTCTAGATACGTCCCGTGTAGTATTATATTTGGGTAGCGGGTGACGAAGTCTGAAAATACCTTTACAAAAGCGTTTTATACGGTCATCATTAAATATGTCTTGTCCTAGGATTAACGATAATGCCGATCTGCAACTGATTATTGTTCCATATTGTGCACCTGACTCGTAAAGTTGTGTTAAGAATTTTAGAGTACAGGGGACTGATGCTACATATGGATCTATATTGTTACCATTACAGAATAAAAATCATTTTTTGAGACAGGTGTTTAAATGAACTATCTGCAAGAGAGGCTAACATAACCGGTATTGAAACTAAGGGTACACCTCTTCTTATGAGCGACGAGCTGATAGTTTTCCGGCAACCAGGGTAATTTGCTGGTGTACTCTTCGGTTGCTGGAATGAGAAATGTTCAGGTTTTTAGAAGGCTTCAGAACTAAGGTATTTGAGACTAGGAGGCTCATAAATATAGGATACCAAGGCTGCGTAGGCCACAGTGGCACCACCATAATGCCTTCGGCTTTGTCGTCAATAATTTTCCGTAAGGATTTTAAAATTATAGCGAACGGTGGGAAACTATAAAAGTAGAAGTTAGATTAAGATACCGTAAATACGTCTACAACGTATGCATCAGGATCTCTGTGCCAAGATATATACATTGAACATTTTTTATTTATCCTATGGCAAATAAATCTATGTCAGGAATCCCAAACTGTTCGGTAATTCTTTTAAATGCTTGTTCAGACAGTTCCCACTCAATGTCTGGGTGAATGCGACGAGATTCTGTATTTGCCACGGCGTTTCCACATCCCGCTTGCCCGATCCTGGGCAGACAGGCTGCCCCCCATCCCGTAGTTGAGGCATCACTAAATATTTCCATACTAAATATGCCTTGTTTGATTCTACACAACGGATTATTTGTCATTTTTTGATCCCACCAATCAAGATCAGGAGCTACCGATG
Organism: Calycopis cecrops; assembly: GCA_001625245.1. Lineage (NCBI taxonomy): Eukaryota > Metazoa > Arthropoda > Insecta > Lepidoptera > Lycaenidae > Calycopis > Calycopis cecrops. The sequence goes on along the minus strand of LUGF01046784.1, from coordinate 357,088 downwards.
GTGGTACAGTCATATACTTGTCATAGTTGTCGTCTAATGTTTACAACGTTCAAGCTCTTTGGTGTAAAGCCAACCGTAGTCTCTGACTGGGCAAGCAGAGGTAAGTAGACCAATTAAACGAGCGAACTCTCTAACTTTACAGCGCTGTATTTTTTTAAATTTAGGGATCAGTTTTGATTTTTGTAATTTTTTCTTTAGGTAAAGTGACATGAAATTTTCTAGTATCTATAATAAACCCTAGGAATTTACATTTATTACTAGGAATAAGTTTACTTTTTCTGTATTAATAATAAAACATAAAGCCCGTAGGAATCGAGTTGAATCTGTTAAGTTATCCAATTAGGATTTAAATGAATTTGCGACCAAGAAAATGTCATCTAAATATATTGTTGACAAGCTTCCGCAAGATTGCAGTAAGCTGATGACTGGTTTTATAATTTTTGTAAAAACAAATGGTTCTGTATTTAAACCAAACTAAAACATTAAATTGATATAATTTGTTATCAAATTGAAAACGAAGATACTTTTTATAGTCATGATGGAAATTAAGAAATATGTATTCTTTAGACCAATAGTAGAGGTAGTGCCACACTGCATGTTTGCATGCAGTCGAATTGGGCCGGCACGACCGGAGAGGTACCTCTCGCTTACACGAGACTGGCGTAAAGTGACAGCCGTGCTGTCGCGTTTCGTGCGTGTGTAAGTAGCCGGTGTCCCATGGAGGTGGGAGGAGAAAGGAGAGCAGCGCATCTGTATAGCCTCTATGCGAATGTTTGTGGGCGTCGGTAGTCATGAAACTGGCTCCGGCTGCTCGTTTGCCCTCATATATCATAAAAAAAAATAGTACTCATGTATGAGTCCTTTGAAATTAGTTTTAAGGCTGTGCGTAGATCTTCAAGCTTGAAGTGACTTGTTTATTGCCTATAGCTACATCTCGCTTGTACACAGCTTCGGGCATCGCTGCCTTAACCTCTGGGTTAAGGACAGGAGCGTCAATCAGTGTACAGTTAGCAGGAGCCAAATACCTGTCCATTAACTGCTTCCGAGCTTCCTTAGAAAGCCCTGATGTAGCTATATGTTGAAGCCGCATACTAAGATCATGTTGAATATTGTTACCGTACAACTTCTGTTGAGACGGGTCATCTCCTAAGATCCTTAGGAGGTCCTCGTTCAGTTTTTGTGCGGCTCCTGATTCTGCATTGGAGAAAGTCGCCTGCATGTCCATGGGAATACTGATGGTCGGTGGCGGTCCGTCGCCGATGCCCGCTTCGGCGCTGGTAGACGGAAGGTGCACGGGAGGCGCAG
>LUGF01046784.1:341431-354369 GCA_001625245.1 Calycopis cecrops | reverse complement strand
TGATATTTTCATGACTACCGACGCCAATAGACATCTGCATAAAGATAAACAGATGCGTTGCCCTCCTTCGTCTTCCCACCTTCAAGGGCCACCGGCTACTTATATTTTTGCCTCAAAGGAGTCGGTCCATTTCAGGTGTACTCTTGTACAGATAACAATAAATAAAGAAAAATACATAGAATTCAAAAAAAATACATTAAGTTCGTTGAACTCACGAAATAAAATGCATGAAACATCTAAAAATTCAAGTTTTACTTTTAAATGACAACACTTGTCAAGATGGCGCGTTTCAACACAAGTGTTATATTATTCTGTGATACTAAAAAAGTTTATCCCATGAGGTTTCATTATCATTGTTTGATCACAGTATTTTTAAAATTAAATATTATAGTTATATTTAACTTTAAAAATGCTGTAATTCGAGGCCGATTGTTGGACTTGCAATGTCAATTGTTTGACAGATACGTCTAACGTCAGAGTTCTAAACAAGACGCCATTGTTTTTAATGTCATAGTGTTGCATAATGTGGAAAGATTATATTTATTGGGCGTCTGAAATAAAGACGTATCCATGATTTAAACTATGCAAATGTTGCTCAAATTGTATTTCCTTTATGCCATTAACTGTACAAGAGTACACCCAGGGCTAATACAATTTTGGACCGTCTCCTTTGTTGTTAACAAGAAATTTGCACATAAGGCATAGTGTTTTATCATAATGATTGTCCCATATACATCTATAATAATTAATAGATGATTTAAACCTTCGTCTAATAATAAGGTGATTACCCCAAAAGTTTTCCACAATATTATTCTTCAACGAAACATTATATATGGCGGTTAGGAAAACAATGTAGGTAGTACGTTGTGACCTAAAGAAACTATGGTTTGTATTCGTCTAGCAAAGAAAGTGATAACCCCAGAAGTTACCCGCATTTTTGCTTTTTAACGCACGATCACAACAATTGCATGATATAATTTTCGTCTAACAATAAAGTAGGAGTCCCCAAAGGATACCCGCATTAATTTTTCAGTCGCTTTCGTTAGAGTGTGTGTTTTTGCTGATCATTTAGTGAAGAAAGGTAACGATAAAGGAATGGTGAAGAAGGGTGAAGAAGGGTAAAGGTCTACATAACCTCTATGCGCATATTTATAGGCGTTGGTAGCATAGATTATACATTATATATGAGGTTGGACGTAGCCGTGGCCGGACTGGTCGTTGGTAAAAAAACCATTAGAAGTCCACCTGTACATTGTATACCAACAAATCCACTATCCACTATGAGGCCATGTGAACCAATTGGTCGTCTGATGATGAACATCATTGTACAGGTTGTGTGTCATTGATAGAATAACAAGATCATTAATGAAATCAGAAAACAGTATTTTTTTACTTATTAAACAACTTTGATTTGTTTTGCTAAGATGTTATGTAATTATTTAGAAAGATATTAAATATTAGAGATACTAAACGGAGAAGTATATTTGTTAGAGGTGTTGTACATCTTTCAATTGCATTGAACAATGACCGAATTGACCAATACTGCATTGAAAGCGTTCAGTGAAAAGAAGCTTTCAATGAGATTGCACAATCGCATTGAAATGTATTTATATGTCTTAATGCTATTGAAGCAATTAAATTAAAAGCAATATTGAACCAAAATTGACCCGTGTAATATTGCCTTTACGAGAACACAGGGGGGAGACAGTGTCATACATACTATATAATAGGTGACAATTTTTCGCTGCGCCATCGCTGTTCATAACCGCGTAAACTTATAAGCACGTAGTACCCAATCGAGCTACAGATGGCGCTTTAGTTAAAGCGATAATTGCAAAATTTTTTATAAAAAAAATTAGTATTAATAAGTTTCAATTTTAAAAATAAGTATAGTACGCTTATTTATATTTTTTTTACAGCAACATACTGAGTTGGAACCAATTTGTGGCACACATAAGATTATGTACATGTCTTATGCACTGGTTAATCCCTTTTTCCATTTCATGTAAATTATGTGTATCGCAAATAAATAATTCTTATTCTTGTTTATTCTTATTCTTATTTGGATATTGATGTAAATTCAACATTATTTTCATTATTTCGGCAAGTTTAATAAAAGATTTTTTAGCATGGCAAGAACATAGATGATAGAAGACAAATTATCTAAAATCACAGATCAGTACAAAATGGCGTTTACGCATGTCTGTAGTCTTCCTCCATTTTGTATGATTTTTGTGGTTTCTCGAATTAGTTTAAGAATCATGAACAACAATTGCATAAATATACGAAAACTATAAATTTAAGTAAATATAAATTAATATAATACAATAATTAGAATAGATTTACGTAAGTTACGATTTTTTTAACGCATTCTATTGAGTTTGATATAAATATCCACTTGTAGAATATGACAGAAATTACCTATATTGTAATTCCGTAAAAGTGGATATTTATATCACACTCGATAGAATCCTTTAAAAGAATCGTAATTTACATAAATATAGTTACCTAGGTAGGTAGGTATATACCTATATCTATATAGCTTTTGGGGTTAGTTCAGCGGATATGATATCAGATGGCGACACCATTCAATAAAGGTGTCAATTATTCTTGTGAGTGGGCTCTCTATTCCTTGTATATTACAGTCTTAGAACTTTTTATTTAGTCTAAGATTACAGTACTCTATGCGAGAACGTCTTCTTAGTTTAGAAAAGCAATCTTTTAATGAAAATATTGCTAATAACTATTTTAGGCGCATAATTTTCAGTTGTGCTAAGAATTGGGTTTTCAATTCCGGTGTATGTAGCACCTTTGTAATTAGATTATGAAATTTGTATTTATTCTAGTTTTTTAATGTTGATCGTTATAGTGAAGGGAAGGAGAAGATAGCTAATTATAAATGTCAACTGTATCGAGGTAGCGTATGTCTGCTGCGTTGAAGTACTGATGACAAATGGCTACAAAGTCCTCAAATATCCTCAACGCTTTATATAATATTATATTTTGTATTTTTTATATTTTATTGACTGCCTCGTGGTCGATGTAAAAATTTCAAATCCAGGTCGGATCAAAAAGCCTTGTTGGGTTCTTTCAATTTCTAGTAACAGTCTGGAGTCAGTAAGTTGGCGTTGTGAGAGTACTTTCAGCCGTCGGTCCTGCGTCTGATTTTATTGTGGTTCTGTCGGAATGCTGTCCCATCTGAATACGACAGCCGGGTATAGAGAGTGCTCTTGTGTCTACGTATAGGGTAAAGATGCCTATTATGAGATAGTTGCCAAATATGAGGTAGTCAGGTTTTGGCGACACTAATTGCACCAGCTATTTGGTGCAAGTGTCGTTAGAAGCAGTGCGGGAACAGATCAAAACTAGTGTTACTGCCTCTCCGCCCGCGGTGAAGTTTGCTCGTATTCGTGCGGTTTTCTACGAAACCACAAAACTAGATTTTTGACATCCAATGTTTACGAGGTATGTTAAATCTTTATTACTACAATTATTTATTTAAATTTATCTTCGTCACGTCAATTACATTGTTAATTTTACAATCCCTTTGCATTTTTTACGTATTTTCTATGTCCAAAAATAATGGGGAGCCATTTTGTTTAAAGTAGACATTTTCCTAATATGAGACATGTGGGGTCCCCTAAAATAAGATATCTCACATTGGGATGTATAGAAGTATTATCTATAAAAAACTTGATTTTAGATGTCACCAATGAGGAGAAGGAACCTGGAAAGGAAAGGATAAAGAAGATCAAAGAGGCGAAAAATGGGCTAAATGTCACGGATGTTTCAAGTGGGCACATGAAGATTGTGGAGAAGTAACAACAAACATTTCTGTGTTTATTGTGATCTAACATAACTATGTTCTAAGAATATTTTCATATGTGCCATTTAAATATCTACACAGGATGTAACAGACAACGTAACGATAACTTAGCATGGTAACTCAGCCCGCAAAACTATGAAACTTATCCGAAATGAAATGAAAAAAAATGATTTTTAATACTTACATCTCGCGCGCGACATACGAGAAGTCAAAAAATAAATTTAATTTCCGGATATAAGTTCCATAGTGAAAGTTGTTTAGTTTCATGAGATGAGTCTTCATGCTAAGTTATTGTTACGCTGTCTGTTACATCCTGTATAGATATTAGCGTGATTATGTTGAGTCTGACAGGTTTATAATCTTAAGTTGAAAAATATTTTTTATAGTTAATTTTTATTGTTCAATTAATTTTTATTTTTATATAGGTATGTGTCATTTAAAGTCACTGTGTAGGTACATCTAATGTTAGGTACCTTAAAATAATAGATCTTTGGATTTGTTAATTTTTGATACCGATTTCATTGTTATAATTAGGATAAGTCACTTTAAATTATACTTAAATGAACTCATTACTAGACGTTACATAGAAATACTTTTCTAAAAAAACATCTCAATAAAAAGTTTAATTTTTAATTTAGATTTTTTGTTTTTTCTTTCAAACGTATATAATGTACCTAATATGAGATACTATCTCATATAAGAAACCTCTAGTATCTCTTATTAGGAGACCATTTTTCTGAGACGTCATTTCTGACTTTTCTAAGATTATTTGATGTAACAAAAAAAATAGTTATACTTAATGCTAAACAGTCTTTTATAGTCAAACTACACTAAATACCGAATCGAATAACATAATTTTCATTGTTATCAGTAGAATCAGATTGTTTTTATGGCAAAAAAACAAAATGGTATCTCATAATCGGCATCCTTACCCTACTCTTGTGAACTTATAATATTATAATATGGAGATCGAAATTCGTCTATTAAGACATTATTTATGACCCACAAAGAGCGTGAATTAGGCACGACTGTCATATTGTCCCTATATCGTGGGAGCGACACCACAGTTTTTGTAAATTAATCACTACGAAATTCAGTTTTTTTTATTTATTTACTCCAGTCTAGCCGGCCCAAGACTGCTACCATGCAGCTTGTTGATCAGCAAAATAAATACAAGTTGTGTTTTTATTTACTGTTTTCTGATTTCATTCTTCGACCCTTTGGGAATTTCAATATGCTAAAGATAAGAAAAAAGTTCAAGTGACTCACTGGAAACTCCATTTTATAATAGCAAGAATCGACCGGCCATCATCAGGCTACGGCTTGTCTGGTGCTGAGGGGGCAAACGAGCAGTTGCAGCCTTTTTTATGACTACCGACGCTCGTAGAGACCAGCATAAAAATTATACAGGTGCGTTGCCCTCCTTCCTCCTCCGCGCTCCATGGGCCACCGACTACTCACACATCACACGAAACTCGACAGCAATGCGATCACTTTACACCGGCATCCAATAAGCGAGAGGTATCTCCCGGGTCGTGCCGGCCGGATTCGGCACTTATTTATGTATATTAATAGGCTCAAAACCACTGGACCGATTTTAACCATTCTTTCACCAATAGATAGCTACATTGGCAGGAAGGAATATTTTCTAACAATTTAACCACTATGCCACTATCCACAAGGTTAGTGGATATCGGTCGGTAGGACCAATAAAGTGCGTAAACACAGAATAAAACTTAAATAGAAAAAACAAATGAATCGCACAATATAAATTGAACGGTATTATTAATCTTAAGTTATATACCGGTTTTAAATGCAGCATACCGATTTATGTAGATTACCGTCAATACCGGTTATGTGTTTACGGTGTGCTCAAAAATGCACCTACTACAACATAATCAATGGTATCGTGACATAGTGAAGTATTTCGCTCAATAGTCCCCATCGACTTGGCTAAATAAAATAATTGACTATTAGGTGATAAGATACCTTATCGTCGGTATGTTTGTATGTATATACTGGCTTCTTGACGAGTGGGGCCAGTGTCGGTGATGAGACGAGGCACGATGGACCGAGCGGCACCGGAACTGGAGAAAATAAACGTGACCGAGGAAAAGGAGGAGGAAGATGAGGAACCAAAGCAATCGTATTTTCGGAGACAGGTAGGTCATAGATGTATATTTTTAAGTTTATCTGATAAAAAGATAACGAAATTGATTCAACGAAGAAATAATTAGATGAAATCAATTACATCAATTAAAAATTAAACAAATAAATAATTTAAGAATTTATCTTTATATCAATATTCCATGGGACATCAATGTGAAATTGATAAATAATATAATTTATTCAATAACAATTTAATTATAAAATAAATAAAAGGGCCATCCAAAAATACATACATGACATCAATATAGGTACAGTTTATTTAAGCATTGGAAATGTTTCTTTCATTATTTTATACCTAATATATTTTTTATTTATTCTTATGTAATTAATTATATTTGTAATAACACATTATTTTATATTTTGTTTATATCGAATAGGCTCCAAAATTATCTCATTATTAGAATATTCTAATTATCATTGAACAACTTAAATTTTTGTCGCCCACCAAAGTGAGAACGGGTGGACAAGTTTAATATAAAACCGTTACGTGAAACTGTTGAAACTTTCGACTGCGACATATATCACGGTAGTAGCGCGGTTTCACTCGCATAAACCCCAAATTTTTAAATTCAGACGAAAGAGAATAACGTGTTCAACCAAACAAACAAACTCTTCAGCTTTTTAACATTAGAATAGATAAGTTTTTTAAAAATCTTTAGGTATTTATTAACAGAGTACCATTATATTTGTTATTTATTCCTGTAGTACCTTTTTTCGTAACGCAGGGGAATGCCTTTACGTACCTTACCTACCAAATAATATTTATTACCAAAGGGTCTTTTAACAATATGTCATAGGCTTAATGAAGAATTCATATTAATATGGTATTACTTGTGCCTATACGTACCTACTCTATAGAGCCTTCGTCGTCCACGCATATCAATTAAGATTTTTTCTGTCATTAAATTTATTCAGAGTAATACCTAGGTATAGGTATATATTAACAAAAACGGCATATTGATATTTTTTACGTGAACCGGTATTTTTTTATTTTTAGGTTTTATAGAGTAGGCATAACTTGATAGAACTTTAGACTCCGCACGCACGACAACTTAAAAAAAAGTAAATAAAGTAAAAAGAGTAAAAATTTTTTTGTTATTCGATTCAAACGACTCGACTCACAAATAAACATTAATATTAATTTGAGTAGTATAATTTAGCGATGATGTCATAGTAATGAAGGAAATGTATTAGATAATATAAATTTACATACTTATGTATTAATTTATTGAATTAAATGTGTGTAATATATTGTAAAATTTGCATTGATATAATTTGCGTTAACTGGTTTCAATTATAATTAATTATAACATGCTGTTTGACTAGTTTTCATTAACTTGAATGTCAATGTTGAGTTTGCTATGCGATGTTTTCTTTGATTTTTTTTATTATATTCGTTTGTATATAGATTTAGTATTTTATAATAAAAGCATGAGTATAGATTTACTCATGCTAATAATATAAAGAGGTAAAGTTTATTGCTTTCTATCGAGAAATCTTCAGAAATACTGACATGGAAGAAATGTAACTGTCCACCATCATCATCATCATCAATCCTTATCAATCTAAGGCCAGATACCTATAGCCTCTTTGAATGGTCACAAAGACAGCTGATCTCCTGCTAATCGTTTACACTGATTATTATTGTAAACGTACATGCATAATACATTATATAATCATAAACCATGACGTTGGCTAAATTGACCTCGTAGTGCACCCGCCTTTATCACAGATGTCAGTTAAAGATGCACGTGGTAAGGTCTTAGATACATTTTTACACAAAAACTTCAACCCCTTTATTATTAAACATAGAATAACTTTATCCAAGTAATAACATAGTAATAAACGGACTTTTGTCAAATTTCATATTTAAAAACATATAAAAAGTAGGGAATTTGACAGATGTCAGCTTATTACTAGGTTATTACTTGGATTAAGTTATTCTATGTTAATTAATAAGGGGGTGTGGGTTTATTTTTTTTAAATCGGGCTTTGGCCCACCACTCGTTCCCACCGCTGCTACTCCTGTGTTGCCAGGATCGACAGCGGCAACCACATTTGACCCATTGATATGATCGCAGGGAGCCGGAGGGATGGGGGAGGGTATGGGTTTAGTCAAAATATGCAAATATTTCAATGCTTATATACCGATGTATCGTAAATAGCTTCCTGTTGACTAAAGTTAAGCAGTAGCTAATTACCAAATAATAATTTCTCTGAATTGAAGCCCAAAAGCCGAAATAATTGTTAGTAGAAACTTTAAGGGCCTTATTATTAAACAAAGATTAACTTTATTCCAAGTAATAAAGTAGTATTAATCTGACATCTGTCAAATTCTATACTAATAAACACAAATAGTATGAAATAAATAGAAATTAAAATAATAATCCTACTAAATAGGAAAATGTATGTTACACTCCTTCCTCCTGGGTCAATGGGTCACCCGCTACTAAATAGTATATTTAAATCTTATTTGAAGTAGCTATTTCTTACCCTATTTCATTATATTTCAGGCCTTCATATCAATGGCTCCGTTTCTTCTGTCAGTCGGCGCCGGGGCTACTTCAGGGTTCTCGGCCATCCTGATCCCGCAGCTGAAACAAAATTCTGGAGGAATCGAATACTCGGTGGAAATGGTGTCATGGCTAGGTAACTTTTTCAATTAATCTTTTTTTTTATTTTTTATAGGCAATATTTTGTAATATACTAGCAGCGCCACGCAGTTCTACCTGATTAACCCGCGTACACTAAAGCGTTATTGTATAAACCCTATAGCCTTCTTCGCTAAATGGAATAACTAACACGGAAAGAATTTTTCAATTTGCATGCAGTGCAGTCCCAGAGATTATCGCTTTCAAACAAACAAACTCTTCAGTTTTATATATTAGTATAGATAAGGGGACAAACGAGCAACCGGAGTCATTTTCATGACAACTGAGGTGTCTATGGGAGACGTGAGAACAATGGTTATACGTTGCCCTCCTTCCTCCAATCTCCAGGGGCCATCTGTAAATAGGTTATTTCCAATGACATGTGTGCAAGCAGTCTTAAGTGACTTGACGTAAAGAATAAAATAAAAGGTAAAGAAGGTTGTATAACAGCCTTGTCACTGAGTGTCATTGATTTAGACGCAGTGCAGAAATGGCAACTTCTAATAAAAGAGAGAGAGCTTGAGTTGTCTATTATTTGTAATATATTATCAAATACATTTATCCGTAAGGACATTACCTACCTAGATACCTTCGAATGTAAAACATTATTATGATATTATTTACATTCATAAATAAGTTTTACTATTTGCATGTATATCAAAAACATCTTTAGAAGAGATGACAAATGGCTTCCAATCAGAAGTCAGGCAAAAAGTGAACCTATTATCATATCTAGGGTAAAAGTTTATATGAGTTAAATAAAATATCTAATATCTGCATAGAAGCGATTTGTCATTTACTCATTTGTCCTGAAAATCTTTTGTCTAGGAAGTTTCCGCGAACTTATACTACCATCTCAACAGACGCGCTAAATTGTTGTAATGAGGCTTCGTTTTACTGGAACGTAGGTGGGAGCTCTAAGTTTTTCTGCATGATAACGTTTATTAAGATCTCAGCATAATATTTTGAGCACTCACTTTAAAATACAAAATAAATATAAAGTTAACATTCGTCGCTCTATAAATATAAAGCAACCCGATTATTTAAATGTAACGAAATTATGTTTTTTTACTATTTTATATTAACATATTTCTAAATTGATGATGATTGCCAATACAATACATCATCAATTTCTAAATTGATGATGTATTGTATTGGCTATTTAAAATCACAATTTATTGTGATATTTTTTTACATTATTCAAAATTAAAATAAAATAAATATATTTATTTTCAGCTGCAATGGCGTCGATGGCGCTACTCTTCGGTAATATGATATCTGGATATTTAATGGAAAGACTAGGGAGACGAACTTCTCAGATTCTACTGTCTGTATTCTACGTCGGAGGATGGGTTATAATAGGGTTTGCTGGAAACGTTCATTTCATTCTACTGGGACGATTCATGACAGGATTCTGCCAAGGCTGGCTCGGTCCTTTGGGACCAGCTTTTGTTGGGGAAATAAGCTCACCAGCTTATAGAGGATTATTTTTGGCAGCCCTATCTTTATGTATAGCGTCTGGTGTATTCATTTCACATTTGTTTGGTACGTTTTTGCATTGGAAGTATGCATCATTCCTCTGCGGAGTGTTCCCGTTGATTGCTGGTATTATAATATATTATGCACAAGAATCTCCGGCGTGGTTGGCCTCTAAAAATGAAGTTGATAGATGTATCCAATCATTCCGTTGGTACAGAGGAACTAGCCCTGAGATGCAATCAGAATTGGATAAAATGTTAGCAGATCAAAGTAAAAAAGTGGAAACCAAAAGCAAACTCAAGACTTTATCGATGAACATCAAGAAACCAGAATTTTGGAAACCTTTGTGTATAATGATTATGTTTTTTATAATCACACAGCTATCAGGTGTAAATGTTGTGAGCGCATACACCACTGACATCATGGAGGTAATCATAGGTAGTAAAGTTAAGAAATACACGTACTCCGCTATGTTGGCCATTGACGTTTTGCGCGTTGTTGCTTTAATTGTAGCTTGTATTTTGTTACGCAATCGAGGTCGCAGACCAATGGCAATATTTAGTGGGGTATTCACGACTTTGTCACTATTGCTACTATCAGCGTATTTGTATTTGATAAAAATAAAAATAATAAGACATATTTCACCAGTTGCATCGTTAGCTTTGATAGCAGTATATGTCGCCGTATCTCACATTGGTATATCACTTCTACCTTGGAATATGGTGGGAGAATTGTTTGCATCTGAAACCAAAGGTTTGGGTTCAGGTATAAGTGTTATGACGACATCGATATTTTTCTTTGGAACAATAAAAACAGCTCCAGCGATGTTTGAAGCTCTCGGTCACCATGGCACATATTTGTTCTATGGAATATCAACATTGTTGGGCACAATATTTTTATCTTTGTGTCTGCCTGAAACGAAAGGAAAAACTTTATTGCAAATTGCTGAACATTTTAGATACGGGAATAAAATTAAAGAAAAGAACACAACAGAAGAAGAAAAACTTAATGACACGGTATGAAGTTTAATATGAATAAAAATAACGTTATGTAATTACCTATTATTTAAGCGGAATAATTGCATTGTGATTTGACACAACCCATTAGTTCACTAAAGTTAATGGATTCTTAGATGCTTATTGAAGGAAGATGGCGAGGAGACGCTGGATGCAAGAGGCTTATGACCGTGATCTTTGACGCTCGATGGGGAAGGCCTATGTCCAGCAGTTGACGTCCTCCAGCTGTTGATTGCAAGAAGTAGCTAAATGTTCAGCATTCAAATAAAAGCTGATAAAAGATAATGCAGAGTGCTAAGAAGAGGTTGTACTATGGACGATATTATAATATCAATTTATTATAAAATTATAAAACTAATTAAAAAATGATCGTGAGGAGTGTGTGTAAGTGTGAATAATGTAGTATATTAAATGAAATATTAAATTATTAACACATTAAAAAAATAGGAAAGTCGTCAGAAATATTAGCAACTTAATTTGTCTGACAGGTCTTAACGATTAAGAGGATACAAAGAGAGATATCTTAAATATTCAAAAGTAATGTGTATTTGTATCGTTTAAGCAAAACATAAAATTTTCCAGCCGGCTTATCTCCACGAGATAATGTATTTAAACCTAAGTGTAGGCTTAGTTAATACAAAATGTTATTGAATTATACACTCATAGTAACCCAGTAAGATAACGAAGGCAATCCGATAAATATACTTCGATAATGTTTATTGATTAATTATGTACGCATTATTCAGATATCCGTCTTGGAATAACAATTAATTTGTTTCTAACTTGTCTGATACAGGAGCGTCACGGCTGGTTTAGTTTTATTGGTGTAAAAACTAGGGCCGTTTTCACAGAAGGTTGAAGACGGACCAAGTGGCACGCGTCGGTATGGTTGAATTACAAGCACCTTCCTGTTGTGACACGTGCAGATGACCCCAGTCTAAGTAACCTCTTGACTGTTCGCCAACATCTGCGAAGTGTTTTTTTTCCACTGCACAAAATTCCCACGTCGGTGCTTGACATATTTTCGTGAAAGGCAAAAAATCAGGAAGACATCTGTGGTGTATTTGGTGTATTTTTAGAAATACACTTACTGAGAGTGCCCTTGAAATGTTACTCAGTGCATTTGGGAGAATCAAATGCGTTTTAAGTTAATGTAAATGAAAAATTCGAATAAATATTCAATTAACAGTACCTGCAAAAAATAATTAAGAAAACTATATTTATTTATTTTATTTATTTATTTATTTATTTGCAGGAACATGGTATACAAGATGTTTGTTAATATAATTAATTAGATTCTAACATGTTTCACTGAGATAATCAGCATGCAAATATTTACAGATATTAAGTATTATTATTATTAAGTTAATACACTGATTTCCATACCTAATTTACTAACAATAATTAATTAAATTTAATATTACGTATCATTACTATTTAATATGTCATTAGCGATTAAATTCATATACCTAAATAAAATGTCATAATTAATTCAATTGGCAATAAGATAAATTAAGTATATTTACAATAGTAATAATAATAATATGTCCTTATTTATAATACAAGATTCTGTTATATAAGTTCCTTTAAGTCATAATAACATTTTTCTACTAACCATTGTTTCAATTTACTTTTAAAATATTTTATTGGAAGGTTTCTTATATTTTGCGGGATTGCATTATACACTGTAACCGCCATTGGATAGCAACTTCTACGATAAAATACAGTTCTTCCGTTTGGTATTGCAAGTATATAGTAACATAGGTGGAAAATATAGGTTATGTCCATCGATCTCAT
>LUGF01046784.1:306514-332478 GCA_001625245.1 Calycopis cecrops | reverse complement strand
TACTAGACAACAAAAATATAATTAATATGTTTTATAAATTTAAGAAATTTAATATATCTAAGATTTGCGAACCCGCGACCCCAGGCGCAACATGCTCCGCTTATCTGAGCCCTGCACCTCTGTGCCAGCCTGATCGTCAAATGATGATTAATTTATTTTGTAAAGTAATCAATATCAATTCTAGGTATTACGTGTGCCATGGTATGGACTATGGGGCTTGAATTAAACTTGAGAGTTGATAAGACCAAAAACATCAGTGCATACCATCGGCGGATTATGGTGAAAGGCACCGGTCGTATAAACCATATCATGACTAACCGAATCAATCGTGTGTAGTATAAGTTTGCGTAAGAATACTGAGTCAGACATAAGTAATATATAATGAAGGTAAATAGTCGTAACTAGTTCATAATGTTACACTTAGTAATCTGTGATACTAGACACAAAGAAATGATTCACCGCGCTACTTCTGCGATACTTTAATATAATTGTTTAAACACGTGCTACAATTATTTTGTTTGTGTCAACTGTACCCTGATGATCTGCTTTAATTGCAGATCCACTTTGTCTTATGTCAGAGTTTTCATCATTGTTGAATTCTTGGCAATTTTAGCCATTTAAAGATACACAATATACCTAGTTCCTTAAAAATAGACTTTGTAATCAATAACTGATGAGATCTGCGCATTCTGTGTTTTGTAAATGCTAAGTAGATAGTTGGATAGTTAGGTAATACAATTTTATTGCAGATAACACGTGACTAAGCCTAGTATACATCAAGATTGATCATTAATTATCAATAATAATAATTAATCAATGGCATTTTGGAGACGTTTATGCCAAACAGTTTTAGCGGACATTTTGTCGGCAAATTATTTTGTTTCGTTCGTTATTTGAGCTGCAACGCTACAATGATGCTTTATTAAAGACAGATCCGGTTCCAATAAAGCAGATTGTGCAATATGGAGAGGAAACGTGGTTGACAGGGTAAATCGCGGCAGGCAGCGTACGCAATATGGCCGCCAGTTTCCGCCTGTGAATTATTTATGTCTCAAACGAGGGTGGTTTTGGACCCGTTCCGGTTCAGTTCATTCTAATAACATTTGCGTAGAGATAATATTTAAATTAGTTCCGAGGGAAGTTATTTTCAAGTGTATCGAGTTATGTCTGTATTTAAGTGAACAAACATATTATTATAATAGCTATATTTAAAGACTATTAATAAAGTATACTAAAGGCATTTATAGTAATATGCATATAGACATTAGAAATTATAAGCAGACTGTGGATTCGGGAATGAGTCCGAGGATAAGCGGCAAACGCGGATCAGCTAATCAGGGATCAGCTAGGAGTTTGTAGAAGTCGCTGTATGCAGCGGCTACTGCTGTTACATCCTCGCAGATCAGATTCACCACCTGTACCACGTTAAGGCTTAGACCCCGTCCAGATTGAGCGAATCGCGCGCGTATTAGGCCTGATTACAAACAATTTAACGAGGTGGTCGGGGTTCAAGTCCCTCACGAGTCGTGTTTCTTTTTTTATGTCTTTCTTTTTTTATAGTATACAAAAGCCTGATTTACAATGTTCCTTAATTCAATAAAATTTCACACACGTAGTTAGTAAATAGTAATAAATATAGTTCAGTACTTTTTTATTATATTTAACATTTAATGTGCAACATAATAATGTAAAAAAAGAAAGACATAAAAAAAGAAACACGACTCGTGAGGGACTTGAACCCCTACCACCTTGTTAAATTGTTTGTAATCAGGCCTAATACGCGCGCGATTCGGTCAATCTGGACGGGGTCTTAGACAGCGTTGGGGTCGCTCTAGGTGTCGGAAACGACCTTTTGTAATGACGTTTCTTCTCTCTTCTCGTGCCATTAACTATGCCAAAACATTTTACAAAATACTTAATCTGTACGTTTTTAAATAGGGAGGAGGTTCTTTTTATCATTATTGGGACTCCTCTTATCTTGCACTTGTTTTAAGAGTTTAAGAGCTTACTTTTTGTTTAAAACAAGTGGATTACGTTGCTATTTATAGTAATTTTGAAATACTCATTGTATAGGGGCCACGTTTATTTCTAGTAAAACGTAGTGCAATACCGCATTGCATCCGAATTAGGAAGTTCCTGCAGCTTATAACTTAAAGGGAGGCGTCGTAATGAATTGGCGTGTCTTTTTTTATAGTTACTAAGTTACTAATACTTGTGTTACTAAGAAGTCATTAATATTTTAGTTTACACATTTGCAGTGTCTTTGTCTCTAGGTACATATGTTTCTACATCATATTATGTCTATCTCTCTACATAGATTTCTCTATCTATCTACATAGGTTTTTACATCGTATAGTCTCTATGTCGATACACCTGGTTGACTGGTTACAATAATTATCCGCATGTAGCTATAGATAATGTCAGTACTACACGTGTCGCTAACGCATACAATGTAACCGTGTACTGGCACTAGCTTGTGCGTATATATTTGTTTATAATTAAGTGCATACAACTGTTTATATTGATGATTGCAGTGCACATATTGAGATTAAAATTTTCTGAGACTGTTTAAAAAAGTTTTTAATATGTAATCATTGTTTTTACTTGTATGTACGAATGATGATTAAGATTTAATAGAAAACTGACGCCATACAATAATAAGTTAGTAAATGCAACAAATATACGGTAATAGGCGCTTTCTCGCTTCTTTTAGTTGTCGGTTTTGTTTGGATTTTATAAGCTTTTTATAGATATTAAATTCATTAAGTGTTTAAATGCCTTTTTATTTATTTTTTTGCGCTGATAATATTTTAAAAACTGGCTAAGATTTCTCAGAAAACCTTAAAATGATTTATAAGTACATTATTAGTAATATAAATATATTATTATCAGTTTATGTTATCATGTCGTACATTATCTAATATCTATGTGCTCTTAATAATCATATCTAAATAGATCTGTAAATATGACATTTAACTTTATCCTGACACTGTTTTGTCGCTATGATCACTGTTATTTTAAGAATATTTTGCCAATTCTTACCTACAATAATCTACTAAATCTTATCGAATGTGTTATCTACGATGTTTTTTATTCAAGATGTTTTGTCATTTTCAACCCCAAATAGAAAAGGTTTTATGATGATGATAAAAGCGCCATGCAACCAGCCGGGTGCGCTGGTGACCCATCACATCTATAAAGGTACTCGTCCTAGGTCTTTGGCCCTATATATTACTAGAACTAGGCAGGTGGTGACTTGAACTTGCTGCTATGGAATAATTGCTATGAATAAACGACTCTAAATTACAACACTTCATAGGAATTGAGTAGTTTATAGCTTTGGAGACAAGTTAGCTATTGGTGCAAGTATCATCTTACTGTAAATGTTGCCCTTAGATACAAAGATAGGGAATATCCGTAAGCCCTCTACATACAATATCCCCTTCGAGCCACCTTGAAATGGAAGTAATTCTTCCGTGAGTCAGATTCGGTTGTAGTAATATATAACTAAATAAATGTGTGTGTCAGTCCGTCTTTTACAGGCTGCAAGTCTTAAGTCATCTCTTAAAATACGCGATATGGTTCTAGGTGCTATGCTTATTTTCCGAGATAAAATCTCTTCATTTCGGACAGGATTTCATCGAATTCTTTCCCTTACTGCCCGGACAACCTTTTTCATACGAACACTACGTGGACGGCCAGATCTTTCTCTGCGACAAATAGAGGAAGTCTCATTGTAACCCGGTACACAAACATTTGACTGGTACAAAGTATACGGAGAGTTTTAAAAATTGCATTGATTCTCCATACCTACTTTGTGTAATGCAATCACAGCGATCCTGTTCTCCTTCCTGATCCTGACACCCCTCTCTATTTTAATATCGCAAAATATTGTATAATGTATTGGCGTCAAAATGAGAAAACACAATGAACAATCGTATAAAAATGACAGATTCCAAATTCAAATGTAGTATTTTTTATTTTTAATTGTAACATTTTGTTTAATTATTTATGACCAGACCAAATATATAGTGAAACCTTTATTACTTATTGTTTCTGTAATGTAAACCACAGGTTTTACCCGTCAATTATGGTTCTGGTAAGGCTTCCGAAACGTTGGGATTCTTAATTATTTAGAGAAACCTCGATAAATTCTGATAAAATTGTTTTATTGCAATAGTAGTTTCTGTGTTAGCTCATTCACTACCTCATATTAGCTTTTCATCCTGAGTATACAGGTCTGTTTGTGCGACTGTTGTTTAAAATCAGATGATTATTTGGTGTTTATTTTATTACTATTATGGTGTTCTTAGATTGGCGAATTTGAGATGGACAATCTGTAGTTGACTATTTGGGAAATAAATATTGTATTGTTTGTATTATTGTACGTCTCCGAAGCCATGATAAACTAAAATAAACATATGAATACAATATGTTAATTTAATTCGAGTGCAGCATATTATGCCACCGTGACTTTCTACGTTTTCTGGAGTTAATTTCGTGTATGTTTTTGTGCGCAATCTGTGTCGCCAGATGGCGCACGCATGCCGTATGGCGGCACCATGCATCCAAGGTGTTGGCAATTTTACTGTCTCCTATCGTTTATCTGCCGATCAAAAAGTAAGAGTAAAAAGAGTTTGTGATATTTTTATTTTTATTGTACCTTATTTCTCATAAGTCTTTTGTGTTGTGAAATGCTTTCTTCTTTTTTTCTTCACCTTTCAATGATACCGTATTAAAAGTCAGAAGCCGATGAACCATTAGGAGGAAAACGTAAGTTTGATATAAGACTATAGGTATGCTATTAATATATTTTGTACCGGCTATGAGCTAATAATAAATAGTAAAATAATTCTAACGTTTAACTAAATATTTCTTTATTATTCACAAAAAAAAATAGACAAACATTGTAATTATTTTTAATTTATGATTTAAATAAAATAAGTCTTTTTTTATTATAATGAACTATGCGGGACCAGGCTAACTTACCGTAATAAATTCACAGATTAATATTTTTGTGTCAACTGATGGGCTGATGATCTGGTGAAGATCACGTGTAGATGATGCAAATGGCTCGTGACCGGCCTGTGTGATACAGGATGGTTCATGGGGTCTATGGGGTGGCCTATATCCAGAAGTGGCATCACCTAACGATGGTGAGATGATGATCTGTAAACATCCATGCTTTTGGCCCATGGAGGGTGGAGGAGGAAGGAGGGCAACGCATCTGTATAACTACAGATGTCTATGGGCGTCGGTAGTCATGATAATGGCTCCCACTGATCGTTTGCCTCCATATATTATAAAAAATACATTTTTCTATAAAACTAGCTACAATGGATGTCATGTCAGGACTGATAGTTGTTCTCTATCCTATCATATTCACTAGCTAATGGAATCACGAAGCTGTTATCAAGTACGTGAAACGATCACTAAATTTGTCCCCCACCCAGTAATCTTCCTCAAATAAGAACTATTTAAGTTTCGGTGATAACCAATTGCACAATGATTTCTAATCATCATCATCATCATATTTGTGTCCGGAGTTTTGTGAACAAAAGGTAGACCAGAGTTCAAACTCTGCTATCACCTTTTTTGTAATTGGGAGTCTTTAATATAATAGATAACACCTTCAATGCCTTTTAATTGGATAAGGCTGGTGTGATTGAGATAATCTTACCCATAAAAATAAAATTAACTGCAAATTCACCGTAGTTCACGTGGTTCGTGGGAGGATCCCCGTAGAACCAGAACAAACATAACAATAACGCAACTTTCTCTGTATATGCGTCAACGATTCTTGTGGTTCACTTTAAGTACAAAGAAACCAATCTAAATTCTTAGCCGAAACGCTGCTCGCATGAGAAGAGCAGATAATCATAAACGTCATTCCAATGTTGGAACACGTGGATGTTAAGCGCACGATGAAAAACTGCTTATTCAGTTTCGTACGTTGTATAATGTATATCCCCAAGGCAAAGTCCGTTTTTTGCCCGTTCCCATGAACCCTGCGACAATGGCTTTAACCTCTATGAAAGACTTGGAAGATCCACGCAAGAATAAATATTACGCAACAATAGGGTAGCTTCTTTGACTTTGGTTCACTCTGTAATGTGTATTGAACAATCTTGATACTCTGTAAAACTGTTTCTTAGACTTATTGTACCTATATTTTTCATTAAAAATAACAAAACATAATTAATTAATTTATTTTTTCATAGTTAAAAAATGAATACATAAAGTATATATATTTAAAGATACTATCAAATAGTTTAATTTAAGTCATTTAATTTATTATTTTTACATTTTGGTATAGACAAAACCGAAAAGCTCATTTATAAGACATCTCCCAAGACTTGACTTGACTTTTAAAAATTGTCCTTGGTCAATTAAAAAATGTAATAAATAACTAATCGATATGTCAATAAATTAAGGAATTTTACGTGCAAAAAAAAAACATCCTATTCCTTTACTACAAGTATTGAGATAAAATTGGAGTATTTAGGACATTCTTTTCTGTTAATCTATAATCTGTTGTAGTATGAAGGTATATTATATAACTAAGGATTCGGGTACGTAGTACGAGTAATTAATTATATCTTAATCTATATTTTTATTTATTATATTATACCTCTTATATTTGAAATATTTTATTTAACAACTTTAATGGAAATATTATTTTTAATTAAAAATAAAATGGTACACTTTGCCACTGTTGTAAATTTTATGTTTTAACAATATTATTAGAAATATAAATATTTTTTTAAATGTAATCGGTGAGCTAAATATTTAGTCAAATGATGTTTGCGTTGCGTTTATAGTACTTGACATAAAAAGTATCAAATGTTTCGGTCGAACTACACCACCCAATATAACAAAAGGCATTCGAGCTCCTAACGGACTTTTTTGATGCAATCGATCAGGGTCTCTTCCTAGTCCGTACATAATGTGAGTATTTTTGAGCTTAGTATATCAACGTTCCCACGTTAGGTTACAATTTTAGAGGAAGAAGAAATAAAAGTTTTTAAAGCGTGCTAAGTAGGAGATTGAATGCTTGCCCTTTTTTATAGTAACTTCTCAAATATATACGACATTAAATGAGTGAGACTCGACGAGACTTTAAATATTTTATCTCCGAGATTCCAAGATATATTTTAGAGACTCGTGTCGGTATAAAATAATACCGTATTGCTTGACTATATGAATTAGAAAAGATACTTCCATTTTAATCTAACGTTAATAAAACTAAGTATATTATATTGGTACACATAAGTTTGCTGTACGTACCTATGTACAGCAAACTTATATAACATATTTTTATATAATTCCGAATCTATCCAAATAGCTATAACCCTTTATCAAAAAAGGGTCAGCACAAAAAAAAATATATTTCATAGAAAAAATCAATACCAAACGCCTGATACGTACTATTAAATTTTATCCACATCAGTTCATGTTTTGGCCAAAATACCTCCGATTTCCTATCACGTGTATCCAAAGTAATTACAGAGAACAGTGCCTGACGAATGAAGTAGAAAATATTTAAATGGCGGAGTATCGAAGCGGTAGCCGTAAAATTACGTAAAAAATAATGAAAAAAAACCTTACGAATCCGGAAACTAAGCGTGTGTGGAACGAAGCAAGAAATGATATTTTACAAACTCTGGGATGTTCCAAATTCCTTGTTTGCTTGCGACTTAAAAGCTGATTTATTGGCGGAACTATTTAGATGGGTATATACTTAGCTAATAACCGATTTTAAAATCTATTTATAGTAAGGTTTAGCTATATTTCTTTATATAAAAAGTGGCTACGGCTTCCTTCTTTTCGACGTCTCGCATTTAAAATAAAGAATGTAGAAAACTTATTTGTCGTTCTTCATGTACGCTTACGAAACCTTTGATCAACTGAAGTTTTTGTAAGCATACATGAAAGTTGAAACTCTAATAACCGTTGACGTAAATGTAGATAAATTGGGTACTAAGCGCTTACCTCTACGGATACTAGGAAGGGTTATTCGAAGTAACGCCAGGAATTTTATCAGTGATCTAATTTAATCTGCCAAGATAATGGAATCCGCGTCAAATATCTCGCGATAAAACCCGATCCCAAAAATGGTAATCACCCATTTGTGCTTCGCTCTAAACAGATTTTTTTTATTTGGGCTAACGGCAGCGCATTACAATCACAATGCCTTGCCGCCTTACCGTTAACGGCTCGATCTTTGGGGCCAGTTCCACAAGGAACGAAACCATTGATAAAAGAATATTTATTTTATTTTAAACGAGCTTTTACCTAATTTAATTATTTCTTTCACCAGGAGGGAGGAGCCTCCTTTCAGGAGGATCGTTACATTATTTTAGAATAATATGAAGTATTTAAAAAGGAAAAATGGTCGGATTCTATTGGACAGTTTTCACGGCCCATGAGTCAGTTTAAATAAATTAAATTGGTAAATTTCAAAGAGACATTAACATGTATTTTATATTAAAATTAAGCAACTATATACAAAATATATTCACAAATCTTATTGATAATTTACCCATAATGTAAAGTTAAATTAATATAGTCAAACAGCAGTTTAAAATACCGTATCAATTATACTTAAAGTTTTATATTCTTTTAATCGCTATTATTAATTATATCGCTAACTATTAATTATATAATGTGATATGCGTATTTGTTTAAATTAGTGAAAGCTAGTAGTAGCTGTTAACAAGTTTTGTTAAAAATATTGTAAACGCCAGTTAAATCGTTGGTGTAACCGGGCTAGCGGTCTCTGCAACACAAAGACCCGTAAGTAGGTCATTAAAGGTTCAGTAATTTGGTTGCATTAGCATAAGGGTTTGTCTCACAGTCACAGGGGTACGGGGCTGTATTCATAAGAAGTGTTCTTAATAGTGTGATTAACATTATCGAATATCAGTAAATTAATCCCACGAGTGGGATAAATTAGTCGTTATGTCGTTAGTGAAACAAGGCTTCAAATAAAGCGTTTAATAATTTATTCAACATTATTTTCTAACATCACAATAATTTATTTCAAGGCACTAAGTAGACATTTTATTAACAAAATGTGCCTATTACTCATAATTATATGTACAATTAGACTGTAAAGGAGTGCAAAATATTATAATAAGTGTGTTTGCAAGTAATATTTGTATACAAATTTTTAGCTCCTCATTTTTATACTAACGCTATGCTTTAATTAAATTTGAAACATTTCTAAGTCTACGTTTATATAATTTATATTAAACTAAGCTTACACTAACCAACATGCACCTTAATTTACTATTAGAACTATTTGTCCTTTATTTTTATTCCGTATGAGCTACGTAATGTCGGATGACCGTTAAGAAACACCTTGCGTTTGCTTCGAGTACACACTTTGGTTACGACAGCTGTATGTTTTATTTAATGAATTATACATATCTAGGTTTACGTTAACATAACATTAATTTAGTTTTAACTATACGTATCGTTAATTACTCTTAGATATAATACGCGATTGTCTAGTTTTCTCCTGCCACCATTTCAGTGTCTCCTCAAATTGTTCTCGGTCTTCAGGAGTCACTTGGATATCTGGAAGTTCTTTCTTTAACTCTATGTCACTGTACTGCTGGTCATCAACAAAACTTGCCTCTTCTTTTAATTTATATTCGTTTTGATTTAGCATCAAATCAGGGCTAATCGATTCTAGTGCCAAATCTGTTTCCTCGGTAAAGCAGTTTATTTGCTGGTGAATAGAATGAGCGTATTTCACTTCAAAGTCTTCTTCATTAACGGGAATTTCTGATTCTATGCAGTAGTTTTGATCTGGTATAACACTAAATTGTTCAGCCGAATTAGGAAAAGGAAAATTACCATCTAATACATGTGAATGCATGTCATCTTGGCCGAGAAGATCTGAAGAGGGAGTGAGCGGTTGTCCATTGCCGTCCTCTTCTTCATACAAATGAGGTGTAGACACTAGTTGAAATGTTTCTGTACCTTGTAAGCCCAGATATTGGCTAGGCATGTGATGAATTGAACCATCTAATTCATCCTCATCCATATCATCGTCGTCCATTGCTGGCGAATTAATTGAATAATAGTTCCGCTCTTGACTGGTTTCTCTTGGTGATGATGAAGCTGGAGAAGGGAACGATTCCAAGGAAGGCCGTAAGTGATTTTCTTTGTCGCAATTGCCTATGTTCAAAAGGCTCTCAAGATTCCTGATGTATTCCACGGCCATGCGTAATGTCTCCACTTTACTTAACTTTTTGTTTGATCCTCGATTGGAATTTGCATTTTCGAAAGCAGCAGCAACCTCCTCTGGTATATGCCTGCGCAGGGCAGCAAACCCGTCATTGACTTGTCGCACTCTGTTCCTTTCCCGCGCATTTCTTCGCGCCACTGCAAGCGGTGTCGGTGCTCTCTCCTCCGGAATATTTTCTCTATGGCGCGGACGTTTTGAAAGATTACTCAAACTATTTGGATCACTTTGACGAATTTGGGATGCCAACGAAACCGTATTAGACGGGGATAATGTTTTCGGTTTCTTTCTCACTATGACGATTTCTCGTCTAACGTTAGAGTCATTATTAACTATGTTTATGTTATTGTTCACAGATTCTTGAAGCACTTGTGTCTTGAGAGGTGTGTTCCGGAACACAACAACGCCAATTGAACTCATTTTGGAAGTCTTTTATATCACATGTTACAACTATTTAGCCTTGATTAGCTCACTTTCGTGTAATCCCGTTGTAAGTTCACAAGTACAGTTAGGATATAATATTAGGTGGCGTCGGAGCGCCAGCCACCGCGGGAATGGCGCGTGCCGTTCAGCCACACCTGGGGTGGGTCGCGGATAGCGGGGGAATCAACAGGGGTAGTACTTACGTTTACTAGTTGCACACATGCTCTTTCAAAAGGGGCGGGAAAGATGTGGAGTCGCTATTCAATTATTTTGATTTATTTATTTTATACGGACATGCGTTTCAATATAGTTGTTAGCTATAATTTAAGCGCTTATAATAAAACATTAGTATACTAAGCCGTAAGCAAGTATTTTTAATAATAATAATAATTTTTATTACATTAAAACATGCAGAATTTTACATAAAACATACAGAGATAGAGATCCACCTAGTAAGTATGGTAAAATAAATAAAATTTTTGGATCCCTATTACATTTATATAACTTAGTTGCTAAAAAAACTGTCTAGATAAAAAATAGTAAGTATAGTAGTATAGTAAATATAATCAGAAAAATTTTACTAGTACATTTAGGTCCATTTACAGATACAGTAGAAACGTTTTCATATGAAGATTTTTTTTTTTTTTTTTTTTTTTGGTATAGGGGGGCAAACGAGCAGTTGTAGCCATTTTCATGACTACCGACGCCCATAGACATCGGCATAGACTATACAGATGCGCTGCCCCCCTTTCTCCTCCCACCTCCATGGGCCACCGGCTACTTACACACCGCACGAAACGCGACAGCACAGCTGTCACTTCACGCCGGTCTCGTGTAAGCGAGAGGTACCTCCCCGGTCGTGCCGGCCCAATTCGGCTGCTTGCAAGCATGCAGCGTGGCACTACCTTGTCTGTGTGTCTGATTATCCAGAAATCAATTTTTTTTGTAGGATAATAATCACTTGCATTTGATATTGAAATATGTTTACAAACTAGTTGAAAAGTTGCAATAAATCAGATGAATATATACTTATTAAATATTTAAAAAGATATCATTAATAACAATAAGGATAGGTTGGATTGATTGTTATTATAAATTTTTTAGTTCCATGAATAACGGGAATCTCCACTCAAACTATGTTCCAATACGCTAAAATGCAAAGGACAATTATTTCGTGGGGTGTCGCACCCAGCTACAGCTTCAAAACATACACACAAGAGCGGTGTAGATGTGTGTATCTGTGTGTAGAGTTTCGGAATTTAAATCAAACAGCTAACTGCATAGCGCTACATGCCAACATTAAAATTAAACTTATTACTTGGGTAAACAAGATTTGTAACATATTGCTATTAATTTTTAAAGTTCAAAGTTTTTAAACATTTATGATAAGTTAACATTATAAAATTGTTATCAAAATAATGGATAGTAATGGCGAAAAATTGTTTTTTTAGGAAAACTCTTTAGTGTTTATCCTACGCATAGAAAACATGCATTCAAAATTTGACCATACTTATCTGAATATTTTTTTTTACTTCACATATCATAAACGATTACTATAAGATTGTTTTGAACATATTGTGCTCTTAAAAATAATGTTTTCACATAGATGCTATTTTATCATCATTAATCGCATAATCAACACAAGGAAACTACTCGATGCAATTTCACCGATACAAATCATTCAATTGCATTTTAATATTTTTAGCGTAACTGTTATAAGTATGTTAAAATTCACTAGTTGTTACCCGCGGCTTCGCGCGTAGAAAAAAAATCAGTCTTTTTATTATCTCCATACTAAATATCACATCGATTGAACCAATTTGATGAAGGAAAAAAAGAAACAAACAAACACAAATATGCAAAGTTATTTAATAAAACGGAAAACTGTAATAGATGAATATTAATCCGCGCGACTCCATCGCTGTGTGCGCGTCGCCCACGCCAGCTGCATCTCAACCTTTATCCAGTTCACGGCACGCGCCACATCTATGACCATTGTTGTCACTACAAACTACGCGCGCTCGTTTTCTAGAATGATCCAAAGTTCAAAAAGCGAAAGTTGCCTATTGCAATTTAATTTGTTAATTATGAAAGATAGGGTTTCAATTGTAAACAAGCAGCCTCGTTACCTAATGGTAAGTGACTATCGACGCCAAATATATAAACAATTAGAGTTCAGAATCAGAATATTCAAATGCATTACGCGACTTCCCTTCTGTACGAAACGCGACACTCTGTTCTAAAGGAGGGGCAGGGTTCAAGTCTGATTTGGCTGCTATGTATCTATAAAATTACTGCCTCATGTAAAATTAAAAAGTTTACAATTTTCCGTGCCCTGTACTAGTGTTGTAGTCCTGTTAATATTATAAATATGATAGATTGTTAATATAAATATTTTACGTGAAAGATTAATGAACTAAGTAACATATTGTTTGTTTTTTTTAACACAAAAATGCTGAAGGTGTGAAATTTTGGCACCATCTACCAGCCTGAAATAAAATACGTTTTATCCTGAAAATGATGACGACCTGCTATGGGATAGACGGAAGTGTTGAACACTGCTAGCAATAAAGTTAATACAAATTAGACTTGTAAAGTTTTCGCTTGTATAAATGAATATACCAGTGTGGCTTGTTCCAAAAATATCCTTAGATACTATGTTTGTCTATAACGCAGCAATAACAAGTGTTTGCACTTCTAAATATTGACCTCTTTCTAAATATTGACCTCCTTAACTTATACCCCCTACTTCTCCTTCAGATTATGGATTTTATTATAAAAGACATTTTGGCTGTAAAATGCATTATTACATTTTTCTTAATTACTGTCTTAATTGCATCAATATGTCGTCAATTAGTAGGTAATATAATATACTTTTAGATAATATCGTTAATGAATTAGTTTCTATAAAAGTGATTATATTAATATAAAATACTCATAATATATTATCGCTGGAATCGAAAATATACCAGTTGTGTATTTTGAACGAATGAGCGCCTACAGTTTCTTAAAGGCAATCGTTTTCTTATGTGATGGAACGGTGGAACCGTAAAGGCGAGCAGAGGAAGGGTTCTATTTACTGATTGATTATTTTCAGTTTTATGATTTGAGTTGGGTCCTGAAATTAACTCTTACTCTTACAGGAATCGATGTATCAAAAATATTTTACCGTTAAGATAAGTTAGCACTTAGTTTAATCAGGTATTGTGTCATGTGATTTCTTTAAAGATTTAGAAATCAGAATAACATATAAAGATTTCACTGGAGTTTTTTTATATAAGACTTCTTATGTCATTTTACTTAAGCAAACGTAACGGATGTTATACTTTTCATTCCTTTTATAAATAAGGGTAGATAATCGATTCGTCATAGATAGAGGATTAAAATATAGTCACTTTAAAGAAAGATATGATCTTCTATATTTAGGGTTAGTACTAGGTAAGGGCTAAGGTTAGTAGGTAGGATTGGTTACATACATACATCATTGGCTACGACGTCTATACAGAAAAACATCAGTTTTAATTATGCCAATGTATTCGTAAAAAAATATATTAATGAAAATACCAATAGCTATAACTTAGCGATGTTCAAGACTAAGATGACAAAATTATCCAGATGTATATAAATTTGTAGATTATTTAACAAAATATTATATGTTTTGTTTAAGGCGAAATGGGCTCCAAATTTGTCAATCCGTGCTCACGTATATTCAAAACGTAACCTTTGAAAACTATTGATTATTATATTTTTTTAGCTGTGGTTAATGTTAACAAAATACGGCATAGTGCTTTGGTCGTCGAAACACGATTAAAGAATTTTGCCTCGATAGAAAATCGTAAACTTTAATGAAAAAACACTATTTCTGACGTTTCCATCAATTTTTAAATCCATACTATTCAATAACTATCAAAGTTATTTCCACAACTAAAATAATTATGTATCTATTCCCAATAAATAATCGAAGATAATTAAGGAGTCACTTTTTTATATAAGCGTATGGTTAGTTTTATAAAATAATATTAATCTAAATATTGTCTCTATTTTAGAGCGCCGTCCACGCAAAATTAACTAGGCGGATCGTAATTGGGACGCATAGCGCCTTAATATGTATAATCAGGTGGATGAAAGGATTAAATATTACCGTAATATTCTTACTTAATATTATCTATACTTATATGTCCCAGTGAGTGCAACTCGTTAGTTTTTGTATTTCCCAACAGATACAATCAACGTAAAAGAGTTTTTATGTGTCCCAGATATAAAAACTCTTTGGTTTGAAGCTCATGTTCACGTCTAGCGTTCGTCGCGTATCCTGTAACTCAAGATGAAAGTCATTTTTTCGCCCGCGATCCGCCGTAAGTTGAGTCCCACCATCTTGCGAACATGTGGCTCTCGAACTAATGCACGCGGCGCAGTCGACGGATTACAGCTATATTTAGTTCAGCCATATGCTAATAGCACTCTTGAGGTGTAGCAAATCAACTCCGGGAACCTCCTCGGCCTGTCTAAACAAACCCTTTTCATGTTCTTTTGATACGTTTTATTTGGGAGGTAGTAAAAGTTTTGCAAGGAAGGTCAAAAAGTATTACCTAATTCCTTTTTGACCTTCCTGCCAAATCAATACGGATAGTGCTACATCGGAGAGGTGGTTTTGATCACATCAATTAATATCGTCATAGCCGAATTTCGGCTATCGTCCATTCTATAGGGACGAGCTGTCTGCGTAGGACATTGTAGTGTACAAGTGTTTACGCACACATAGTTGCACTTTATATTCTCATATTCTCCTATTCTGATGGTACGGCAACCGACACAATAAAAGATAAATCAGGTGCAAGACCGACTCTTAACGAGCTCATCGGCTCGGGGCTGTAACACTGTCAACTTGCCGACTCTGGACTTGCTACGGGTTAGGTGGAGAGCATCAAGTGCAATTAGTTATGATCGTCAGCTTGCTACCATATTTTCTTTTTTTATGGTATAAGGGGGTAAACGAGCAATCGGAGCCATTTTCACGACTACCGACGCCCATAGACATCCGTATAGAGATTAAACAGATGCGTTGTCCTCCTACCTCCTAATCTCTCCATGGGCCACCGGATACTTACATACCACTTCAAACGCGACAGCAAAGCTGTTACTCTACGCCGGTATCGTGTGCCTGGTAGTGCCCACCCAATTCGGCAACAGGCATGCATGCAGCGTAGCAGTAGCAGCAGGCTCGCTGAGTTTGTTTCGCTGTTTCTTCTCAGGACAGGGCTAGGGTTGAACCGGTGGTAGATGAAATTTTTGACGTTCAAAGAGCAATTTTTTAAATTCTATTTTGAATAAAAATATTTTGATTTTGATTTCGAATACCTCTGACAAAATATGTCGTTATTGTTAAGAATAAAATAATGACTGTCCATCTGTCAGCTAATGACCACTGTCCCCACAGACGCCCGCATCATCAGAACGTTTGCAGGTGCGTCCATATCGCTGTAGACCATCCGCCATCCGCTCGTGCAAATTCTCATTTTATACCGGTAGCCGTCCACTCAGGTAGCACTTTATCTATCAATCCTTGGAATTGAAAGATGACTTATTCAAAGCAATGAGAACTTTACTCATACTATGGTACGTATGCCTCTTTTGGTATAGGTTACTTGTCACAAAATTCTCACAAATAGTAATTGGAAGGGATGAAGGAAAGTAAGGCAACGTGTATTAGGTCTGCGCAGTTTATGTGTCATATGAATTTCAACTTTATTTTCATTACCATAGTATTTATTATCGAATTCTCGCGACTTCTGGAGCATTCCAGCGAATTCTCGCACATTCCAGCGACTTCGCGGGAATCCGCGCTTCTCTTTCGAGTTTCTCATGCGATAATAAGTATTATAGTAATTGTTATAAAGTTGAAATTCATATGACACATAAACTGCGCTCCGTTTCGCTGCGCTTCGCCGCGCTTTTGGTGTGAATTGACCCTTACAATTATGTGGAAGTCACTAGTCTCCGCAAAGCTCCAACTGTTCTTTTGCCTCCTTCACTAAAAAAACAGTACCTAGTTATAATAACTCATAAATAACACTAATACGAAAGTTTGTATGTTTGTTTGTTACTCCTTAACGCAAAAACTGCAGAACCGATTTGCATGAAATTTGGCACACACATTATAGTTTATATCCCGAAAAAATGTTCCTATAGGATGCCAAGGAATAATTTTCCACGACATCGAAATTCACGCGGGTGAAACCGCGGGGCAAAGCTAGTAACTCATAAAGAACACTAATTGTTACTTTTTATTAGCGGAAGATTCGTATTACTCCAACAAACTTGTATATAGAAAGAGGCCTAACAAAAAATTTAAATAGTCGTGTTTCATGAAACGCTGAAGTATAAGAGCCCATACGTTCTCTTACATAATAGACAAAATGTATCAGACTGCCCACCTGTAAATAAACATACAGCTGTGTTGTGAATAAACCATAGTTATGCTATAACCTATCTCAATACGAGCGAATAGCTAACCCATTCACAACGCCAGACTCCATTATTCTTAGAAGCATTTGAATAAAAGGGAACCTTCAACTTGAAAATAAATAAGTTAAGGTCAGTATCACAAAGGTCCCAGCTCACGTAGGCTGCACCGAGAACTAGGCTGGGCTCAGCTCATTCAGCTCAGCTGGGGTGAATTCTAAGGGCTTTATATCCGGTTATCAACAGATATTAATATTACCCTCGCTTGGATCGATATTTGTGCAGTCAGGACTATAATGATGTCTTAATTTTACGCGAATATTACTCAATACAATAAAATAACTTTAATAGATTTATTTATTTTACAAGCCCGACGCGTCAGGAACTTTTTTTTTTATGGTATAGGAGGGCAAACGAGCAGCCGGAACCATTCTCATGACTACCGACACCCAAAAACATCCGCATAGAGGCTATACAGATGCGCTGCTCTCCTTTCTCCTCCCACCTCCATGGGGCAGCTTTACAGCAACCATGGTCACGGGTGGACTCTCTTGCAGTCCATTAAAGTTGTTTCATTGTAATCAGTCTGGAATAATCTTGGTATGATCACTTTTAAATCGCGACCGATAGAAAATCGATCTACGTATGCAGTTGAAAATACTACTTTTAACATAACGTATTTTTTAGTTGGCAAATTATGGTAGGTACTAGCTGTAGCTATATTACTAAACATCAAAAATAGAGGAGATATTTCGTTCTCTTTTAGGGGTTACTTGTTTAGGGGTTGAATTTTTAAAAATCCAGTACAGTAGTTTCGGAAGTTATAATTATAATATACCTATATCAACGCACTGACGTCAGCCCGTCAGTTTTGCCTTATAGGTATATATTACATAATACATATGTAGATAACACGATGTATATTTCCATAAAGAGATATTTAGTTATGCTAGAAAACCCCACATATTGCACGAGACAGTCTAGAATTACGAGTGACGACATTACTAAATTGAACGAAAATAAATTATTCTTACTAATCCAGTCACAAATCCAGTTCATATTTAAAATATTACAAAGAACGCAAATGCTTTTGCTCTTAATCAAATTACAGGCGTTTGATATCAGAAAGTACATCTTACACTCCACAGAAAATATTTCTTATTGGCCCACAAACTTAAATCCACTACCTCGTAGAATCTGTTGTCTACAATAGTAGTCTACGAATGTATACAGGTATAAAGTTTCCGGTGGCCCATTAAGGACGCAGGCCCTTCACAGGAAGGTGAGTAAAGCATAGCCTCGGTTGTGTGGATGTTTATGGACGTCGATAGTCATTGATAGACCTCGAAGGCTCGTTAGCCCCCCTATGGCATAAAAGAGGTATGAAGTATTACGCAAAGGTTGAATGCAGTCAATTCAGGCTAGCGCGGTCGTCGTGTTGCCTCTTTTCTCCCCTAAAATAATATACTCTCAGACTAACTGAACAGAGTATGTCGTCGCTACTCGCTAACTACACGCAACGCGACAAATAGCGGAGAAAAAAAAACACTCTTACTAAAATATGGTTTTATCAACCTTCTACCAATTACTAACGTTAGTTATATTATTTCAATACGTCTGAAATATGAAATAAAGTTGCCATTACATCAATATAATATTATTTAAGAAAAAGACCTCTAAAATATTAAACGGTAAAGTTGCCATAACATCAATATTTTTTAAAAACAAGAGGTCGCAATACAAGTTCACTCAGGAGTAGGGTTGCCAACATTTCTTCGGCGAAATATTTTTACAATACTGTTATATTCTAGTACGGTTGGCAACCCTACTCGCGGGTCCCGACTGACTTCCCATGGCTGGTCCGCGGCGCTATAGAATATCTGGAGCGAAAATAACAATAACATCGAGAGCGCTTTCAATTTGTGGTCCAGACACAAAACGCTTTTCAAACTCATTGTTTCTCTCCAGACGAATTCTGTTTGAACCCCTTCCTTTGGGTACGTTCGTTTTTAATAAATTTCTCACATCCTACAAATTCGTACTTGCATGTAAGTACGATATTACGTCTGTGATAAAAAATGGGGTGTCCTGGAATTGAATGAAGTTTTAACATTCAGAAATACCAGCTAGCTAATCTAAGAGATGGGTAGGATCGATATATCTCTATGAATGTACCATCAAAGTGTGTTTTGTCTAATTCTAGAGACTATTATTTGGGTAGAATTACTTGATATACAACTGATTTTATTCCAAACATTCCGTATTGGGAAAAATGTTCAACGCGGCTATAGGCCTCATTAGTTCAGTACTAGGTAGTAACCAGATCGTTTGCCGTGATGCAATAAAAAAACCCATCCCCAACTTTGCTGCGCTTATTTTAGAATGAGTAGAATTCAGGATAGAGGTAAAATTATTAAAAAATCTCGTATATTCAAGAAATTTTTATAATTTAAATTTAATGACGTATATAAATAGTGTCTAGTTTCAAGTAAAAGAATAAAATACTTTCTGAGATAATAGGTACTTTTTACGGAGTGGCTAGTATGTTGTAAAATTTTTCTTCTCGTTGTAATTGGGTCAGTCTACAATATAATTTCAGTTCAATGTGTAAAAGTAACACAAATTATTTTACAATTATAATATCACAATTAATTTCATACCTAAATGAAGACATTTTAATGTAACGTTCTAGAAATTCGGTAATGCATCATTAACTTTTGGTATTGTTAATAAACCTTACCTTAATCAAGTAAAAAACATTTGCCTGGCAGATGTTAAGGCCCGCTTCGCACACACACAAATATTCAGCGTCTCATTCTGGCATGCCAATAAATATTATAGAGGGAAAGGGACAGCGAATTAGATTAGGGGCTGCGAGGGTTTGCCACGCGACTGGATCTGACACACACACACTCAACCCGGAACCCTCTATCATTTTATTGAATATCTCGGAACAAAATCACTGCGATTTATAGCATTATTTGGACGGTATAAGTTCAATCATTTCGATTTATGACGTTACATAACATCGCCCCTTAAATACCGACCTATAATCACTACATAGTATAAAACTAAGTCGCTTTTCGCCGTCTGTGTGTCTGTATGCTTAAATCTTTAAGATTACGCAACAAATCTGTTTGGTTTTTTTAAAAGATAGAGTGATTCAAGAGGAAGGTTTATATGTATAATACTTAACTCCATTTTTGAAATCCGAAATCCACGCGGGCGAAGCTGCGTGCGGAAGTTAGTTTAGTAATAAGGCAGTGGTAATGCTCCATTGCTTTTAAATTGGTCGGCACGACCGAATGACTCTGTAAAGTGCAAAGTGATCACTACAATGGCGTGTTTCGTGCGGTGTGAGTATCCTATGGACTACTAAAGGAAAAAGATGAAGGAGAGCAAACAACCTCGTAACATTTATGCAGATATTTGCGAGCGTCGGTAGTGTCCAATGGCCCAGTCTCCGACTACACATTTGCCCCCTTATACTAAAAAATACGGTCAATCGCGGGTGCGGGGCTGGTCATCATTACTGATGGTTCAGTAGCGGTCAACCAGTCATTAGAGCTTATCAAGGAGCCCGGGTGATTCAACATGAAAATCTTTATAAAAAGTAACAACCATTCAGTAACAGTTGGTTAACTAACGGTTGTTTTACTACATTGTATGTATCTATGGAATTGGCTACGTGTAATAGAGTATTAACATATTTCGTACTGAACTTATGACATCCTTTCTTCAGTAGCCAAATCTGTAGATAGACAGACTATAGAATATGATCGTAAGCTAATCAGTGATCATATAAAACGATCGTGTAGAGCAGGGGTTCTTAATGTGGGGTTCGTGGCGTATGTGTCAGGGGTCAGTTAAATCTTAACATACTTACCAGGAAATAATGTATTAGATAAGGTTTGTTTTCTTTTCCTAAAATATCCTTTGACAGGGGTCCGCGGAGCTTTTAAATTCTGGACAGAGATCCATGACTGCAAGTTGAAGAAATCCTGGGAGCGATTTTATTTCTGTTTATGTATTCAAAGAACACATCTAACAAATAAGTATGTGTAATAATAGTTTCAATGGGACTAATCGGAACAACGTTTTATGTAAGACATAATGATCCGAAGTGGGCCAGACCGGACTATTGTCGCTCACATGGTACCGCCACAAAAAAAAACTATGATGTGTCATCATATTGCTGTCCGAAGGCTCGCAGGAGGGAAGGTGGCTGGCTGTCTACAACCTCGACATTTACATAACAAATATGCAGATGTTTATCGTCAGTAGTCATCAAGAGATTTCAAATGATCGTTTGCCCCCTAAAACTATAAAAAAAATGAAGGCTATCGGTCTGTCACTGACCACATTAAATGCCAAGTGTATTCGCCACAGGATTACGACATGGCGGTATGTAATAGAGACACTTTCTCGTCAGCTCTATGCTAAAAGCTACCTGTACAAAACCACAATACAGCGGCCCTTTAGCTGGTCATGTCTAACAATTTGTGGTTGTACGTAATGGTACACGCAAAGCCACGGAGAAACGGTTACTTACATTGGAGACATCCAAGGAAATTTAAAAAAAGTGCTCTGCAGGCGAATTCACCAGGTTTTAGTGGTGTGAAAAAGAGGAGAATAAAAAATATCCGATGGATTCACTTGGATCTGGTATATTTTCATACACCATTTCAGATGAAGAATTTTGTTAACCAAAAATTAAAATTGTGAACTGAAGTGCTTGCAGAGAAGCAAGAGATGAAGTAGGTACATAATATTGTTTATTATTACCTATTTAGTGCATAAGTTAAAAGTTATGTAATTTAATTGGTGTGTAACAGTTTTTTGTAACTTTGAATAAATAAATAAATGAATAATAAATAAATAAATAATAACATATTTCAGTAAATGTTCACTTTTGATATCAGGTTCCCAAAGATCTTTTCGAAGATTGTCGGGAGAGGTCAGCCTAAGAGCAGGTTCAGCTGGGAGTTCCTCCACCCGTACTTCTGAATCAGCAGACAGACACCAGCAGGTGTTAGTCGGTAGGGGCAACCCAAAAAGGAGTACTATGTACCAGACATAGTATATGCAACGAAGTGATAATAGGAACGTATCAAATACTAATTTAAAAGTAAAATATAAATTAGAGTTATAATATTTCTTTAAAACAACCTTAAATTGCTACAAATGCAAAAAAGAAAAAAATCACAAATTGACGAAAGGGGAAGGCAAAAAATTATACGCGCATTTTTTCTTTTAAGATCAAAGTATTTGTTTTTTTTTTAAATATTTCGTTCTGTTTAAATTCAATATAAGTTTGTTTTTAATTAATTAATATAAATAATTTTTATCACCTCAAACCTTAGCCAAACATTTACATTCCACACGTAGAATGCCACGGCAAATCGAGTTCAATATAAAATCATAACATCACAATTATCATGTCAGCAGCCCATACGTATTTGACAATTCGGTGTGTAAGAAAAAGAAACTACACTCGGATATCGCGTTACACCACTTATTCTGTCGTCAGCCGCCACCCACGGGGTTCCTTTTTTGTTTTTTTTTTAAAAACAACAGCCAACTAAATAGATTTCCTGTTAGAAAAACAAACATACATTTATTGAGTCCAAAATTTTATTATGTCTCCTTGCGGATGAGTGATGGATTTCAAATGACGGTCCCTTCTGATAGACGCTTCCGAATTCGAAAATAATGATATCATCTAGCACACCACAAATGTTTATGTATACTTAAAAACGGTTTAGAAGTTTTGTAAATTATTCCAATATAACCAAAACCGGGGTAAGTTTTGGGCGGTCCGAGTTGTCAAATTTGCTACTTGATTTAGTGGCATTTCGGTCATTTAAACGTTATCTGTTCATCTGAGCTGCGCCGGATATCGGGTTGTGGTCCGAGCTGACGGCGCGTAGGTAGCGATGTTAATCGATGCCTATCCGTTACGTTCAATTTTACGTTTCAGTGATGATCCGTATTCTTTTAACGTGCCGTTTTAAATTTAGACACAATTTAGAAATTTTGTATATCTAAAATTTGCCTGGCGCTCTTTGGGGAAGGCTTATGTCTCTGTTACTGCTGCTGATGACGATATCTTTGGTAAAACTGGGTTTATACATCTGTGTGTTCATATACGAATGCATATTATGCACACAAGTTACAACTGTAACATACGCACACAGAAATATTATCCAGTCACAAGATTTTTAAAATGATTACTGTGAGTTATGAGTGCTCCATCCAGCACCACCGGGTGGAAAAGCCGTAGGAAGGACCTAAATAATAGATAATAATTTGTATAATAAGACTAACTAACAATACTAACACGATAATAAAAACTGTACTAAACTGCCTGTAAGTAATAACTAACACAATTACAATCTACGGATTTTAAATCTGAAATAAACTTTTATTTATTTTTTTAATATTATTCAGTTGTAGGTATATGCTAATTGTGTTTTCCCAAATTGACTATAACATAGCAGTGGCATCCTTTTCTCTCTTTCTGCCATAATTTATAAATTTAAAAAGTTGCGGGGGGTTATTCAGGGCTTTTTTATACCTATACTAATAATATGAAGCTGAAGAGTTTGTTTTTTGCTTGTTTGAACGCGCTAATCTCCGGAACCACTGGTCCGATTTTAAAAATCTTTCAGTATTTGTTAGTACGTTTAGTGAGGAAGGCTATACTTTTTAACCTACTGCAGTAAAGAAAACGCAATCATATAAACGAAGTTGCGGGCGTCCGCTAGTTCTACAGCAGTAGGACTTGCCCCTAATTAATTATATAATGCTCAATTTATATAAAGCTGATAAAAACGATCAAACTATCGTCTATGGCCGCTATATAAAATAAAAGTAGTACTCGTCATAATAATACTTAATTAATGAGGTATATTATACATTTAATGAATATAAAATACGGGTTTATAGCAAAGTATCAAAACTGATGAAATCTCTATTTCACGACTTTTATCTTAATTATGCATCGTCACTTGTTTTTAATTACAAAAGCCATTTATTAACACGTGATCTACATATCAACAAAATAAAGTGATAAAATGGATCAAGATTTTTGATCTCATTATCAAAGTTGGATTGAGTGGTTTAAACAAAAATTTACCATATCAAATCGTTTCCCAGAAGGAACCGATAGTAAATAAAAAACAGTATAATTTTTATATAATTTTGGCGTAGATTTTTGGTGATTTTAGTGATGGGGACACGAAGGTGCTATGTATTATTTACTACAAAGTATAACATTTTGAAATTTTATTTTTGCGGCTTCATAAAATTATCAATATAACAGCATGTTACGAATATTGCACAGACTATACAAATACTTGCTTTTTATCTAGTATTCTAGAACTATAATTAATTTATATATAAAAGTCCAACAATGTATTTTGAGTTTATCTGCACCATATTTATATGTTGCGCATAAATTAAAATGTTTGGTGTAGATCGGATACACTAAAATAGTCGTTTTGAGGAAATTCCCATCGTCCTTTTTTTAATATTTAGTTTAAGGAGGCAAACGAACAGTCAGGACCGTTTCCATGAATACCAAAGCTTATAGACGTCTGCATTGAGGTTATACAGGTGCGTTGCCTTCCTCCAGCACAAGCTCCTGGACAGACCAACAGCACAGTCGCTCTTGTAAGGGTCCCCCCCTAAAAAGAGCCACCGTGCTGTTGGTCTGTCCTCATTGCGATCTCCTTTCTTTGTCCTCTAAAATTTCTACCTGCTATTTCCGCTTTGGAAGGTTTTACAGCATCTAGTTTTGAATCATTGGTAAAATATTTTAAATTTGGTGTTGATTTAATATAAACAAAAAGATTTAAGGTGATATGAATTAAGGTTAGTATGGACAAAAATAAAAAATTATACTAAATCAAAAAATTACAAAAAATGAACATATCTATCCCCGAAAACAAAAACATCCAGGAACTATTTTGTAGGAAGGCGTTCCTGATTTATGAGGAATAAAAATTTTTGGCCGATTGTTTAGCCGATTTTAGGCGAGCAATTAAAAGCCTCAAAACCATCTCCTCTGTGGGTGGTGGTTGACAGTTCTCACGAGCCTATTAAATATAATTTTATTTGTTTTTTGCCCCCGTTTTTGTTTTGGAAACGTCACAGAATTTATGTCTGTGGACACTGCGGCTCCATTTGACGTTGTTTTATAACACGCATGCAATTCGGCGCGGCTGTGATCGGGTCGGAAAAAAAAATGTCAGAGATAATTAACATTTTTTACGTGTTTTGAGATGAGATGATACGGGAGCTGCGACATTATCGTGTATCGACAGAACTTCATCTTCGTCTGATATTTATTATTGTTTGTGGGGAGTTACGGGCAGCCCGAGCATTTTGGGGACTACCGACGCCCATAAACATCCTCAATGGCACGAGCAAGACGCCAGCATAAAAAATGACCTCAGAGATCCTTTGGACCATTACAACTCTCTCAACTCTCAACCTTATCCTAGGCAACAAAATAAATGAAAGAGACGTAGGGTATCTACTTATAAGTGTATGTGACTTTTAAGTAGTTACTCTACACAGTCCTTAAATGACGAGGGCGATGAGTTAGTTTTCTCCATGTTATGGCATCGAAATCAGAAGGAAGAAAAACATCTAGAATCATATTGCTCACACTAGCTCTTAGGGAGGGGTAGGGTGCACTTCAATCACCACCAAACACAGCCAGTAAGAGGTAGTGCCACGCTGCATGCATGCAGCTGAATTGGGCCAGCACGACTGGGATGGTAGCTCTCGCTAACACGACACTGCCGTTTACGGCGTG
>LUGF01046784.1:293039-306453 GCA_001625245.1 Calycopis cecrops | reverse complement strand
CTCTTCTGTCTAACCTCTATGTGGATGTCTCCTACCCCTCGTTTGCCCCCTTTTACAATTAAAAAAAAAGCGACTAGGTTCGCCTACAGCAGCTCCGATTTATTTATAGCAGCCATTCTGGCAACAAAGTACATCGTAACGAAAATAATAATCACCGATCATCAGGCGATACGGATTCTTGTCTGTACCCTTATGATATTGAATAAAAATATCTGCCATCATCAAAAACATTAAAAACACAACTAGTAAATTTCCCAAAGGGTTACATCAGATCAAAATCACAATTGTTATGGGAACATCCATTAATTCCAAATATATAGAGGTCTCACGGCATCCAATTATCATCATAGATAATAAATACACGTTATGGAATCACGAAATATAATTGCCAGCAATCCAAAGACCCTACAAGACCTTAGGCCGTTTATCGTATGTCAACTTATATACAGATTCTATCTTGTACGTTGGCATTAAAATAAATTCTATTACAAATGGTCTGTGATATGTGTTGTCAGCATGACGTGAACTTTAGGCAGTGATAGGTTTTTTGTAGTACACAATAGGCCGAGGACACTTCAGTGAAATGTCTTAGTAAAACTCACAGCGTGTGACCGCACGCCGTTTGTGGTTTAGCTACCCCGGGATTTTTTCTGTCAATTACAACCCTTCGTTCTTAATTGAATTAAGGGTTAATGTAGTCGTTATTATTAATATTTTAGAGACACTAGGTAGCAAACAGGTAGCGTCATTATATTATGATAAATATTGTAAAATGTCAAGTCGTAACTTACGATGGTCCTACTTCTTTCCCTAAACCCATTCAGATTTAAATTCTTAATACATTGCTTGGTCCAATTCTTAAGGGTTTATACAATACTAGCCTCCGCCCGAAGATTCGCCCACGTGGATTTTGGACTACACAAATACACTGCCCTACATATAAACTTTCCTCTTGAATCACTCTATCTATCAAAAAATCCCATCAAAATCTGTTGCGTAATTTTAAAAATCTAAGCCTACAGACACACAGACGGTGGAAAGCGACTTTGTTTATACCATGTAATGATTGAATATTATTTTCTTCGAGCGCAAAAAAATCAGTATAATCCAATTATTTTGCCTATACATTATTTAAGATCGTTTTTTCTCGTAGTTGAATAACAAACGCCCATATTATACAACCTAACTTATGAAATTATAGGTACAATAGTATTAATAACATAAAAGGCCCACTGAACTTTCTCAAATTTAATGACATACAAAGTGTTAAAGACCGAGCTCAGTAGCGTGCAATTGGAGAAGCCTATAATCAGCAGTGGACGAAAGAAAAGTAGAAAACTCTGAAGTTCTGAATTAGAAGTAAAACTTACTCGGACGGGCAGAGACCCACTATTATAAATAGTAGTAGCGCAGTCATAATCATTTACGAGGCGCGTTTGGTATAAATCGCGCCCTTGTTGGTCAGCCATTAGTCGAAGAGGCCCACAAATCATTGGCCCAAGAACATGCGCGCTGCCAGTCTCCGCAATAACTTCCAAGGCGTTAAGACGGCGCTAGCGTGCGGCAAGAACAATTTAATTGAATGAAATTAGCCGATAAACTTCGCCAGTCGAACCCCACAATGGAATACCGCCTCCAGGGGTCGTAAACCATGTTTATTTACTAGATTCGCTCATAAGAATCCACATTAAACTCTCTGAATACGATTTCAAACGCATTTTCGTGTGTTCACAACATACCAAAGAAAACGACATGGTTTTTCGGTCCTTTATATGTCTGCGAATTACTATGCTAGAGCTTTTAAGCTACGTTTGAATGCAGTGTTTGGTCGTGAAACAATAAGTTAGCCCATAACAGGGTACGTGGGTACCGGCGTAAATGGGATGAATGGGATTCCATTAAGAATCTAATGACTCAGCAACATTGTCTACTCTACACATTATTTGGTGCCTAAAAATTTACGATCATATACTTTAACATATTAAATACTATAACACTTATTCTTTAGCATAGATGGCAATGTAGCCTTTTTAGTAGTTTAGCTCATATTCGTCATTTCTTTTTAACTTTTGCCCAGATGGGTCAACTATTTAATTCGTAAATAATGCACATCTAGACGTTCAGAAACCGCACGAAAAGAAAACTATATAGCCATAATTTCACGGCGTGTGTGAGCTGTAGGTTCTTACTCGATCGTGCTGATCCATATCGTGTGTAATGCAACCAAGGACCTAATATGTTTACCATATTGTATAAGGTAAGATAAAATGCATCACATTCTCTGCGTACAATATTGATTATGTCCATTTTGCTTCAATTTTGGAACACTTCAACTACA
This sequence comes from Calycopis cecrops, assembly GCA_001625245.1. Taxonomy (NCBI): domain Eukaryota; kingdom Metazoa; phylum Arthropoda; class Insecta; order Lepidoptera; family Lycaenidae; genus Calycopis; species Calycopis cecrops. Next base: position 304,115 of record LUGF01046784.1, on the reverse strand, counting down.
GTTTTCCGAAATTTAATATGTAAAATAATGACACACAAAGCCAACGTTTTTAGTGTTCTGTGGAAAGATGGCGAAGCAAGGCTTGGCTGAAGTTATAGTGCAATGAACCTACTACATATACACATAATGTATACCTCTGTGTGAAGATATTTAATAGCATCGACGAATTGGCTAGACTCGAAATGATAGTGCTACCCTATGAAAAAAAAACAAATAACTTTATATTATATATAAAATAATGTCTCAGAGTTCGTACCCTTCCAAAGCGATCAGATTGTTTTTTGGAATTTTCAAAGTATGTAGTTCTATGAGTAGGTCCTTAAATAAATTTCAGTTTTTCATTCCGATATCTGCACGGGATCCAAAATTCCGCGGGTGAAACCGTGGGACGCTGCTAGTGAGGTATAAAATTAATGAGCATTGCAGTTTTGTATTAAATATTGTGTATACAATTAGTAATGAGTGGATTAATAATTAAACTCATTTAACTGTAGACGGGTAACAAATGTCAAAGCTTTTAAGGCTATTTCTCGTAACACTTTGAGAACGTTGTACATCCCTATTTTATTTTTACAGTCTCCAATGTACATGTAACTTCTTAAACTGCATTTATATCTTGCACTTTGTTACTTCAATTTTTAATAAGCACAAGGCCAGCGATCAGCGTCAATTCTTGGCAGATAATAGTCCAATGGTGCTGAGTAGATGAAGAACAATGCATTTGCCTCGGACTTTTGGGGATCCTTTGAAGTTATGGGGACTATTGTCACCGCCAAAAGAGTCAGTGGCGTGACAATAGCATATAACTAAAATTTCCTTTTTTACTATTGATCAGCAGAATAATAGAGAACGACAATAAATAATTGATAAATTTACTCATGCTTTTATTTATTATATTTAGTGTTGTTGATTCAATGTCGATACTTTTATCGAATAATTCGAGATTTATAAGCAACAATAAAGAGCAACAGTAAATTTTAATAAAATCGATACAAATTATGTGCATCTGCTCTTTGAGATGTCGGGCAATTTATTTTATGAAAAGGATCCTTGTATGTGGACAAGTTTGAGACATTTATGATACTTCTGGTAGTTGCATGAAATTAGTTATAACGAGTGTTTATCGCGGCACGTGAGTGGCCGCGGGGGCCGCCGAAACACCAAGCCTTCATCGACCAACCTGTTTATTCATTTGTTTACTAATTTTAGTGATGTACTTTGTACATCGATATCAAACGATTTGTCAATGTCCTTTTTTTGTTAACGAGCCTTTTGATGGAATTAATGAAGATTGTTTTTATCTGATGTAAATAATGTTATTGTCACCACCATTTCAAGGGACAGGTGGAAGGGTAAATATTTTAATCTACCTTTTGTATACTAATTAATATGTAATCATTTATTCACTTTGGGTTGTGGTTTTAAATATTATGACAAATTACATTAAAAAGAAATGGCTTTGACGATATAAAATAGATTAATAGAATCACATGCTTTTTACTACGTTTCTTCCTAACCTTAGGTTTGTGAGGTCATAAATGCTCTAGATTCTGATGAAAAAAACTAATCTTGTGTTTTTCGTATTTGAAACACGATGTATATTGTTAATAGTACAAAGATGTAATCGAGCCTTCGGAGACTTTTGGTGACATGTGAAAGTCCATAGGGGTTAGTGAGACGCCTATGGACTTTCAAATATTTGCTGTGCAGAACAACACTGCCTCGATCTCTCTTCACCTCCAATTGCTTGCCGCAAAATCACATACTGCACGAAACGCGACAGTTTGCATTGATGCCCTGCGAGATGTCCTCCTCGGTCATGACACTTCAATTCATCTTCGTATATATTTGTTTTTCAGTCTTCAATCCGTTCAATTTCAACAACTTCAAATAATTTTGTTTTGAAATAACAAATATATTGTCCTATTTATTGTTATATCAAAAACACGTCGCACGTATATTTAAAGGGCCCGCACGATGTCAAAGGACTTTTAAAAAAGGACCCTCCAATTAATAAGTTAAAAAGTAACTAGTGAAAAGGATTTCGCTATTAGCAACCGTTCCGAGGCGTGTGACAAATGCTGGCCGGTTCTTTGTCGGCGGGCGTAATGAGACGCGGCGTGAGCGTGAGACAAATTTATCTCATAAATAATCTCCGTGATACTCCAATGCATTTATCATCCCGATATCGATAGTATTTACGCGAACCCTCGCACCTCGGGGGACGAATTCGGTTTTATCGATATAATTAAACGCCATCACTTATGTCATTGCATGGTTCTCGGGAATTTACGTAACGAACATTAAAGTAAATAGTTGCTTGAGGTAAAGCTAACAAGTGTTTTTTTTCCGAATTACTTCATTATAACTTATAGCGCCCGAGGTACAGGAACTAAGTCAATGATGAAGATGGCTTCTACGTGAATATTTCAATAGTAACCTAAAGAAGCTATAACATAAGTTGGGCTCTTTATTTAGTATAGCGAATTAGTGAGTGAATAATAATAATAATACTAACTAGCAGTTGTTGTATTCCTGCACGCGTTGATGCGCCACCAACTAAAATATATTTGAAGGAAATATATTACACAAATATTGAATTCACTTAGAGTCATTTTATTGATAGATACGTTGGAATGACAATGGCGCCATCTGTCGGAAATTGGTCACACCAACTCCGAATCCTTCGTGAGTTTATGCACAACAACTCTGCTAAAGATCTGATGAAATGCATAACGGACATACAGACAAACATAAATTTTTTATACATTATAATATAGACTGCTGCTTTGCATGAATACCAAACTGCACATGGTCGATCGCTAGACTAAAAGATTCAAAGAACGGTGGTCTAAGGCAGTTTTTGTTGATTGTATAAAGATAAGATCATAGATGGATTCAATGTACAGGTATTTTTTCTTTGGCCCTTTTGCTTAGATTTTTAAACCTTTTAAGATATTGATGATTTTTTAAGCTAACTGATCAGTAATTAATTTGGCAGATAACGTAATTAACTTATACATGTAGCTATCAGGGGCTTTTGACAAATTTGACCAAATATTATCTATAAAGGGTACAGATATAGATTACAATATAGAGAAGCATAAAAATTACTTTATTTTCCAAAAAAATAGAACTTTTTGGATATATTTTATACGAGTGAATCTCCGAGGTAGCACATAAAATTATATTTTTCAGGAAGACCATCCTGGCTATGGTTAATAAAAAAAACAAAATGTGATAAAGCGTGTTTAGGTATTTGTTGTACAAATTGATATTTATATTTTGAAACTCAAAAATATAAATAAATTATTTTTTAATAAATTAATAATATATTTTCTGTTAGTTGACAGATCAAGTTCATTGACATTACAATTCTCATTTAAATTGCTCTGTACAACGATTTAGAAAGGTGATTTGTTAATATTGTCTTTCGCTAGTGTTTTTTAAATTTAAATAAATTTTGCAACCGAGAGAGATTGTGATCAGTTTAAAAATGCGCTTTGGTGTTCATTAAGAGATACAACGTTTGCATATATACGATGGATAAATGAGGTGAAGTATATTATATGTAATTGGTGGTCTACTTTTGATAAAATCTTAAAAAATTCTAGATGACTAAATCTGTGGTAGAAAAATAAGGATCCTATTTTATTTCAAATGCTTATCTCTTGTTTTTTTTACAATATATTTTGTTTGAAAGCTACTCTTTACATCTGTTATTTTGGTTCTCTAACTATTATATTTGACTTTGTTTGCGCGTGGTTCATGTGTCTATGGCACGAAATATGTTTTGTATTTACATGTTTATTCTATAATCCTAATATGGACCTAAGTACCTATACTAAGATTCTTATATTATTCACATTAACAGTGTTAATCATAATAAGATGCCATTTATCATTTTTTGGTATTTTTTATAAGTATAACAAGTTTCTGTCAAGTTTGTCCCTCTCGGCCATCCATTTTCGGATCAGTCTTCTGTCCTTGTGAATCTGTTAGCGACTGGCCATCAGATGTACAGGACTATCAACTACACCACTACTCGAGTTGGGGTCCGACATTTAGATAAAGGCTAGAGTGAAATAGGCTGAAATCAACGCTGGAACACATATTCTTTGGTCCTTTTCCTTCTGGAAAAGACATAAAATAGCACATAAACTTCTAAAACTATTCATAATAAAAATACCGTGGCAAATACATTTTCCAATTTATCAACGACGAAATCGAAAAAATGAAAATATTTGAATGAACCAACAAACAAAACACAACAATTTATTATGATTGTATTGTAAATGTTACACATTGAATGCTACCAGAGAACAAGACCACTTTATTCATTTGTAATTAATGAAGCAATGTTTCATTTTAAATTGGCCTAATAAATTTAAAACGACTCCCGTTTTGACATAGACGAATTATTTACTGGCATTGTGACTTGCATACACTTACTGCGTCCGTACTGTCAAACACGTTCCACCCGCCAATTTTGTATGCAAATGTCAATACTCGTAAGTGTGTAACAGTTATCGTAATTGAGGGGGCGTTAATACAATGTTTTTGACCGTTGAACCTGAGTGAGTGGCGTATTTATTTGTTTTAATTGTAATTAGGTCGTTTGTAGGAGTTATATACATCAAAAGGAGGAGGATGATCAAACTTTTTGATAACAATTAGTATTCTTTGACTTCTTGCGCTATTCTTATGATACAAACTTAGCACTGCTCATAGATTATGATATATACCAGAGACATAGACAAGGAAGCCGTCAGAGACATTTTATGGCCTCCATTCTTCAATGAGCCGGTGAAAACTGTTGATTTGGCTTTACCCTTAATCAACAAAATTGGCAAAAAATGGAATTTCTAAAATTTGTAAAGTCAAAACTAGCTCATTTTGCCAATCCAATAAGAAATTATAAAAATAGGCGTTATAATAATATTCTCTGGAGTTTTATTATGAATACACAAAACACATAGATAATATCTATAAGTAAATTAATACAGATTGATGACAATGTTGGTGACAAGCTTAATCTACAAAAAATTTCATTTCAAAACTTCATTTTTAATTTGCACAAGATCGAACAAAATTGTATTATGGAGATAAAACTGTAGACTAACAAAATCAAGAAATAAGAGAATGTAATTAAATACTAAATACTAATAATTGAATGAAGAAGATGCGGTTTGGTCTCATGGTACAAGCATGTCCGTATAAAAGAAGTGTGTGCTTTAGACCACACAACTTAAGTAAAACTTAATTATTGATTTATTACACAAATTCATTATCATAGTTACAACGACATAACATGTGATATGTTATTTATTTTTTAAATACAAAAAAGGTTTCCCTTAGATCGAGTTTGAATTTTGAATTGGAATGGCAACTTCCTTTGTGTGATTTTTGTAACTCGCCAGCTTATTCCCCAAGTAAAGCGCGCGTATAGAAGTTTTACTTCAAAAAAATATATTATTGACATTTCCAACCACGATAAGCTGTCCAAACAGAGTCTCATTATCGTTGTTCACAATTTCGCAAGGTTCCCGGTTTTTTACATGTCACCTGTTCCGATCCCGTACCTCACCAGTTACCACCCGTGTTCTAATAAACACTATCGGAATGATCTCAAGGAGCCAGAAGTTATGGCATATTTAAATAATTTATTGCCTCGCCAAAACAACGGAAAGATACGACTTTTGTTTTGCGACAGTAATTCTGTCTGTATATTAACGGGAGACATCTTGTTTTCTCTTTGAATGTGGCTTTAATTTATTAGTTTGTTAAGGAATAAAATGGAAATTTAAATTATGGAATTAGGAATAAAATATTGAACTATATCAAAGATGCAATTTATGTCTTCTTTTAATAAAACTTGCAGAATACATTTTTAACAGGTAGGTATAGTTATTTCTAGCAGTTATTAGTTAATTCAATTTCATACAGAAACTTTTGAACTACGAATTAAAATCATTTTCATTCTGAAAAATGCCCAATTAATTCGATAAAGTAAAAAAGTTTCCAGCATTAGAGATGACAAATATATTGTTTTCATTAACAAGATGTGACGATTAAGAAAACAAGATGTGTACGAGATTCCTTTGATTCAAAGTTAATTAAGGAGAGAAAAAAATATATGTCGCCTAATCATAATTTGTTTTAGCAAAATAAGAGTCTTCAAGTCTTAATGAGAGCTAATGATCTATAATTCAAAGATGACCACAGACCTAACGATGTCCAATGCATAGGAATTGTTTCATTGACATTCTTCGATACATTTACTTTTTGTCTTAATTTGCCAAATGCATTTCATTGTCGCTCTAAGTCCGCGTATGACGATAATGAATGAAAATTTCGTTGTACAGTCTGCAAATTTGATTTTAAAAGTATTTTTTTTTTATTATGTAATAGGAATAAATATTTATATATTTTTCCAGTTTATTCCTACTAGATACTGTATGTTTAATAAATACTGTGTATTTATTAACTATTTTAAATATTGGATTTCTATTTATAAGTGGCAGGTTAAATGTATCCTAAATTTCTTATTTATGTTCTATATTATTGTAACATTGTCTTACATTTGTTTGTGTGAATGCCATCAACTACCGTTCTGTGTGTAAATGTGACTTGAACTAAAACCGTATTACGTTCTCAAATGACATATAATTACAATGAATACAAGAATTTTCTTAGGTGCTTATTGTCGTTATAATAAAAATATATCTATTACGTAAAACAAAATTATTTTTTCGTCAAAATTATAGACATTGAATTAGACTAAAAGCTGAATTATAGGTAGATTTTTACGTTTCAAATCTGTCCATAATTTGGAAAGGGCATCTCTTGATGATACACACGATAGTATGGGTTACATCTTGATCGTAATTTAATATTTTATGCGGACCTTACGCCCGACTTTGACATCTTAATCCAATCAGCCCAGCCAATGAGCAACTAATAAAGTTGTTTTGGGAGAATTATTCACATTTGGTTGATTATTAAATAACGTCGGACCATTAACCCGTGATTTGATGTAGGTCGAATTTATAACTATATTATGTTTCTCAATAAAAGTTCCTTGTGAAACTATGTTTATAATTTGGACAGATTCACTGATAACTTCATTAAGTCTGTCATTAATCATTATTCTACATAGTGTTATAAACTGTTGTTGTTGTTGTAACTGGTGGGACAAGGCCCTTATACAAAATACATATAATATATATTTTGTTCTTCCTTATATTTATTTACCACCACCACCACTTCTGTTATGAACTAATATAATTAAGTTCTCATTCCATTGGAAGTCGTATTAAATATGAAAGTGTTTCAGCGGCATTATAAGCCCTTACAGGAGATGGCAGGGTTCTTAAATATCTCTTACTTTTAGATTCACTTGGCTTAAGGCCCTAAGTTGAACATAGAACGTGATGCGCAAGTCAAAAGCCCATCGTTAGGTGTCTTTATTTAAATTAAATATGTCAGTTAGACGCAAAGGCTGTAATAGAAGAACTTCCTAATATTTTGCATAATTACTTATGTAGTCGGTTCACCTTCACACGTCTAATGTAGCAAGAGTAAGAGGTAAAGCCATGCTGAATTACAGCTCAATTGAGCCGGCACAATCAGGGAGGTACCACGCGAGCACATGATGGAGTGGGGTGTGTGAGTTTCCGGGAGCACATGGAAAAGAAGAAGGAAGGCACAGTATCGGTGTAACCTCTCTCTCTCTCTTTATGGCCTTAGTAATCAGTAAGCGACGACTGCACATTTGAGGCTTCTACTAAAAAAATGCAAAAAAAAGTCGCTCAGAAAATATTTTTAGAAATATCCTAAAAATAAGTCTTACCTCTTTGCCCGGTAATTCAATTCACCATGGCTAGCGATAAATATGCTGTAAAGGATATGCAGTAGGTTAATAAATAAGAGGCAGGCCGTTTGCTTGACCATTTACAATGAAATTGTTGATAATACATTCATTACACCACGATTTTTTTCAAAGCGTTTACGCGTGACCTTTCCATTGTTTGCGAAAAGCATGCGTAATATTTAATATATTTTCATATATATTTAAAATAATTACAGCAATTCAATAAGGCAATGCATCGGCTTTTAATTCTTTTCATTGAACAATTCCTTACACGATACCGGCGATAACAGCTGTGCTGTCGCGTTTCGTGCGGTGTGTAAAGAGGAAAGAGGGTAACGCATCTGTATAACTTTTATGCGGATGTCTATGAGCGTCAGTAGTAAAAAAACATCAGGCTTGTAAAATAATGAAATAAACCGCGATGAAATTCGTTTTAAATTTGTTTTAATGTAATATAAAATTCTTATTGGAATTTAGAATATTTTCTTTTAAATCAGAACCATTATATTTGATCTCACAGGAAAATGATATAGCGAACGATTTAAACACTTCACTATAGAAGAAGGTCCCTATTAGGACCCATTGCACGGTTCCAACGTTGGAGGAGGGACTCTTCAAATGCAGCCGGACAGTCACCAAGGAGGAGGACGAGCCTGTCGCTGGACGGACCCTGTTGCTTGCAGATCCGGGACCCTCCAATAATAGCGGCTGAAGGCACCCGCAGGGTTTAGTTGGTAGTTGTCGAGTCCGACACCGTACCCGGTTGAGCTACTTCGGCTCCTGGGTAGCGTATATGTCATAACTGTTCGTTTTCTGACGTTAAAAAAACTTTGTCTAGGTAATCGAAAAGTTACACTTTTCTCTACAATATACTTACTTATTAATGGAGTTAATTAAATAAATTACTTAATAGCTAATTCATCTCTGAAGGTAAACTCATCTCTAAGACCTCTGGTGTTTCGGATGTCTGTGGACGTTGGTGATCACTTAACATCAGGTGGCGCAACTGGTCGTTTGCTCCATATCCCAAAAAAACATTTTACTCACTAATGTTATCAATTCGGTTAATAAAGATGCCGGTATAGTGATGACCAACCACTATAAAGCTATTATTAATACATACTTTTTTCTGACCTCGTTATCTCACTCGGGAATCCTTTCAATCCGTCCATTCTATTGTTTTTGAACCACTTTTTTGTATTGATATCAATATTTTTTTCCGATGGGAGTAACGATAAAACAGTGATTTGTTCCGAACAGATACGGACGCAATGCCTTGAGGGTTTTTATGATGCGTATATCGTTCGGCGGTAACATTTCTTTTGTATGTAAATATTTAATTGTTGAATAAAAAACACTTTATATATCATAATGTTCCAAGAGTTCGTTTTGAATTTCAATCAAAATTAAAATATGATTGTTTCAACACGATCTATATTAAGCGCATTAGAAGCAAATGGCCAGTCGATCATCTGATATTAATTCCCTGCCTATCCAATAAGGCATCTTTTATAAATACTCCAGGTGGATAATTAAGAATTAGTTAATTTTGACAAGTCGAGTCAGCAAAAAAAATGGAAAACTTGTAAAGTGAAGAATGGTTTAGATTCTCAAAAGGCCCGGCAGATTGCGCTGCAGTCGGTATCTCGAATGAAACAGATGAAGCCGCGGGGCGCAGCTAGAATTTGTATTTAATCACGAAATGCACACCACGAGTATGGGAGTAACTTTCTGATCTTATCACTACCACGTTTCTGAATTCTATGATAATCCAAAGTCTCTCAAACAATGATTAACAAATAAGCTGATATGTCAATATATGATTATGTGTTATTTAAATACAAAGAACATTCTTATATAAAATTACCCGACTCTCATTAAAATTGACAATAAAAATGGGCGGCAAAAAGTTCCACACATGTCTAGTAACGTTGGTCAAAAAGACTCGCCCACTCTAGCGTTAAAAAGTTGTACTATTATCAAAATTAATAAAATGTCAAAGCTTAAAGGCTTAATACGATGGTAAATTAGCTTTACCCCTCTTATAAGAATATTTCTCATCGTTATCGATTTATTGATCAATATCGGACATAACAATGTTATTGATACCGACATTGGACTTAACAATACGGGACACCGTGTTAACTACATTATAAAATATCATTTATTTTTATTACGGCAGCGCTCCCGGGACTGGTATTCCAATAATTTTCCCCAGTAGATAATCGGATATCTGGTAACATTTTAGGATTTTAACGATTGTTAAATTTAATATTTATCCCTTGGACATGTTCAAGTGAAGCTGTTTCAGTACTTTACGGCGAGCTATCTTTTACTTTATTGCATTTTGCGCAGTATGTGTGTTGCGGTTACATGGCTTTCTCGTAATAAATTCTATCTTGTATTGGCGAATTTCTATATTCCAGAAAGGTTCGAGTAGTATTAAACAAAAGAATATATTTCTTATATTGCTAATAATATGGCGAAGTGATTTAAATATGTTTTATAGTAGCTAAATAATTAAATATAAATTATCATTAGTTTTTAAAGTATTATACGGAATGTTAGAACTGTATTTTTGTAGTTTCCTTATAAGTAATATACATTTCTTAGTATTTTAAAGACTAAAATTTATTAATTATTTATGAATGTAAAATAAAGTAGTAATACTATTACGTTGGACCGCGACAGTAAAAAATTCGATGAGTAGTAGCTCACATTAGTTATGTGTTATCAGATTTCAGATGTATACGATATTTGTTAAGATTTAGATATGAGATTCACTCTAAGAATGATGACATAATATGACATAATGTACCTTAAAAGATAATACCTATTTTCTATACTTTTACAAGTATGTGCACAGAACCTTATTTATTACCTTCTATTATTCTTATTTAGATCGAAAATTACCCCGGGACTATAATATTTTTTATAGTATAAGGGGGCAAACGAGCAATCGGAGCCATTTTCTTGACTACAGACGCCTATAGACATACGCATAGAGGTTATTTAGATGCGAGAAAGGGGGGCACCCTTTCTCCTCCCTCCATAGGCCATAATACCTATTTATTTAGTAGTGGATAACCCTAATTGAAACCCAGTCGCCCGGGGTAGCAACTGGGTTATGCCGGACTCTTCTCGGCTAAACCCTCACTGTGCTTTCTACTTGCCCTGTACGACGAGAACAGGGGCACGCTTTC
>LUGF01046784.1:277708-293027 GCA_001625245.1 Calycopis cecrops | reverse complement strand
ATCCGCCGGTGCCTGGCCGATCACGCAACCCCTCCAGGTGGAGCATGGAACTCCCCTGCAACAGCAAGACGCGCCATCCACAGGGTCCAACCCCGAGACCGCCAATCAAGGGGCCAACCATTAAACGGCCTCAGAGGACAGGGAGGACGGCAACGACACACCGTATCTGCTCTTACGGCTCCACCGCGAGCGCATCAGACGAGCGCCCGCGTTCGGAGATAGGGCGCACGGCATCGACACACCGATACGTCTCTTCTCCCGCGACCCCTTCTCCACGGACGCATCCAGAGGCTGCGGGCCCCTGGCCAAGGCCACTCGGAGCGTTCTCTCCTGGGAGCCCCCTTGGCTTCACCGCGATAGTGAACGGTTACTAAGCGCCCTCACCACGACAAGGTGGATCTCTGTTGAGGAGGAGGCCATAATACCTAGAGTTCCATGATAGTAAGCTAAAAGATCTATCACTCTTCCAAGAAGTAGTAGTAATTCTTTTAAAGAAATAGGAACGTGATTTTCTTTATCTCCAATGGAGCTGAACTTCTTCTTCTCTGCTTAAGATGAAGCAGTCTTAAGCATAGTGTTCATAAACAAATTCCCAGTGTATTTTTTGATTCCCTTCGTATATGTGATATAGAATAAAGTATCTTGAGTATTTAGACGCTATTATACAATAAATATGGTTGGTCGTTAAATTGAAAACGTTTATTAGTACTTCGAGGGCAGTAAAATTATTTTTATGTAGAAATAATTTTATTTCAGCAGTAAAAGTAATTTAAGTAGCCGACGGTAGACATGTAGCGGTGCGGTCGCTTTTGAGATGCTTTTAAGTATTTTATTTTAAAAGAGAAATTTACGAAGCTCAAATATTTATAACATTATCAGACTTAAATTGTGTACTAGACTGCCTTATAAGTATAACTATTTTTAAGGAATAAGGCGCTGTTTGTCTACAAATTCATTATTAAGATATTCATTATAAAAACATTATTTTCATTATTTTCCTGTCTTCTGTCTTATTAACGCGTGACACTTAAAGGGTTAATTTACAGAAACCGAATAACAGGCCCAAAAACGAGTTGCAAAAACGGCCTGAGCATCAAGTCACCAAGTAATATATACCATTACAAGTTAAATTATAATAGTTATTGAAATAATATACTGTCAGTTGTCAAAGTATGTTTATTCCAAAAGGATTTAAATTAGCTTAAAGACTGTCATAGTTAAACTGATGAAACACTGCTGAAAAATGTATCTTTCGGATGTCAGTATCATTGGCGGTCGCTGAATTAAGTAAATCGGCAGCAACGTACATTCGTACAGTTGTGGAGCGAATTGTTTTAATTTATCCGCTAAGCTATAATTATTTCTATTTTTAAATAACTAGTTATGATGCATATGTCTATCGACGCCTTGATAAGCTGCCTTTTAATATCGGAAGCTCGCTACTGCTCGTAAAAAGTTAAACTACATTTTGATTTTCATTTCCATGTGTGTGTGGTTTTACATGTGTACGTGTAATAGAACAGCTCGGAACCCATTAACAACCATACAATCTCATTCCACATCTATAACATCCTATTTCAAATGTACAAGACAAATGATTTGAATATATCTAATCGATTATCAATGTGGACGCTGTTGTGATTGATCTATAGGTGGTTGTAATGTAGTTTTAGGTTCTAAGTCCGTGCTTAGTTAATAGACGTGTTTGTTTTGGTGGCAGCGCCGCGGGCGCCTAACGTATTTCTATAATGGGGTGTCGAGCTTTGTTTGCTTAGATATTAAGGAGGTTTGTCACTTGTAAGGATATTATTATTTGTCTACAAATTTATTAGTACAAAACACTTTTTTATTAATATATCGAAGGAGATAAATATGCCCGATCATCAAGTAACCTAGTAGTATATTCCATTTAAGTTAAGCATTATTGAGAAATATTTATTTATTAAAATAAAACGATAGGTGGACAGTCTACCAGTGATCATGTTGTTTTTTTTACGTCGGGCTTGTAATATATTTAAATAAACCGCTACAAAGTCTGTTAGTTGTTTTACTTTAATAAGTAATATTTGCGTAAACTTAACACAAATATTTATTTCTCATTATCTTTATCTTTTATGTGTAAAAATAATTAAGTTTGGTATAGAATATAATGAAATTATATTGAAAATAATATTGATTAACAAGAGATTGTCATACAGAAAATTAAATTAAAGGAAGACAATAAAATGCTCATCAGAAACTAAAAAATTAATATGTATTATACATTTTCAATTTATTTCATGTCATTCGCCCATTGTGAAGTCTCCTTTACACCATTGCTTCTGTATTTATTACCAATCGAATATTATTCTGTTTTATTATTATTAATAAGAGAATATATTCGAAAAAGATTAATAGATCGTGTTGCACCTCATCGCCCCGAGCTGGGTACATCTCCTTCATCTGTATGTAATCTAAATGCTGATTTATTAATAAACTCATATCGTTTATTCGAAAGGATTAATAATGCATTTTTAAATAAATAAGCTATAATATTAATCATGACGATTGATATTGCTTGTTTATTTAAAACTTACATTTATAGAAAAATAATTTTAGGTGATGTCAAATATGATTGTGACAAGGTAATCTGAAAAACGAATAATTGGTTTATTATAAATCGTTTTTTTATGTACTTTTAGTAGACTGAGGATTTTTTATTGACCCTTTGATCCGTAAAACCAGAGGATACACAGATAGTATGCCCTCCTTCATTCTATCTTCTTTATTGAAGGTAAGCATGCAGACTCTTACAAGTTGTACGAAATCCAAAAACATATTATCAGAATGATGGAGTCTATATGGCATATTCTTTGTCTCTACAAAAAAAATCTCTAAGAAAAAAATTAGAAAAAAAGGTACGACTATTGCAGCTGAATCTGGGTGGCGAATAGAATTTCATGTTTTTTTATTACACCAGAATAAAATAATACTAACGTAGGAAAACCACGCTAGTAGACTGACACAAAATAGAGTGTTGTCAACTAATAAGTTGCATATGCATTGACAAAACTGCGGGTGAAAACAACTGCAGTTTTGTCAATGCAATCTTATTATTTTACATGCATATGTATGTAAAATTTTAAGATGATGCCAGAAGAAAAAATGTATCCAAGGCCAATGAAAATGTGAATGATAAAACGTAACAAAATGCTAATTAATTATTTATTAGTTTAGGATTAATTCAATAATTTTATAGTGTGAAATAACTTCTGGTCTAACTTACGATTTTTTATTGTCATTGATTATTTATAAATGAAGATTTTAAACTTTAATCATACTAATATTATAAATGCGAAAGTTTGTATGATTATTTGTGTGTTACTCCTTCATGCAAAAACTGCTGAACCAGTTTTTATGAAACATAGGATAGATTTTATCCTGAAAAAATGTTCCTATGGGATGCCATGGGATGATTTTCTATTTTCCACGGGATCGAAATTTACACGAGTGAAACTACGGGGCGCATAAGTTATATTTAACAAAGAAGTTGGTGCTTAAAAGCTTACAAAATAAAGAAATACACTAATTAAGTACCTACAGTGTAAACAAAGTTATAAGTGAAAAGGTTATGTGATGATTACAAAAACATCGTCAGTATGTAAAATATGTGGTAAGGTAAATTCCTAGGAACCAGTCGGTGGAGATGAAAAATTACATATTCAGTAGACAAATTTTAATATTCAAGATAACAACCCGCCCGAGCGAGTGCAAGACCACATCACAGGTTACTTTAACATTGTAATAAACGAATACAAAAATAAACAACGTAATTTCTATTAAAACCCCTCCAAGCCTTAGCTATAAATTAATCTAGAACATCGTTTTGTTCTCATCTGTATCAAGCTTCAATTCGCCCATCGTGACTGCTGAAGAAAAAGGCTTTAATAATTCCAATTAACCCTAATAATAGGCTATAGGGATATAGAAAGAGGCTGCGCTATTAAAAAGACAAATTCCTTTACCACTAGACTACAATAGTAGGTTGCGAGCATTCTCGCCAGTTCTCCGTTCGCCTTTATTAATAGACCGACGACCGGTAGCCGGCACAGTCGCCATACTGAGCGAAAGATATGATTAACACAAAGGCGATACATAATAAGCGATATTGGGACCAGTTCGAGGTATGGATAATATGTAACCGCGGCGGGTTTTCGATCATATCCATTACGAACTAATGTCGGCGCGCGTACGCTCTTTGTAAAATAAACGCTGAAGTTGTTATTAAAGTTCCCGTCTTGAATACAAGAACGTATTCGGACTTAATGCGTGCATATAGGGTTAATTAACGAAGCTACAGATGTCGATCGGACGTGTGACGCTACTGCGGGATACATGGCGTGTGCTTTATTGGTCGCTTTAACATTCATCATTATTGTATTTAACCTTATTATCATACATATCATTATTGCACATAATTGTAAATTTTGGTTTGTTTATGTGTGTCCATTAACAATGGATATGTATCCATCTCGGTTATTGTGCTTTATGTCCATGGACGGCTCGCCTTTTTCTAGATATAATCATAATTTGCATTCGCTTTTAGCCCACCAGAACGGCGGTTTAATAGGCAAAGTTTCAATAAATTTACGTCGCCGCGGCCTTTGGGTATCATAATTTTTTCCGTCTGTCAACAATTTTTATTTTTAACCAGTTTACGGACCAACCTTCACAATTAAGGCGATGAAAAGCCATTAATTAAGACCGGGCCGTCCGTCTCCAGTCTTTGTTTATTTGAGTAAAAGATAGCCGTAGAGTAAATAATAAGGCCATAGCTAAGTTGTTAGACGGTTTTTATTTCTGTCAGACGCGCAAGTAGGCGTTAATCATAGCTGGCTTCGGTCTCGCGGTTACAAATGTATATAATAATAAGTTAGCCTTATCTCATGATAAATACACAGAGGCGATTGTAAATAACTTTCCAATGACAAGGGATGTAATTGGTTGCGTTTCGACATCGATCAGACGGCTCCGGAGTTATGGCTGGACAAACGTAGTAAAGAGGATCATGATATGCCAAAAACATCATTTGACCCTTCAGTGAGTTGTTTATTTAAATTGCAAATGATTTTGTGGACTAAGTGGATGTTCGTTGATTGCTTTGTAGGTCTTTGTTCGTTCAGTGTTTACATGTAGACCCCGGGTTTTAATTCGATTTTCACTCCAGTTTTTTATTATTTAGATATGAAGCAATAATATTATAGATAGATTTATGTTCATATATTTTTAATTAAGTAATAAATATATTTTATTGCTTTTTTTTACGGCTGTAAATATTTTATGACTCGCCAACCTGCTTTCAGCAGGTTTTCAATATTTACAATGCCATCGTTCATTTAGTCTTTTATTATTTCTTTTCATTTAAAAACGATACATTTGTCATTGTGATATTTCACAACATATTTTTATTAAAAAGATATATAGCCAATTTATTATATCTTTTAATTCTGTTACGTCTGTACTTAGCGCCGGTTCTTTTAATAACTATTATAATGTAATTTCTAGTTAGCCTATCATTTTGCTGGAACAAAGGAGTAAATCTAAATGCGTCTTCGCCTATTGATGAGTGTCCGCCAATTAAAGTGGGAGTCTATACAATACAGCGTGACAAAAACTAGCCATCGGAGGCGCTACACGCGGTAATTGGAGCCTAGTTATCGGCTGCTGCTTATTGTACCAATGTGGCAGTGGATCAACCACTGAAGGCCGCTTAGCTGGATTCTTAGCATAACTCGGTCGTTTCTCAACAATAACTGTGGCACTTTTAGCTTTAATTAACAAGATTTTTTTGCAAGCATATTGAGGCTCTAAGTCAAATGCTATAAGTTATGTATTAGAATTGAGAGAGAATCTGATTGGGATGAGCTTATAGTGTTTTGAAAATGTACCTAATCTCTTTTCTTAATTAAAAAAATCATATTATAATAATAGTAATCATATTGTATTAATACCAGGTTGAGAACAAAAGAATATTGTAAATGTCTACTATAATATTGTAACTATAATGAAAATATGTAAATAAATATCATCCTTAAATTATACAATTTAACCATTAGCACTATAATAATAAAAATATATGACACAATATACAAGGCACACTGCAATTATGTTTCACCTAAAGATCCGGTAAAAAGACGTATAGGTAAGTTAGTACTTCGTAATTTAGTTGTATTATATTTTACCATAATACCATATGATATTTAATTGCGTAGTTAGTTCTGAAAGGTGAACATTATTTACACCCGAGGGCTGTCGCTATTATAAATGTCGCTTATGCATTGGCTCTTTTAAATTGTGTGGTGCGAAAAGAAAATTGTTTCTTTAAAAGCTGTCCGAATATCTCACAGATTTTGTCTGTTTCAAATCAATCGTTAGAGAATACCTTAGACCAATTTGATTGTTTTTAGGTGCATATGTGGAGAACGAAATTAAAGGGAATAGATAAAAACATTACGTTTCGCATGTTGACCGTAGTTAAAGTAATTATCAGCTAAAAAGGTTTTTTGACAAACTACCTTCTAAAGAGGTGAAAGTGGTTAAGGAAGGATCTTTAGAACTCTCGTTCTTAAGATTGTAAAGGCCCTTCATATTATAAGGTTAAGTAAATATGTCCAGCCATCGAGAGTCACTCATTCTCAGGCGATTCGCCCCATTGCATTTTTTGCTGTATAATCCTACTATCTAAATCAGCCAATTAAAATATGAATAAGAAGTAAAACAAATATATAATGTAATAAATAAACCTATAAATTATTCTAAAATATACAACATCAAAAAACGTCATATAAATTAAATGCACAAATACTTTTCATGTATATTGATAGTGGATAGTGCTTCTATATCGAGGTCAATAACCCTAATCTAAAATAAAAGATAATAAAATCTTTATAATAGAGATATATGCATGACAAAAAAAACTGGGAGCATTCCATTTTGGAGAAAAGTTAACAATTAAGAGTAGCGTTAAGAGTTTTTATGTGTTCATTCAGAATTAATTTACTATATTTACAGCAGATGTCTGAATATATTTGCAGTCTGTCTAGACTTATCTCGATGCAACATTTTTAGTTACAATTAATAATGGTTAGAATTTTGAAACCACTCAATATTGATTTGTGACACTGGAGATAAATTTATGGCCTGGGGACCGCCGGTTTGGATTGTAAATAAGAAGATACGAGTATATGACGATGAATGTCGATCAGGTAGTGCTAGACGAATCATCATCATCATCTTTACTGTCACACAGTTACAAAATAAAGATTACTAAATTTACTTTTTGTGGATATATTTATACCAATTGTATACCTACAGGAGTATTTGAAATGTCACTAGTTATTTATTATCAAGTAACCTAAGCATTATTTTAATCCAATACACGAAGGCCTCGTAGGAATATATTTCTATCGTTTTCGATTCAAGCGTAAGAAATTCGTAAATATAAAAAACCTAGTTAAAAACTAACGTAAATATTAAAAGATAACTAGGTTTTAGTAACGTACCTTACGTAACTTACGAATTTCTCAATTTTTAATTGCTGAATATTCTTTTCTTTCTAAAGCAAATCCAAGACATGTATTATCCAAGCTAGAAGCAATTACTGTGTCAGTTGGTAGAAGATATTCTCGCGGAAAAGCTCAAAGTTTCGTCAACCTTTGAATACACAGGCCGGTGATCTCCATGCAGAATTCAGTAGCAGTTAATACTATTAACTGAGTTGTTCCCATCTTGACCGTTAAAATACACCTGTTCAGACACACAAGAGCCAATAATAACGTAATTACGAAATAAAAGTTAAAACTTTTAAAAAAAGTTAAATTACAATAAAAATGAAACATTTAAAAGGCTGTGCCTCAGTTTTTATAAGATAATTTTTATTATAAGTAAAGCCAAACTAGTAAATGGTGGAGGTTTTTATTGCACATGTGATTAGTGTTGTGGGGGAGGGGTAGAGGGGTACGGCGCGTGGCTCGCCGCGCGCCGGACAGGTTCCGAAGCGCGCAGAATTATCTCTTTCACGAAAAAAAAACACATCTGCTACTTCATCTGTTTATTAGACGTTTGATATTTATGCAAACATTTCTTACGACTTTCGTAATCCTGTTATTTTCTGTTATGTATGCGCGCGCCGATAAATGAGATGCTACAAATTCGAAAATATAGGTATTGTTTTTTTTGAATTATTTTCAATGTTGTTTTATTTCAAATTCGATCATTTGTTTATTTATGAAGCGATAAGTTAAATTAGCATTAATAAATGTAAGCGTACCTATTATAACTGTTATCGTAGTAAATAAATGTGGGTACCTATTCTAAATATGATTTTTAAATGTATATGGACGTAAGAGTCAAAATCCGTACACTAGAGAAGATAAAAATGCCATCACATATTTCGCCTCCGTCTTAGTTAGTCTGTATTCATTAACGACGAGCTTTATGAAGAAATTACAACTATAAAAGAAAACCTTAGAAGGACTACTACTAGTTGCTTAATCACACATCACGTAAATAGAATTTATGAAAATGAGTTCCCGAAATTGTACTCGTGTTAGGTTCCAAACGGGACCATGGACACCCAAAGCGTTGCCTGCAACGTCAGAAGGATGTTTTGGTGGTAAAAATAGATAGAATACGTTGAAATAGTCTATAATTACGTCTTTACACTAAACTTTTATTAAGTTTAAGATGTATCCCTCCACGCTTGGTTCCATCAACATCATGTTGTGATTGATGCCAGTTTTTTTCTCATTTTAATCTAGCTAAATGCCTCCACGGTATAATTAAACTCAGGCCGAAGTGTTTCGTACTCGGACGTTTCTGCGTAGGCAATTGTATTTTAATCTCGAATATTTATAGATGCGATGTTATTTTGTCAGGCAATTTAGAATTGATTAAATCGCCACTTAAAATGAATAATAATACAATTACGACGCAGTATATTTAATCGATTTTCCACTTTGTTACAATAAGCATTCGAATGTTGGAATTATTTATTTATGTGAGGTTTAACACCTACTAATCAATACAGTAGTCGCTTAAAGTGTTAGGCTATTACAGATATAATAATAGACTTTATGTGATATTTTAGGACACGATATTGTTTTTCATATTATAGTTAGTTTGGCCATAAATACGGTTACAATTAAAAAGAAAAAAATTACATTTGAATTTAGAATCCATCATTTTTATACGATTATATTTTCCCATTTTGGCGCCAATACATTGTACAAATATTTTGCGATAGTAAAATGGAGGGGGTGATAAAGAGAACAGAATCGCTGTGATTACATTACATAAAGTAGGTAATAGCCAAATGCAATTTATAAAACTCTCCATACACTTTGTATTAATAAAATGTTTGTGTACCAGACTATTAATAGGTACAATGAGAGTTGTACCTATTAATAGTAGTAGAATGAGAGTTCCTCTGTTTGTGACAGAGAAAGCTCTGGCCGTTCACGTAGTGTTCGTACGAAAAAGGAGGTTAAAGCAGTAAGGGAAAGAATTCGAAGAAATTCTGTCCAAAAGCAAAAGATTTTATCTCGGGAAATAAGGATAGCACCTAGAACCATGTCGCGTATTTTAAGAGATGACTTAGGACTTGCAGCCTATAAGAGACGCACTGGTCATTTCTTAACTGATAAATTAAAAATGAATAAAAGGAAGATCACTGAAAAGAATTGTTTACGAATGAGATTTTTTTTTCTGTTTTCTGGCATAGGGGGACAAAAGAGCAGTCGGAGCCATTTTCATGACTACCGACTCCCATAGACATCCATATAGAAACTACATAGATACCTTTCCTTCTCCTTCCACCTCTATAGGCCACCGGCTATTCACACACCGCGCGAACCGCGACAACACAGCTGTCACTTCACGCCGGTCTCGTGTAAGCGACAGGTACTTCCCGTAGAGAAATCAGGCGAGGGACCAACGGCTTAACGTGCTCTCCGAGGCGTGGGAGTGTACCACCGCCAACTTCCTGACTCCGGACTATTATTAAAAATTGAAAAATCCCAACAACAACTTTTGGTCCGACCCGGGATTCGAACCCGGAACTCTCGCGTCTATGGTTGAACACGCTTACCACTAGACCACGAGGCAGCCAAAGCCAAAGTAGTAACGTTTACAAGTGTACAAGAAATAACAAAATATGTTTAGCACAATATTGTCGGGTCTATATACCTATATTCCAACATTTGGCCTATCTGCCTTTACTCCGGTCTCCGGTTGACACGAAAAAGGTTATAATATATCAGGAGATTCATTTTTAAGACTGGCAACGTGCAATTTCTGATCCTCGGCTTTCAGAAATAACGACCCCGTAACCCGTCCATCTCTTGGCCTGTTGTCACACAAAAACTTACGTGTCCCTGTGGAATTCAATAATTTGTACATTATACGCGTTACACGGTAAATATTTATGCCAGTATTCACTTAGATAGGGCTGTACTAATGATGACTTGTTTATCAGGTATTTCGTGAGGGTAAAAAACGGATTCTTGTGTGTCCACCGAGGCTGCCCATTCAAGAATTTGTTGACAAGCAATTAAGGACTTCGGAGCTGAATGAGGAGGAGTCAAATATGAAGTCGCGACGTCATTTTTTTTGTTATAAAACATGATATGTGGAATTACTTGCGTTATAGAGATAAGGGTGGATCATTTCGAAGATTTTGAATTTTTGTCAACAATGCGTCATCTGTTTTTAAAATAGTTAGAGACCACATACAGTACTTCAGATTCAGAGAGCAAAGCATCTGTATAGCCTTAATGCGGATGCTTATGGGCATCGCGGTTATCAAAAGATACCGTCTAACCGATTTCACCCAATACAAAAAATAGCTACAGTATTTTTAAAGCTACAATCAAGCGAGCAGCAAGCCAATCCTTAATTTCTCTACTTTATTTTATAGTACATAATATTCGAAAAAAGCGGTGTATGCTGATTTGTAGCGGAATCTGATCACCACGATCTCACGCGATTCCAGCGCGGTGAGACTTCTCATGGAGAATCCGGATGACCTATGGGAGTAAATCTGTGATTACGTATTCTCTTTCCTATGCAAAAAAAGACTTGAGAACGCTATACCACGCATATGTGATTGAAACTTATTATTTTTTACTGCCAATTTGAAGGTAATGAAATTCACGCAGAGCATTTCATATCATCTCGGTTTGTTGCAATTATATTTTAAAGCCTATCATCTTGGTCAACAAAATTCAATTATCTCACGCCCCAGTTACGAACAAAGGTTTTGATATTTAATGCTCAATCTTAAATTGTATGTAATTAAATGCTCGTATCTTATTAACTTTTCAATCTGACTAATGTCTGGTTTACGAATTTGAGCATGGAGCAATAAACATGCTCTATGCTGTAGAGAGAAAATGACGACCGACTGGCCCAGTGATACAAAGCTCGGATGAGCAGTGCATGTTGCACCAGGGGTCGCGGGTTCGAATCTCGCCTAGGTCATGGATGTTTAGTTATGTATTGTATGTATTTCTATTATACAAATCTAAAATATGTAAAATTTCATAAATTTAAGGAAAAAAATATATATATATCCATTATCTGGTACCCGCAACACTCGCGGTACTTACCACGGAGCTACACAAGTATATAAAAGTCCACAGATATTATTATAGATCAAATTGCACTATAGCACATTGAGCTTCGGCAATGTTTTTTACCAATCCCACATCTATTACTAATTTCTTTTCTATTATGATCCTTATCATGTAGGTACATGTACAGAAATATCCTCTATTTTCGGTTGCCTGGTAGACATTGCTACCCTATAAGCTAAGCTAGAACGAAATTTACTTTGTTTGTGTAGACAATAAAATATATTTTATTTCTTTCTAATGACAAAGTTTGAGTTCCTTTTGAGTCATCATGAGCTGTATTGACTAGTTTCGAGCGGTTTGTAAGTTTCGCGTAGGCCGTAGGAGGTGAAGAGAGGGCAGCATGTCTACGTAGCTTTTTTTTCTCTCTATACAATAAAAAATGTCTAAAAATATATTCATGTCCTTTTTTAAAAACGCGCCATCTCTTGAGCACTTTGGCTAATTATGCTTTAATAATCGTTTATAATAAAAGTTAAATTTAGGGTTATCGAGTGAGTTAAAACTAAATTGGGCATTTTGTACCTCTAATCATAAAGACAGTACCGTCTCGTATAATTTGGACATAATCCCGCAATTATAACTAACAAGAGTTGAATTTGCGATTTCGCCACGGCTCGTACGTTTGATTCTCGAATGATTTATTGCCAGGAATCACGGACTCTTATTACCGTGAAGATAATTATTGGTTTAACAAACCAATGCGGCAGCTTTTTAAATTAATGGACAAGTGAATTGAAGTCGCTTGGACTCGTAATGAAGATAACGTCGTGGATGGGGCTCGATACTACTGACGCGCGACGGCTCTGTCCCGATAATCCTTTAATTATTGAGATTGTGCTCATTTCTCTGTATCATTGTTGCTTCGTTGGTCTAATGGTAGTGGCATTGGTTGCTGTATTTGTTCCTGGATTTGATTCTCATGTCAAATCAAAAAAGCATCAACGGTAGTAAGTGCTGTTAAGTAATTATTATGTTTAACTTCCCACATCTATACGTCTACGTCAGATTGTTGTTGTTGTACCTATTGTGTATTTTATGTCTATGTCTATTTTCCGTAAAAACATGAAAAAAAAAATCAACGAACGCTAATAAATTCATAAGAGTATAAAAACTAATATATAATTTTTTACAATAATCTTGTTCTAATTTATGAGAAAATATTTTAAGATTATTCAAGATAATGTAACTACAAAAATTAAATTATTTTAATAATATACCAGTGTTATTAAACAGCCACTTAAGGATGTTATTGGTAGCAAAAGCCATTAATTTCAAAATCGTTAGGATCGGCATTAATTGAGGAATCCACTGACCATGTTGACTCCGCCTAGTTTTCGCACAAACACGCGAAATGTGTTTATAACGATACCAGAGCAACACCCACCATCTTTTTTCTCTTTTCAATACAGCTTTCCTCATTTCCTATTAGCTAATAGGCAGAATGATTGATGTCATGTAAAAAATCATGCAATTTAATGCTAAAACTCACTTCCACGTTCGCGAAACGCATAATTATAATCCCATTAATCTTTTGTTACCAATAAACAATTCCGTTGAAAATAATTTCCTGATACAATATCAATATGGCGATTTGAACAAATTCAACGGAAATGACAATAAAACCAGTTCGATGGGAGATACCGGGCTTCCGCTATCAATCTTGTAAAAACAATAAGTTGGCGGGCCCGGAGCGGCTCCCACGGTACACCAATCACTTTGTTCGTATCGATATGCAGGGCCTAATAAGTCACGAGCTTAGTGCTTGTGGCAGGCACTCGTTACTGATGGAGCGGCATCAAGTGCGTTAGTGTTTATGTTATACTAGGTTTTAAAATGCCTATAAAATATGAAAAATGATAAATTACCTACATAGGTAGTACCTACTTAGTTTAGTTCTATTTTTTTATGCACCATAGGGTACATAAAAAAAGAACCAATATACTATACCTTACCTTACCTATTAAAAAGTATTCATCATTATACCATTACATATTTTTTTACTGTATAAACAATTATGCAAGGAATTGAGAACCTCTTTCGTTTTCTACATGGTCGATTGAAAACTAAAATTGCGACCTCTAAAATACTCATGGGTGGCCTTACAAACATTTTTATCAAATATATTAATTAATGAAATGATTTGTAATATTAATTCAAAGTTTCCTAATTTTTAATTGAGATTGTTAATTTTCTAAATTTTAATAAAAATAGAGATTGAATTTCATCATGACCTATGTATCATTATTAATTTCTAAAAAGTGGGTCATAGAGTGTTGGAAATTGTACACCTGCTTTATATTGCGTAAAATGAAATTCAAAACTTATTATACAGACATAAGGATATACATACAACTGTCGTATACATAATTCTTAGAAATAAAAACCCGAATTAAGTATGGCATAGACTTGTCTTCTGTTTCTAGGAGAAATAATGTACTATTATGCTTCTTCTGAGAAGAATCTGCCTACGATGCCCTTCCTGCCCTTCAAAGCAGGATCCTCCTTGACCGGGTCTTGAAAGGTGGACCTGTAAGAAATAATCTTGGGTTAAGCTACAGAGCATATGATCAGCTCACAGTCAGGAAATCAATGTTAAACAACAGATGTCGAGACGTCGATTAATGACGCAGCTGAGTCAAGTGTAGAAGAAGTGATATAAAGAGAGGCAGTTGTAGAGAGAATTACAAAAGACATTTCTGTCAAGTTGGCATGCCTCAAGTCTCTTATTAGGAGCTGGTCAGTCGCTGCGAACTTGCGGGCGCTCAATAAAGGCAGACTACAGCATTCGTGGTGTTCTAATAGGTATTTGGTTCATCGTGGAGCCCCACACTTCCATCGAATCCCACCCATTTAGCAAGAGGTAGCGCCATGCTGCCTTTGTAGCTTAGGGTGGAACCTCTCACTTACATGAGACTGGCGTAAAGTGATAGTCGCGTTTCATTCGGTGTGTGAGTTTCCCGTGGCACTTTGAGGAGGAAGGATGTGAAGGAAGGATAATAGATGCGTTTGGCGATTGTAATTGAAAGACTTCCACAGCTCATTTGGCCCCCTATAGCATAAAAAAAGACCCAGGACCGAAGACATACATAAATGAATTTCCCCAAGATACCAAAAAAGCAACAATACATTGGACCCGTAAGTAAACCATATAAAAATTCTAGAAAGTTGTTGTTGGTTTACCATTCCACGGGTATATAATTTTTGCGCCTATAAAAAAAGGTAATAGAACACGAGTCAGCCAACTAGCTGCTAGATCCGGCCTGGGGCCCTGGCGGCAGGTTAATTACAGTTAATATATTTGCACTGATTGTTGAGACAGTGCTACTGGACTTATTTACGACACAGTTTATTGCATGACATGAGAAGCCTCCTGGCTATCGGGAGTATGGATGACACAAACTGGTATAGTCTGTGAAGTTAGGTTTCCAACGAAGGAAAACTATTTTTGCGTGTGAATGCACAATATATTAATGAATAATAAAATTGGTGGAGTAATTGAAAATATGTAATTTGGTTATTTAATATTAAAACTAGGGAGTTAAATAATTATATTATTTTTCTGCAATAGGCTATTTGACACTATCAAAAATATACTACGAATTATAGTCATCATATTAAATAAGATAATAATAAACTGTATACAAGTC
>LUGF01046784.1:252274-277321 GCA_001625245.1 Calycopis cecrops | reverse complement strand
AATTACAGTTAATATATTTGCACTGATTGTTGAGACAGTGCTACTGGACTTATTTACGACACAGTTTATTGCATGACATGAGAAGCCTCCTGGCTATCGGGAGTATGGATGACACAAACTGGTATAGTCTGTGAAGTTAGGTTTCCAACGAAGGAAAACTATTTTTGCGTGTGAATGCACAATATATTAATGAATAATAAAATTGGTGGAGTAATTGAAAATATGTAATTTGGTTATTTAATATTAAAACTAGGGAGTTAAATAATTATATTATTTTTCTGCAATAGGCTATTTGACACTATCAAAAATATACTACGAATTATAGTCATCATATTAAATAAGATAATAATAAACTGTATACAAGTCTATTTTATATTAAAAAATGCATATTTATTGTTAAATTTGCGAAATAAAGAAGCAATTATTTGTCAACGTCAAAAACGTTTTGTGATTGGTCTAAACTCAGATGACGTCACCGGCAAGTAAACTCTAGCCGAATTGACTAGTGTTTGACACTTTACTTTACTTGCGTTTCACGTCAATCTAATCTTATTGCGCCGCCATGACAGTTTGCACTGTTTTAGGCGCGAGTGTAATAACTCAAACTTTAACATTATTTTTTGTTATTAATACTGCTTATTTTCTGGAAATATTTATGTAACGTGTTTAACAAGTCATATACTAATCATAAAAAAATAAACAAATCAAATACCCTATTACCTGCATTATCTTTAGTATATGGTATGGTTGCTTATGTTAAGCTTCTAAATCATCAAGCATGTAAAAAAACTAAATAAACCACGCTAAAATCCGTTAAAGTACTTTTATTGTAAAAAAACTGTGTATTTTAGTCTCATTGTCAGGAGACAATCCGTAGACATCTCCTGTTTTTAGATGTCGTACACGAGGCCAAACGAGATCCAAAAACATGAAATGTAGTCTAAAAACCACGTTGGCACTTTGATAAACGACGTTACATTTCATTAAAGAAACTTACTAGGTTATTGTCGGTACAGTTCAGTGCCGTAGGGATTCTGGGCGTATTATATGGTTGTAACGGATGCATACACGGCTTTTTGCCGTGTCGGTAAGCTACTGACGTATCCTCGACTTTTGGTTAATGAGCGGATAGAAAGGGCGGTTACACAGGTACTCGGTACAGTTATTAAAGCACTTTCGTTTTCTTAAGGTCTCATTGTTGTGAGAATTGTTTTGATTTTTTCGCTGTACGGGGGCCGTGATAAAATCAGTATGTTGTTGAATCAAAATAAGAAAATAATAATTTACTTGACCTATAAAAATTACGTAGAATGTCTGCATATTATCAAAAAAAAAATTTAAAGTTTTGTATAGTATAAAGATATTTTATAGTGCAAACTTACATTTCTCGAAATATATAAAACCAATGTAATTTCTATTCTTCAAAAACTTATACAGTATATGAAACTATATTAAAATTTACAAGGTAAAACGACTTAATAAAAATCGTCTATTTAAATATTATGTACGACTTTTAGACTATTTTTCAGACCAAATTGACAATATTATAATAGTTTAAATTATACAGTAATTATTGGGTTGAGTCCTGAAAATAACTAAATAACATCGTTTGAATGAATAATTACTACAATTGAATTCGTTATATTGTAATACAAATTTGATACATTTTTAAATGTATGAATGGATTTAATTAAATATTGTTCACACATTGTATAGAATAGGGTTACGTGTTGTTATGTTGTATCGCCGCCGCGACGCGTGGCGTACGCGCGGGACAGGTGTGCACTACCCTCCGTGATGGAGGGTGAGGTCAACAGAGGGACTGACTCGTGCAGGCGACCCTCCTTTCCAGTTCACCTATGATTGTAATATAAATATAAAATTTGACACGACCCGATAACTTTGAAAAGAGACTTAACGCTGTTTAAACGCCGATTAAGTTTTACGAATACTTTTTTAAGTTAATTGTGTACAAAGGATATTTCACATATTATATATATAGTGTATATTGGGGCTATCTCTCTGAGGTATGAAGCTAGTGCTTCATACTTGCATTCTTCTGTACATATAGGAATATTGCGAATAATCATTTCAATTAACAAAAATACAGCATATCTTCAACAACTCACATTCATAAATACGAGTGTACTTTGAGACATATAAGAGAATATTTAACGATCGTAGGGATCAATGTAAAACAAATAAAAGATTTAATGAAGTTGTATAAAATGGCATCCAAAGTAGCGGACTCTGTCTTTACTTAGGTCATGAATATTTTAATAGCTTTGTTCTCCAAAGAAACTGATAATATTAATGATTCACATTTATTTAAACGATCAGTATTATAATAAATATCCAATAAAATATTTAAATAATATCCATTGTTTTATTATCTAGTATAATACTTTTCAACACGCGAATAAAAAAAATATATATAGTTTTTTAAATTATATACAAGACGTGTTAAGTGATGTCATTAATTTTTATTGTCATCCGACACACTTTTCATCGATTACGTAAACGATGTATCGACTATATAAGTATTTATTAGCGTCTATTTAAAATAATTACTCACGCGGCTAGTACATAATTAAATGTCAAAGTGATTATGTAAATATGAGAGTAAGCATAACGCGAAACCGGTTCCGACCGGTATTAAAGTAATAATAATCAAGGGCACGCAATAAATTGCACCCTACACGCACGAGAACAATGAGAACCAGCCACCATATCCATTACAATGCATTGCTATACAAGTTCAGAGATTTCAGAACTTGTTGAATAGCACCGGGCACCCCGAGTGTGCCAAATTATGATGGTCTGTTATATCAAAAAATAATTAGATATGTGTGCTAACGTCGCCGGTCTAGCTACGCTGGTCGTGTTTATGCAACATGCGTTAACGTCGCGTGTCGCGAGGGCGCTGGACAGGTGTGGCGCACCCCTTATATGAGGGAATTTGAGGCCATAACGCATAACTATAGTGGTGCTTATAATAAATAAAACGGTGACCATTCGTGATATACATTTGATAAACCAAAAAGAATTTTAACTATTATATTTTTGTTCTTTATATTAATATTGTAGTTTTATAAAATACAATAATAATGTCATTAATGTAAAAGCATGTTACATACATGATTGCGCATTAATGTAATTCTTCCACATGAAAACTGCTGTAGGGGGAAATTTGGTACAGACATAGAGACGTGGCACATATACATAAAAACTAATGAACAAATAGGCATAATACTTGGCATAATAAGGTATAGGTTAATAGCACAAAAATACTATTAATAGTGAAAAATATGAATGGTTTATATGAGATTATTTTACACCAGTATGGTCCACAAGTGATATAAAATAGAACCAAATAATTTACGTAAACATGTATTTTTTTTTATAGTGTAAGAAGACAAACTAACAGTTGGGGCCATTTTCATGACTACTGACGCCCATATACGCATAGACGTTATACAGGCGCGTTGCTCTTCTTCCTCCTTCCACCTATATGGGCCACCGGCTACTTACACAGCGCACGAAACACGAGTAAAACAGCCGTCACTTTACTCCGGTTTAAAATAAGGTAGCTAAACTGAAATATAAAATGAAGTAGTTGAACCTAATAACAAAAAAAGCAAAATAAAATTATTCAATAATTATCTGTCCAAATACTATTGCTGACATAGTCACCGTACTATCGGCACTCGTTCACAGTCCGAGCACGATACACTTATCGAATGCAAATACACAAGAATACAGCTTACCCTCTGATTAAATATCATTTAAAACTAGACAGGATAGCGATCATTTTTACTTTATTTGCCCAGCGACACGCGCTGTATTTACAACCCTAACGTATACAGTAACTGTCCCCAAATTCGTTGCATCAGGGTTAATAGACTGATAACTTGAACATAACTGTACGTTAGATTAATCTTGAGTATAAGAGTTGCTTTATTTTTAAAGTATGAAGGGAAAGCAGTGTTCAGTGCCGGATTTATCTGGCTTGGAGACCGTGTTGAGAAAGAGGCATCTTCTCAACTCAGTCTCCAAGCATTTTTGGGGAAAAAATGATCGTAAGGCCTTATGGGGCCCGGGGTCAGGGCTGCAGCCTCCCCCAGCCCCTCACTAGATCCGGCGCTGGCAGTGCATCAAATAAAAAACGGATACATCGATTATTTTATCAGACTGATTGGACACTGTCTAAAACTTAGCAACCAGCGTGTGTATCTGAAGGAAAATATCGAAGTGGAGGATACAAGGCTAGTGTGTAAGGATCGTGATATGACGTGGCACTCTGTACGGGGTAAGCAGAACCCCGTTATGGAACTGGCGTGAAGATGTGTTGTTGTTGATAAATCGATTTTTCTAGATATTTTCCTATAATATTTTCTTCAGAATACTGATACTATATTCATCAATTTTTATAGATATTTTCCTATAATATTTTTTTCACAATACTTTGTGTAAACGTATAATATTTTTTTCAGAATACTTTGTGTAAATGTGTAAATGTTTTCGTTGATCCTAAAAGCTTATGTTTCTTAAAGCTAGAATAAGTGTATAGGTACGCTGCTCTCTTCTTCGTATGATAAATTATGACCCTCGAATCTACTGCCTGTATTTATATTATGTCAAAATTGGTGACACTTCTTAGTCTTGTTAATTTATAGGAAGCTGAAGTTGTCAATCGAGAAATAATTTGCTGCGCGAGCAAATCGGATAGAATTATCTAAAGAAAAATATTAACCTTTACTGTTGCTACAACCATGTAGTAGATGATTGTTAGATCTAGTCTAATATCATATCCCCAGTTTATATCAAGATAAGTTTTTGCGATTTAGTTACAAATACTACTGAACGAAACGAGTATCATCTATACTTTATACAATTGTGTTTTGACACTATGGGATGGATACATTCAAAGACATCGATAAAATCTGACAGAAAACTATCAATATTTATTCACATTGACCACAAGGTTTACAAAATTATCAACACATCTTCACCACTTCTGTTTAACTGCAGATAAGACTTTGCAGTCTTTGTTAATGTACCCATCTAAAAGTGAAAACACCAGCTGATGTGAGATAGAATTCATGTTTCAACACTGTCGTATCTAACGCTTTGAAACGATCTTTGCGCCCGGTTCTATTGAAATGTATCCAGGGATGCATGTTTTTATCTTCCCAATATTGTATGAACATTTGCTGCTTTATAACCGTAGAGTATAAATTTAAAATTTATTAAATAAAATGGTAACCCCATTGGATAAATATACAGTTTTAAAATTAATAACAAAAAAAAAACAAGCTTGGTTAGAAAAAAACATACTTTAATCACAATATGTTAATTGCTTACAATAAATAGATTGTGAACCCTTCATGTTATATATAATTCTTTACTTAACCATGACTCATAGTAGTATAACACTTAAAATCTCACAAAGTTTATATAGATCTTAGAACTACAGCAACCATGGTCATGGTGTGAACTATCCATCCTTGGCCATGATTCAGCAGAGCTGGAACGTCGGGCTCATTAAATGACTAAATTAATCGCTATAAAATCCGTTACAGTAGTTTTATTATAAAGATACAAAGTCTTTGTACCTGATCGTATTATTTGAAACTTCTATAACGACAGTAGGTTACAGTAATAAGTACGAGAAATAGCGAGTAATAATGCTTTTTAAAGTCGTATTGGTTTCAGAAGGATATATTTTATAACATATATAACCTGTAGATTCCGTTGTAATTTTGTGCAGCATTCATTTAATTTATCATGTAATCCAACCGCATATTCGCGCAATAGAAAAATGACATTGCATAAATATTAGGCATGAAATTAGCATTCAAACACTTTGACAAAAAAACAACAGCTTTTATCAGGATCGTATGTCAAGAAATCGTATCTACATCTCGCTAATCCCATATGCACCTCGGACGCAAAATAAAATAATTTCTCTAGCTGCCACGCACAAGTGACACCTAGCAACATTTCACATTTCTCATATACGTGGAATTCCATTTAACTACCTTGCGAATAGATAATTATATTTCACATCGTAATTGACACAACTCGATTATTATTCGAATAACACTTTTGATGTAGTTGAAACGATTAATTCGGCACGGTTGGTGGTAAAATCCGTATTGAAATAATGAGGACATACCTCCATGAGTTCTCGTGCCAATTATTGACGTAGTTATATTGAAAATATGGCTATCCTTTTGTGATATTTAACGGTCTAAGTGGCAATACTTAATCGCCCGTCGCGACCTGTGTTTATATGCACGGGGCCTGTTAATTGACTTATTTGGCACTGACTTTGTTCATGTTCGAGCACCTTCAGTAACAAAATCACATTTCATTGAAATAAGCGAGATGGGGTTACCATATCTCAGGATTTGTCCGGATATTTTAGGATTTGGATTTCTGAGGATCGTGGCATCTAGTTTTTTCTTTAGACGTAACATACCTGCCTGGAAGAAATTTCAAGCACACGTTTTTCTTGCCTACACTTATATAAACGATAAATAATTATATTCTTTTTCGTTTACGTGGTCGGTTTTCTGGTATAAATTGTCTTTAGTTTATTATATCTTGAGTGAAAACTATAGTATGTATCCGGTGGCCCATGGAGAGGGGAGGGGAAAGGAGGCTAACGAATTTGTATAACCTCTATGCGAATGACTATGGGCGTCGATAGTCACGAAAATGGTTCCGATTGCTCGTTGACCACCATAAGCAAAAAAAAAACGATCGTTTATCATATATAGGCTGGGAAAATACAAGCCCAAAAATATTTCAGAGTTCGATATAAATCTGACCTTATTTCCTGAACTTCAATTTTTCCTGGTGACCCTAATCTCAGAGGATTCGAAACGTTTATTATCCTTGCGTTGAGCCAATGTTCGCGACGTGTTGCACGAGATCGGAGCCGGCGGGGTGAAAACAAAACGTATTAATCGTAGAGACGATGTGACGGCCGATATCGTAGACGTAGAGGCTGAGGCTATCTGTGACGTGATCTAAAATGATTACGTGTCCTTATTAGCGTTTAACATTAACGCAACGATTATGTAACGATATTGGCGAGGGAAAATTAAAGGTATTTTTATCGGTAGAAAATCTTGTAAATAAAATTCTCGTGTCATAATGTTAGTTACTATACTCCTCCTATACGGCTCGACTGATTTTGTGTGTATATCGGGTAGGTCTGAGAATCGGCCCACATATACTTCTCATCTTGATATTTTCATACAGATGATAGCTGTAGTTAGATTCTGCAACTGTTGTTAAATTATGTCAGAAAAAAAAAACATAGTTTCGTATTCTCTCTGTCTGTTTCTCAACTGTTCCACTTATATCATATCATCATCTTTATTCGGCTGGACTAGCCAACTAAGTTGGCCTAGCCCATTTAAATTAGCACTTAGTTGGCTGGTCTCCCAAAGCATCCATTCTGGTCCGGCTCCTGCACCGAGACCTGGCGAATAGTCAACCATCTAACCAATAAAATTATTAATTGCCTGCATTAATAAATACATACAATAATGAATATCTAGACTAATGAATTTTTCAATTATATTTCGATAAACAAAAAAGTATCTATATGTCACTGAAATGAAAAATGAAAAAATGTCAACTGAAATCCTAATTAAATAAGTGGTTTAATTTATTTGTATAAATTAAACCACTTATTTAATTAGGATTTCATTTAGGCTGTATAAAAAAACGTTTGCCGTTAGATTAGGCAATCAAAATGCAAAATAGTCAAATGATAATTTATTACATCAACTGTACCCACACGCTGTTCTTAATCGATATTTATGATAGATTGATAGGCCATTACAAGTTTCCTGTCGAAAGCCATTTTTTTATCACTGCCTTAAGATTGATTTTAATATTTGACTCCTTGACTGGCCAGTGATAATATCAAATGTTAATATGTGATATATCTTTTACAAACGGCTGCCTTCAGTTCACTATAATTGGAGGTTCCTGGATCTACAGGTAACATGATCCCTCCAGCCACAAGCTGGCGTCGGTGAATAGGCTCCTTGGAAACTATCTGGCTGCCTCTGAACAGTCCCTATTAGGACGTCGGAACTGTACTATGGCGTCAGGTTCCCATTGTTAACCCTGGCCCCAGTACTCCAAAGAAGCACGCCACCAAAGCGCCCGAATCAGCTTCCCAATCTATACCGCCGTCTGCTGATTCAGATGGACCGGTGGTGAGCCCTTCAGTTGAGCTGCTTTGAGTCTGGTCTCTCCTCCTAAGCCTGTCAGGTATAGGTAGCCTTGTCCGGCATAGCCTTAGGGACCACAGAGGCACGCAAGCCCCCCCACCACGGCCAGGTGGCATAATCTTCGTGGGGAGGATAAAGGCTAGAAGCGGGTGATCGTTGAGGCTTGCCGAAGTGTTCATCATTGAAAAATATACACGCCATGCCTTCACTTTCGGCACGCAGATTACCGGATGCTTGGGTAAGCCTAGGCAAAACTACATTTTCCTAAAATCGAGTTTGTCCAGTAACATGCATAAAACTTAACACCTTGGACACGTAACAAAGAGCATGCGTGTACGATCCTCCACATTATCATGAACTGATGACACCTGAAATGTGACCGCAGATTACTCAGCCTTCACGCCTGCTAAGGCTATTAGTACTGCAAAATGGAATTCATTTATTTTGATTATCAATTAATTACGTTAAGGGTGTGAGATAAGCGTGCATTTTTCAACGCAAACGAGCATTTTTAATTAACAGCGAATTAAAGTGAATAATGCACAGGCACGGGAGCTTTAATGAAGTGACTGAAGTATGTGCATTGGGAATATTGGGATTTGGGAAGGAATTTTTGTGTTTCACTAATTAAACCGTCAATGTGCATGTTGAGTACATTGTGGGGATGTGTGAGCGGTATCTGTGTAGTCTGGAAGTTATACAATTTGAATCGAGAAATTAAAAATGGCTGACTAAATCCATACTATGAGATAAATATATTAAATTAAATAGAATTGATTAAAAAAAAAGTAGAATTGACATTTACTGACTTTGATTTACTGACATGATATATCATTAAAAAATGAATAATTGTGTCAGGGTTTTGTTTTCAACGGGTAGTTTTCTATCGAATTGATGTGTTAGAAGAAACGAAAAAGAATAGTATAAATACTTCAGTAAACAAATACCTACTACAAGCGCTTTGATATCATAAAATATTTTTTTTACTAATATATACCCATACTCGTAAGCTCTACTACTAAATTATCCCTAGCCTAATTTCAGCATACTGAGAATTGTTGATGGATCCTAGACCATAAATCTATTTTTCATTCTATCCACAAATACTGTAAGTCCAATAATCCACAAATAAGTAAGTAAGTTATTATGTATTTGATGTATGAATAAAATTTAAATAAAATTCATTTAAAAAACAAACAAACAAATCGTTTTATGTTCATTTGGAGCCAACGAAAAAGACACAACATTCGTTGATAACATAACGACATTGCGATTTAGACATACGTGACTTAATTATGTATATTAAAGAGTTATCTCCGATATGGGTTCAAATACCACGTGCGTTTTTATTTTGCATTCCCCTATCGGGACACCTATATATTTTTACTATAATTACGTTAAAAACTTTAGTAACAACTCATGTAGGACGCGCGCTATGTAGAGAATACTCGGACCTTGCGGCCAACTCGGTCTAACATTGCGGGCGACGCATTAAGCTGTCCTTCGGGTAATGGATTGGGAATTTCATGCTTCAAAGGTCGGTTTAAATTAATTTACACGTTAAAAAGACAAGCGTTGCTCTAGCACGCAAAACTCGAAGTAAATAGCCTTAATCCGTACAGAGACGGGTCTGAGACGTCCTGGTCCTCAGTCATCTTATACGCAGGCAATTTAAATTGATAATAACGTGTGGTAATGTTATGGATGAATAATGTAGAGTTATAATTACTGTGTAGCGATAG
The DNA here is from genome assembly GCA_001625245.1 of Calycopis cecrops. Taxonomy (NCBI): domain Eukaryota; kingdom Metazoa; phylum Arthropoda; class Insecta; order Lepidoptera; family Lycaenidae; genus Calycopis; species Calycopis cecrops. The sequence continues at coordinate 267,321 of LUGF01046784.1, read as the reverse complement.
AAAAATGACGTACCTACATGTGTTATGTATGTGATAAAATGGCTATAAGGCAATCGAATTATTGCAACTAGGATAATGTCGTTTGTAGTATGAAATTAACTTTATGTAGGTATAGGTATGTTGCGTTTTGGGCGGCTTTTAATCAAGCTATCTAAGCTTTAAGACCAAAATGATATCAATTCGTATCTTTGTCGTTCGTCTTCTTCTATTGTAATGGTATCGGATCTTCAGATAGTTTGCATGCTCATGAGCTTCATGAGTACTAAAAAGATAACCGTTGGAGAAGAGAAGAAGAAGTAGAAAGTTTTCGAGTGGAGGCCTCGTGACGGAAGACGGAGTGTTGGACGGCCTCCAACCCGGATCGACGACTTGGTTAAGATGGCGGGGAGCTGCTGGATGCAGTGGCTCGTGACCGTGACCTTTGGCGCTCTTTGGGGGAGGCCTGTGTCCAGCAGTGGACGTCTTTCAGCTGATGATGATGGCGATGAATTTATGTTAACATAACTAAAAATACTCTTAGGGTCAATTCACACCGAGACGCGACGCGACGTGACGCGGCTTTGATGTCGCGCTGCGCAGCCGCATTTTTACCAGACGCATTTTTAAATTGTATCATCAACGACGCCGCGCGGCGCAGCGAGACGCCGCGCAGCGCAGCGGAACGTGTCTACTCGCCGCTCATGTGCCGCGGGCGACCGCCCCTCCCGCGCCGACCCGACACCCGAAAAATTTTCTGGATAGTTGGCGATGTGGTCATAAGACAAAGTATGAAATTCACCATGAATACTTCTATTTCTCCATAAATGGTGCACCCAAATATTCCTATGTGTTGTCTTCTTTTTAATTTTATTTTTGTAATCTTCTTCCTTTTCTTCTTCTGCAAGAAGTCCAATTATAACAAGATTTATAGATAAGATAGAGACTATCATTATGTTTTCACTCTTTATCACTCGACCGAACTGCATGAGATCTAAACGAAGTCAGGACGGAAATACTAGACAAGTCGCCACAGCAGCCTCAGGCTGCGCCTCGCGGCGCCGCGCTGCTTCGCGCGGCAACGCGAGACGCAGCACCGCTCTTGCACGCCGCGCGTCGCGATACGTCGCGCTGCGCCGCGAGGCGTCTCGAGGTGCAGCGCTGCGCAGCGCAACGTATCTCAATTCTCACAATGAAATGTGTATCTTTTCGTGTAGTAAATAAAGTATATTTTGAGTTGCTCTATGTAAAATCTACGCGCGGCGCCGCGAGGCGTCGCGTCTCGGTGTGAGCTGACCCTTATGCTATTTAAGAGACGCACAAATCGCTTTTATAAAAGAATTGTCTCTAAAGAATTTAATGTAACTTATAACTATTTTATTATTAAATCCAACATATTATGTCCAACAATAAGTGTCCAATCTAATACATTGGCATGATTTGATTGAAATACTTACAACAAAAAAAGATTGAAAGAAATTTCTTAAATGAAATATTCCGCAATAAAAACAAAACGCCTGACGGATATTTACAGACAAAACAAGAAATAAAAGCGGACATTGAACGGAAGCTACCCTGGATACTGACCCTTTAGGCCCTTGCCTAAATACAATGAAGGACAAACAAAAATAGAGAGTGTAGAGCCGAAGTGCCGACACATCTGCCGGCCACTATCGAATAAATCTACTAAAATAATATTTTTATGTTGATTACGTGCACGGATTAGACAGCTGTGAGACAGCGGACAACACCTACTACAAGTGCATCGAACATGAGCGATGTTCGATGGTTTATTTAACAGAAACCGCACAAACGCCAGGCTTGATATTTTGTCGTTCCAGACCAAGTTGTGTAAAAAGCAAAGTTAGGCTAAAGCTTAGCTTAAAGGTTTTTTTTTGTTTTTGCGGGGAAATACATTGTTGCACTGCCATCGGTTTGAAGTGGGATATGATGGAGTGTGTGGGACTCGCGGATGAACCGAATACCCACTAAACCCTGGGGTGCTGCGGATCTATCAGCAGTAGGACACACACAATCACTTCGGACTGGGTTGTGTAAAAACCAAAATTAGGAAATAACAATAAATTGATATCTACAGCTTAATTTAGAGGTTCACAAAATATTGAAAGATAAAGAAAAGCAATTACAACATTACAAATAAAACTAAATTGTCAATCAGAATATTTTTATTTCGTTATTAGACACTGATGTTCTGCCTGAAATATAATTTTCGGTTGTATTTTTTATATTTAGATCTCAGACCAAGAAGTATATTTGATCTGAGATTACGAACATTTAGTATGTTTGATATCGTTTGCGTCCGTGTGTTACAATTTCTAAGGGTTGTTAATCGCCAGTCATTGACCAACCCGATATCGGCTACAATGTACGCTATCATCTTATTGACCGAGTACAAGGTGTGATAGTTCCGATCGCAGTGACTATCTATGCGAGCTTCGTTCTGTTCAATTATATAATTGAATAAACGAAGCAATGAACGAAGTTCGGTTATAGATTTATTGAAACTAACACTTTAGTCTATTTCTTTCATTTACATATTAACAATTATGTAATTCGTGTCCAAAATCGAATGATGGATTAGATGATACAAAGATTTAACAATTACAATAGAATATGTTCTGCTCGCTACGGTAATTTTGTACCTATTGGCTGTCGCAGCCAGATATGAGATGAACGTGGTATTGATGAACTTGTGTGCCTTTTTAATATTATTGATCGAGATAACCTTGTATCATCAGTAACTGTTCTAAGTTGATTATAAATTTAATGAGGGCAGTATCATAGCCAAGACTTTAAATATAGATCAAATATCCCCTGAAATTGACAGGATCACTAATCGTAATAATAGGATAATAAATAATCTAAATAATAGGATGTCCACAGGGGACATCCTATTATTTAAACGAAATTGAGACATTCTGAAGTCTTTCATTTTAATTATCATTTACCCTATATCATATGATCTTCTGTTAAGCCCGTTTTAAATTTACTACAAGTAGGTGAATCTCAGTTATTCCCATTCAACCTGTACCTTTCCTTCATTGTCATCATTATCATCGTCATCATCATCGTCAGCGGAAGACATCCACTAGCCAATGAACCTAGATATCCCCTAAGGAGCGCTATAGGTCTATGTTTGTAGTTTCTTTATAAATTCTTAAAATTCTTACACATCATATTGAACTGTTTGGGTATTATTACATATTCAAATTAAATATTATCATTTTCAATGTAATATGTAGTTAAATATATACTACAGTACTGTAATATACAAATTATATTTTTATTCTGCTAACAACTGAATAAAGTTGGTTTTATTTCAAAACCTATTTTTAAGTCGGCAGCGTAAAACGATTTCATGCGTCGACACAAAAGTGCACCGCCCATGTCGGTAAAATACACACCGCGGTTTGGCACAAGGGACAGCAATAAATAAAATTAGTGTAACTACTTACAACAGAGAGAAGTTGATGTGAAACATTATTGTAATCTATTCATTGATCGGAAAGAAGGAGGTTCTATGTTCGTCTTGTGTAGTTTTAGATGGCTAATAATTTGCCACATTTATGTTAAATACAAGATTTTCCTTTGGAATAGTACTGGAGGATTAGGTTGCTTTCTTTATCTTTACATAAGTATTTTTTTCTTGATGGCGTTATTCATAATTTTTCTAAGTCATCATCATGAACAGACCCTTTTTTGAGTTATATAAGGGAAGAACAAGCCTTTTGATGATTACCGAAAACTATAAGCATATTTTTTATGCAGATCTGCTTCTCTCCTGTCCTGTCCAATCGGCCATTAGAAACTCACTAACTTACTGATAACTACTACACATTACGGAACAAGAGCTCATATGGATGCACTGCCTTCCTTCCCCTCAAACACAACCACTTTTCACGTGATGCTTCATACCCGTATCATATCTATCAAATCTACACGGAAGTAATAGTTTCACTTTAAACCATCCTTATTGAGTTGCTACAATCATTTATTTAAGCGCAGAGGAACTATCAAAAGATCTATGCTATCTGTAGCACTATATAAATGATAGGTCATAATCTAGTTAGGGATAGTGATAAATGATAACAAACGAAACGTCCACTAAAGAGATCGCACAAAACACATCCGTTCCTTATTATTTTCTGAGACATGTTTGTTATTTTTCCCATTTCACAAAAATATGACCCACTGACTGGCTTTGATATAAATCTTTAACGCTTCGACACATTTTGACCGCATGTCACTTTACGATCAATATAAAATTCCTCGCTTTGTAGTCCTTTACGCTCATACAATGGACAGACGTCTAACTTATAAATTTTAGTGCGAACAAAGGCGCCATATCGACGTTTCGGAATATTATATCGGTATACGGACGTCTGGACAGCGATATTAAAATATATCGTGAGTCCGGAGTAAATCAAAATGGAAGACGCTTTAAATCATCCACAGTCGCACGCTTGTTATATCGAAACAAAAACGCTTCTGATGCGTAACAAACTGTTAACTAAGTATAACATGGGTTTAAGTTTTGTCTAGTCTTGTTTCTTGTCTAGAACAATGTGTTTAGCTTACTATATCATTTAAAATGGTTTAATATTTAGGCTATCTTTAGAATTGCTCAAATAATCCGGTTAAATCTGATGGCAAAGGATTTACTTTTTATGTTTATTCTTAGGTATAATGGCTGTCTAGCCCAGGCAGCCAAATCGTTTGAAGTGTAACAACGTAACCATCACAGGAAACAGCACCTCTTCAGAAGCAGCCTTTGAGAAGCTTCACATGATTGGGATGGTTAATGTAGGACAAAACAGCACCTACTCCGAAATTTTACTTACACTTTATCGGAGTAAAGTGACAGCAGCTGTGCTGTTGCGTTTCGTGCGGTGCCCCGTGGAGGAGGAAGGGGGAAGGACGTTGCCCTCCTTCCTTCTCTCTCCTCCAAAAAAATAAATAAATAGCAGCATCTTCTTCACGGTGGACCAACTGCTCTCTCAAGCTCCAAGTCTAATTATAATGACTAATGGGTTGATAGATAATATGTTCACTTTTTTATATTAAACTTGCTGCGCGCCGCGGTTTTACCTGATCGATAACTTTCGATTCCGAGGGAATATCTGGATAAAAATAGAAGTTGTTACCGATTCTCAGACCTACCCGATGTGCACCTAAAATTTCATGGGAATCGGTCCAGCCGTTTCGGAGGAGTTCAATCACGCACACACGGGAATTTAACATTTTTACATTTAAAAAAAATGTATTGATCAGATGAGGTTTAACAGTTTATCAAATTCGTAATTTAATTCAAAATTACTTCTCATACATTATACGTCATACGTTTACGTATGTAGTTCAAGGTATTGCACTCGTTTATTATATTAACATACAATGCATGCATTTTAATTAGAAAATTGGCATTTCTAATTACTGTTTATGGTTATATTATCTTTTTTAATTGCGTCTAAGACAAATTAAGTGTCTAGTTATTTAATAACATACCGGTCCATTAATATTCGAGCATTTAGATGTAAAAAAGAGGCTCCCTCTTTCACGCCGTTTCTACTAAAGGCATCAGAACAGAAGTCAGCGAGAGGAATCTCCCTGGTCTTGCGGACCAAATTTGCTGCAATAATTAGGTTTTGAACTATCAAAATTGCGTGAGCCTATTCGTAAAGGAGTAATTTCGAAGCAAGTAAAGATATATTTCAATCCTTCCCTTTAATGTCTGAGCTAAACTTTGCTTAGCTTTGTTGATTGTTTACGAACGTCTAGACAAACCTCACCATGTGCATCGACATAATTAAGAAAATAGTTTTTAAGTCTTACTTTTGTACAATGCGAAGTGTTTCTCGAACATTAAGATTCTTTAACATCCTGTATATAACAAAAAATACTCCACCCGATTTCCCTCGAAATGTCAAATGTTTGCTTTCGAGAAGGATTTTAAAATGGAATACTTTTTTGTGTACATTAAGCATCCTGAGATTACTGTATGCAAAATCATTTATACACAACTTCGATTTTGAGACTTGATCGGCATTACAATCTCTACAGAGATAGCGAATAGAGTCGTGTTTTGTATGTACAAAATTGGACCATACTCGGCTATCTTGCAATGTTTGTGGCCGATTCGATGCGCGGATATCGGCCGAGCTACAATGGATAGTATTTGATTGCTTCATTATGCGGATCGAAGGTTCATTGTATATCATTTTGCATGTTATATTTGTTTGTATCCTAATTTAATCATCGTGAAGATTGGACCACCGGGAAAAACAACTAACGGGTGCTTGTTACGTTTACGATTCGGGTTAGGAGAGGTCAGGATTTATGTTTAAATAAATGTTAATTTTTTTTTACAAAATCGTAAATTGAATAAACTTAGTGTAATATTAGTTTTTAAAAATTATGCTTTGAATTGTACCACTATGTACCACATACATAATGTGGTTACATAAAATTGATATATAGATGTTATATATTATGAGCGCTTCTCGCCATTAAACATCAAAGTTTGGCGAGGTTAATAATTGTCTAACAACTATGTAATTTTTTATTTGAAATATACAAATTAAAAACAATAAGGTCAATTTTTATAAACCAAATTTCAACTGATGGCTAGTAAAGTTGTTCCTATCTTTGTGAAGTACCTAGTACCTAGGTAAGTGAGGTGCTAAATCAAACTCTACCCAGTAGCTGATGATTAGTCGGATTAGGATTACTAGAAAAGATATAATTGACATGCAGTGGATCGTTAAAAGACTATGTAAAATAAAAGTTTTAAAAACTACTGTTAATAAAAAAACTTAAAAACTTCATAAGTTTGCCTTTCCAACCATAGAAATATATTTATATTATATCTTGTTAATAATATAATTGAAAGAATATTAATCTAATATAGAAAATGTTAGATACACCAAAATTAAAATATTCGTATTATATTTTTTTCCCATAATATTTTTGAGAGCAGCCTGTATATACCTTTTCAATATAAGATGGACATTTGGAGTTATTTATTTGAGATGCGCAGAAATGTTTGAATCTAATGCCTTCACGAGCTTTCATTCATTTTGATCCGTTTCAATTTGCCTAACGTCTTATTTGCTACTCGGTGGTCCATTTATGCTGAATGCTACTAAAGCTATTGTTATTGATTGATATGTTTATCCATAGGTACGTGTGTTTTTGGTCAAATTAAAAAAGATTAAGTTTCAGTAATGTTTGTGTCGTTAAGTTTAAGTAATGTCGATATCCGATTTCACCGGTCTTCAACGATCTTACTAATTATAAATACGTAAGTTTTTAAAGAATATTGCTAAATTCTCACAGGATTTATGTAGTAGAAATTCATTACAGATAAAAATACTCTATTTCTTACAACTTGCTTTTGTTTCAAAAATGACCATATGTTTGTTTTAATAATACAATTCTTACATACCTACATATCTTTACATAATCTTTAATAATTAAAAAATATATACTTCTATAGGCCTTGCACCTATTATGCAAGTCAACGGCAAGTAACAGGCTACATGTAGCCCCTGCTTAATTTATAAAAAATATGAAGAGTATAAGTAATAGCAGCTTAACTGACGCGAATTAAATTATATTTTTTAAACACCTTTGAATCATTCGACTATTTATTTAGGAACAATTAGGAAACTCCATGAACATTAAGATTTCACAAGATACTAAAAAAACATTTAGAACTACTAAGATTTATTAATTTATAAGCAGTGGACGTCCGGCTGATGCTGATGATGATAATGAAGATTGCTATAAAGAGTCTCATCTCCATATGTAAGAAGCAATCTTGTAATATCATTAAAAATAAATCATTAAAGTTTTCACATAAAAAGTACAAGATATATTGATAAATCGCAAAGGCCTATGCATAAATCAACTTACTTTTTATTCATCTCTCTAATGTGTTTAAAATGCAAACTTTTACGTACAAAACTTCATATATAAATTAACCAACAGTACGATTAATTATTGAGATTTTGTCCAAATTTATCATTTCTCACTTGTCTCATTAATTAGTCGATGAATGCGGTCAATGAATATAGTGTTCATATTTCAATGTGTTTTCGAAATCGTCGAAACTCACTATCTGCTAGACGCGAAAATCTGCTTAGTAATTTAATTCCTATCCAAGATTCATAAATCAAATATTTGGGCAAAATCACCGAATATTTTTTTATTTACAATAGAAAAAAATCTTTAGTAGCAAATCATAGCTTTCACAAGTATTTCTCTTACAGAACACTGGTGTAATGCAACCTTGAGTGTAAGTGTGTGACTAAAATATATTTTTCAAAAATCCCACACAATTAAAGAAAAAACATTTCATAATAGCTATAATAATTATATTAGCTTTTATATGTATTTCCTTTTCTAAGCGCTGGTGCAACGGTTGCACTGTTGAGTGTGTAGGTATTTTTGGAAAAATTAGCAGCCAAACATAATAATGAAAATACATTTTTCAAAAATCCTACACAATTATGACATACATACCTATATGACACATTCAATTAACATGTAGATCTAACTAAATCGGCCTGAGGCTAAGCATTTGCTGGCAGACCTTCTTATAGGATATGGAACAAACGAGCAGTTTGTTATAGATGACTACAGCCACCCATTATAGACATCTGCAAAACTGCAGGCATTGCAGGCGCTTTGTCGGGCTTAATAGCTGTCCTTATCTACCTAGATAAATTAAAAGTACTACTAATAAGTCCAATGTCATAAATTAATATATTCTTTTTATATTCATCTGTTAAAAAAAATATTCGACGCTGGTTTTGAGACAATTTCTTAGAGATCAACCTATGCTTATCATGTTAATTTTGATTCGCAAACTATGGTTGAAAAATAGGCCATGCTTAAAACAATCTACGAGTCAAATGAATATTAATCATATTATATTCTAAAGAGTGTTTTAACTAAGAACTAAGATTGAAATAATTAATGAATTATATTGATGTTGCTATCATTATAAAAGACATGCTTAATTCACACGGTTCTTTATGGCAAAAAACACGCAAGTTACGAATTATAATAAACAGTAACTCCGAGAGATATAATTATCAACAAGATATATGATTCATCTTTCGGAGAAATCTTTAGAATTAAATGGCTATATTTTGTGCGTGATACTGCTTACTTTGTGTGAGTTTAACTGATTTCCTTCATAGTTTAGTTTCACAGAAAGTGTGTGACGTAACGTGCTTTCAGAGAGATGAGGGTGTAACACCGCCAACGCCCGTCTTCGGAGTATTATTAGAAATTGAAAAATCCTTGATCATATCTGTAGCTGAACAAGCTTAACACAAGACCGTAGACTCACAGTAATCCTACCTGTAGCTGAACAAGCTTACTACAAGACCCTAGACTCACAGTAGCCAGCAGACCTCCACATCCACATGACCAAAGGAATAAAAAAAAGGTAATCACTATTTACCGAAGCTTTTTTTTTTTTTTTTTAATGGTATAGGAGGGCAAACGAGCAGTCGGAGCCATTTTAATGACTACCGACGCCCACAAACTTCCGCATAAAGGCTATATAAATGCGCTGCCATCCTTTCTCCTCCCACCTGCATGGGCCACCGAAGTTTCTCCCCTTTAACTTTCGAAGTAATAAAACGCATTAAATGTGACATAGACACTTCTCGCCGCTGTTTTTGGGGCCGTTGCCCTTTTTTCCGACACCTCTCCAATAGCCCACCAGGCACCAACTATTCACACAATACGCGACAGCATAGCTGTTACAGCGGTGACATTTGCACGAGAGGCCTCCCCATGCTGGGCTAATTCCTCAGCATGGCACTACCTCTTACTAAGATTATGTGATTACGTAATCTCTATAATATTATAATCATCTCTCTTATCTCGCTATCCCCATCCGGCTACCGAGCGTTACACCAGTAGATCACCGGAATGTTCAACTATTTACGAGTAGCTAATTATTAAAATATGCTAATTGTATGATTTTACAATAAACGACACGGTTCTACTATCCGATTTTAATTTACAGTCTATTTTGATAAATTAATATGATACGAGAAAAAAATATGGGGAGTGTGAAAATGTTTCGACATTATACATGATTTACACACATTTTAATATGACGAATAGTCTCATAATGTACCTCGTTCATACCAATGAGTTACTACAATCGTCCACAGATATGCCTTTCCTTAAAGAATATACATATACCTGACCCTTAATCGCTCAAAATGTGTCATAATGGCTCTCAATTTCTCTCTTCCTTCCCTCAAAAATGCATCTTTTGCGTCGCACATGAACTTTATTCGATAGCAGTGAAATGTTATTGAAACGCAAGTCGTCGTCCGACAGTGCTGCCGTGTCGGATCGTGTAAAAGCTCTCTAACGAACAGGTATTATAATTAATTTATCCAAAAATAATTAAATATTCGGTCATTGACACACTAGGCATAATTTATATATTAAATGCCAAGCACTGGATCATTTGAAAAATTGGCAGCGATCGTATTTACATATCTAATTAAAAGACACTTTAAAACAAACAGTTCAAAAATGCGATCGACAGGTTTTATGGAACTAGTTACATCTATTAATATACATGTTTTTGTATGTTACTGTTAAATTGTCTATTAATTATGTATTAAGTATAACTGTACATGTTAGTGATACACTTTATAGGCTGTATTGGAAATGAAATAGTTTTTTACGGCTAATTTATGTTTACACGATGTTCTTGTTAATGGAAAACTTATTTATTGCATTGATTCTTTTTGTATCGGATTTGAATGAAATTTGGCGCGCATGTTTAAAATGTGGAATGACATATTAATGGGATAGATATGTGCAGGTATCGCCGCGAGACATATTTAGTTTATTTATGTATTTATTTATTTAGATATACCTATTTAATGAAAAAATGTTTATTATAATGAAACTAGGATAAGCCTCAATTTTTTTTAATACTTGTTGCGTCCCGTAGTTTTACCCGCCTGAGTTTCGATCACGTCAAAATATTGAGATAAAAACATACTTCACGACCTATAATTCTCATATACCTACCCGTATAATTATATACATATAGAAAACTTCATGACACATATGGCAGCCGAACAGTCGTGTAGGCATAAAATAAATAACCTGTTCTTATATTATGTGCTTAAAGATTATCTATGACATTTAATAAAATCGTGAGAAAATCAAAACTGTATATTGAATTTTTTTTTAAAGAATGCTTGAGGCGTATACCTACTACAATCGATATCGAGGACAAAAATATAGTTTATAGAATTTTTATCTGTTTGTCTGTAGTTATGGACGGGCTAAACTCAAAAAGTACTGCATGGATTTACTTTAAATTTTGCATGAATATTACTAACAGGTCGGGTCAACATATTGGCTACATATTACCTCGATATTTCCACGGGATAGAAACTTATGCGGGTGAAACCGCGGGCGCTGCTATTTGTACAACAAAGACTTAAATATCAATATCGTGAAAGGCTTATTTGAGCTAAAACTTTATTTGACACTATAAAAAATAACACCAACAATTGCGTGTGTTAAAAGATCGACGCGAAATGTTAGAATACGAAAAAAAAGTTCACAAAGGGAACATTAGTAACGTGCCTTGAAGAAGTGTGAAAGAAGTGTAACTGTACACTGTAACAGGCATAACAATGAGGTATCGTTTCCCCGAACTCACGAGTCCTGGGTGCTTACTCTTGACACTCGAACCTATTTAAAATTTACAATTGGGATCGAGAAGTTTTCAATGGGTATTTTGAAATTTGTAATTCATATCGAGAAGTTGTCAGTCGACACTAACGCACCATTAGTGTATGCTAGTCAAATAGTAGTGCGCTAGTGGTGCACTCAAGGGTACCGATTGACAACTTCTCGATCCCGATTGTAAATTTCAAATAGTTTCGAGTGTCGATAGTAAGAACGTGGGTTCAAGTCGCCGCCATAGCCCATACGACGTTAAATTTAGCGTTAGTGATCACATCTATATATGAATAACTTGTAGAAGAAAGTGAACGTACTATACCATTGTATATTAATTGGATTAGACTCTATTATTGCTTCTGTAAGCAACGTACATTTGTATGGAACATTAGCTGAGGAGTCATTATACCTACATACGTCACACATTGAATGAAGATATAGGGATGAATTAACAAAATATTATTATTTAGAATTACCTACACTAACGTTTAATATATTTGTATGACTGGATGGAAGTTTAATTAATTAAAATTTTGGTAATATTTACGTTAAAGTTTAAAAATGTAAAAAAGTTTGCATGAGGCATGAAGTTAAATGTAGTTATAAATAAATCTTGTGTTAGAACATTCAGTTTTGATTAAGTTTGCGTGCGTAATAAATAAAATAAAAAAAATGTTTTTAATTTTTATACAGTAACGGTAATTGGTGTGTAGTTGAAAGTAGAAAACAATTCAGGACAATCAAATTTTTTGAATTACAATAAAAAAATCTTGTTTAAATCCAATCACGATAAACTGTAAAAATAAAACAATCGTTAATTAAATTTTAAGTACATATTGTGCAGTGTAATCGATGTAAAATACGAACTATATCTTTTGGGTACTCGAAAAAGAGGTTGCAGTCTCTGAGGTTTTTATAAAGCGTGTGTGTACTAAATAATTTGTCACTGACAAAAAAAACTTGTCATTCCGATAAATATTTATAAATAAGACCTACATAGACCATTCGTAAATTGCCAACTGCACATTTGGGTGATTAATTTGACCCGTTATTATTGTTCTTAACAATTCGTTTCTTATCGTCAATGCGGTGGAAATTTTATTCACAATATCCGGTTGAAGTAAAAAGTGACGAATGATTAATCAAAATGGTTTCGAAGTTTTACGAGTTTATTAACGAGGAGTTTTCCATTACATATGACCGAGGTATTTAGTATGTGAGTGCGTGCCCTGAGCTTGGGGACCAGGAACAAATTCTTTTGATAAATGTGTAAAAACGTTGGGCCTGCCTCTTGGAAAGTCAATGAATGGGTATTACGATGTGATATGATTTCAATTGATCTAGTAAGAACCGGTACAGACATCGGATGTTTTTTTAATTCTTGAAATATCGATGAAATTATATTGCAGTGTAACTTTTGTAGGGTAATGCAATGCAGGCGATTGTAATCGGTCTTCAAAAGATGACGAGTAATTCGTTATCTCGGAGCTTCATCAATAATCAATTTTTCAATTTTCATATTTTTAATTTTATTCTCGGTAGCTCCGATCTTTATCACAACTAAAATCTGGTAATAAGAAAAATAAATTTCGAATAAAATATGTGACAATAATGAACACAGAAAATAACAAACTACTGAATTGTTAAAGATGCCACATTTACATAAACATTTTTAGATAAAGTAAGATCAGCTACCAACTTGAAAAAAATTAAATTCATGTACGAATAATAAAATCTTCTTGTATAAGAAATAAATAATAAACACATCCGCATATTAGGCAACATAATATCTGCCAAATCCTGCCGTAGCATAATATGATTGATGAACAGTAAATAGTTTCGTAAAAATCGTGTAGCTGTCACTTTGCATCAATATCATGTGAATAATATGTAATGTCCCGATCATATGATCGGGTGATTGTTAATTATCGGTCACCTCAGCCCACTCGTGAGCATAGTTGCCGTAAATCTTCTAATACACTTAAATAAACCGCGACAAAATAAAAAAAAATAGTTTTATTACAACAGCATGTCTAGACTAGGCTTTATAAATGCTACGCTAGTGTTCCGATATGACATCATAAAAATGGCATGTAACATGCGTGTACCGGCACATTGCTTCGGCGGGCAAAAAGTTGAAAGACACCTAGCAGCCCCGTTGCTCTGGATCAGATAGCTCTCTCACGCGATCCATTCATCTCGGGAATTATCGGCGCGAAGCGGATGTTGTCAGTTTCATATAAAAATCTTGATCCGTACCCGTGCGTTAACATTCCGCCGGTAAATCTTGTAATTACGGTCAAAGTAATTACTGCGTAGGCAAGATTCGTTCATTTTCTCCGGTATTAATTCATCCAAAAAATAAGCGAAATTTAACGTAATTTTGCTCACTTGGGATTTTTTTCAAAAACGAGCAATGTTTCATGAGTACTGTCGCCCATAGACATCCACATACAGATTATACAGATGCGTTACTCCCCCTTCCTTCTACTCCCTTCATGGGCTCCATCGGCTACATACGCACCGCACGAAACGCGACAGCACAGCTGACACTTTATGCCAGTTTTGCCAGTTTCAGCCAGCCAGTACCTCCCAGGCTACATGCATGTATGCAGCATGGCACTACTTCTTACTGACTTTAACATTACACTATTAAGAAAAATTTATAATATTTCTGAGGGTGTCGGTGTCACTTAATACGCGTCTCTCTTTTGGCGCTCTTTTTACATTAAACCATCTGATACCTATTCGTAAGCCATTGTGGTTTGCCAAGGTGTTGTTATGATGAACAAAAAACACCCACTTACCGTACCTGATATATTTCGTGTTATTTTTCATGTCGCGGTTACAAATAATTATTATATCAAATTTTAAACAGGAACTATTTTTCGATGAAATATCAAGTTATCTTTATTTAAAGTTGAATTTCAAATTGTTTATCAAGCAGAGTTGTTTTGTTCTAGTGCCGAATTTTCCTGTCTCTGATAGTTCTGGGGCACAGTGAATAAAGGCAATATACCTGCGTTACAAAAATATTTGTGGAATGCGAATAATTAGTTAATTAATTTTAAGAATTGAATCACAAGAATGATTATCTTCTTCTAAAAATAATAATCACTTGTATTTTTCAAGTAACGTAGACATACAAGGGTAATAAACGTCGATTTAATATTTATGCCAGCGATTTTACTACTCCTACTTAAATGATAAGAGTATACGGGTGTTTTGGATGAATCAAACCTTGTCAGACTATTGCAGGAGAATTGGCCCGACGCGACGCGGAGAGCCATCTCTTGCTGACATGATATCTA
>LUGF01046784.1:241837-252129 GCA_001625245.1 Calycopis cecrops | reverse complement strand
CTGCTGCTCTAGCAATTTTATTATTGTCATATTTATAACTTGAGTTATAAAAAATACGACTGGTTTCGACTATTTTACCTCATATATTCTATCAAGAAGAGCCAACATATAATCACAGTTACTTTTAATTTAAATATTTTCTATAAGTTTATAAACTCATTAAGAATAATCCAAAATACATCGTTTTGAGATAAGAGACACCGATCGATAGATGGCATCTTATTAGGGATATCTTATCTACGAACAAGCCTCTTGAGATAACTTCAGGACTGGGAAGTAATGATTGTTGTAAAAACGTTATTTTATTGTGCCATCAATCTCTTGGACCGTGGGCCATAAATTAATTTGAGGTTTAATAATATAATTAAGAAAATGACTCTGAATAAATCCGTTTGAAGTTTAAGTTTAGGAAGAGGTAGTGCCGTGCTACATGCATGTGGCTGAATTGGGCCGGCACGACCGGAGAGGTACCTCTCGCTCACACGAAGCCGGTGGCGCATAGTGACTGCTGTGCTGTCGCGTTTCGTGCGGTATGTAAGTAGCTGGTGGCCCGTGGAGGAGGGGAAGGAGGGCAACGCATTTGTATAAACTTTAAGCGAATGTCTATGGTCCTGGTAGTCGTGTAGATGGCTCCAATTTCTCGTTTGTCTCCTTAAAGTATATTGTATATTTTTTTTTTATGTTATAGGAGGGCAAACGAGCAGTCGGAGCCATTTTATGACTACCGACGGCCACAAACATCCGCATAGAGGCTATACAGATGCGCTGCCCACCTTTCTCCTCTCACCTCCATGGGCCTCCGGCTACTTACACACATATTAAGACAAGCTAACAGAAACCATTGTTACTTGGAGAACTGTGTCACACGCTCACAGAAACCACTTGCCCGTGAACATTATCTCGTAAATATTTTGACAAGTTAATCTGGAGCGTGTGGCCGGCGTCTTTGGCGTCCAATAAGTGTCAGATGTATCCTGCATCGATCGGCATCGATAATCTTATCTAGCTCGTGTACAGATACGGCGTTTGGGGCTTATCAATATCAACAGGAGGTCTCGAAACTAGGTACAATGAGCGATATTTTGTTGGAGTCTCTTTATGTAACGATGCTAAAGACGAAGATCTTTAAGAAACGATGTGTATGAAACAAATAGGAGGTGGAAAATGTTATGAAACAATTGACATTCAGCGTAATGCTTCACGCTTTACTGCTCTTATGTGTTCAGAGCTCTTTTAATTTTAGAGACTTGATTATTCATTAGGAAGTATACTTTTGTCGCCTGTTGGAGCTGCACATATTTATTTTATTGACTTGACTTTTTTCGTCATGAAACCCTGGTATTGCTATTTGAAAATACCATATTTCTTTTTTACAGACGGACAACAAATTAATGCTGTGAGTGGAACCCTTATATTATCTTTAGAGCTACGGAACCCTTAAACGAAAACCTTCGTGACAAAGGTAGTTTTAGGGTTCTCAATATAGAGCTATATAGGTAGTTTATCAAGATCTGTAGAGATATTTTAATTTATTGCAGATTCATTATTTTATTTACTCTATAGGTACAAAAGCTATAACCATAGACATAAATGATCGTTAGACCTTAACTTGACGATAAAACCATGCCATAAAAACATTGAGTGCCCCACAAAACACTTTCACTAATTGAAAGTGAAACTATTTGTGCGCATAACGTTTCTTAGAAAAGGGTGACATACCGACATGTAACACTAGCCCAGTTTTCCGGGCCCGCATGTCAAGTTACTGTTGACATCCGTACAAACATACGTATTTGGTTTAAAACCTTTTTTGGACTGCCACCGATTTTTGGACCCTTATTACTTCCTTTTCAATATTTGATGTCGTTTTATGTGTTTTAGTACGTTAGATCGGACTTCGGAACTATAGAAGTTTGTAGAATTTAAAAACATGATTTTTTATTTCGCTCATATTCGAAATAAAAAATCAGAGGAAGAAGAGAGGAATTATTTGATTCGATATGTTAAAATCCACTTTTATATTATAACAATTTTGGGTACAGGCCTGTCGCATTAGTAAGAGTGAATGGGAAATTACCACCATTGACTTCTAGTTTCTACGGTACTCGTTGACTAAGTGATACTAAATGAAAATTCATTTTGGAGACCAATATAATATAATCTAGAGCGGAGTTCAGCTTAAATTAAGTAAAGCTTATTATAAAAAAAAAACAAATATTAAAAAGAATGGCCTATGGGAGTGGAAGGAAAAATTAGGGCAGCGCATCTGTATAGCCTCTTTGTGGATGTCTGTGGGCGTCGGTGGTCATGAATATGGGTCCGATTACTCGTTTGCCTAGGGGGCGAACGTAAAAAAAAAAATATGATTTTATAAATCTCCTTTTAAACGTCAAAAACTCTACCACGAGTCCAACCCTAACTTTCCTCTTAGAAGAACGGTCGAAACAAACTCACTGGAAATAATTGTGAAAAATTCCATCTACCGTTCGAAGCTTAAAAACAAAAAACTTTCAATTGTCTTATGGCCTACCTCAGCGGAGAGATAAATTCTACTAAATGATGGTGGTACCATCCGGATGTCGTCGAAAGTTGCCAAGGATATTTCATGACATGAATTTTAATATAGCTATGTACCTAAAATAGTATGTAGTGACACTTTACATGAAGAAGCCCAGGTGAAGTGCTACTACAGACACCTAAAAAGGAGGGCAGGTATTAGAGCCTTCGTCACCTCTCACCAATAGATTCAGTTTCCTGATTTCTGCGTCAGAGTTACTTCATACCCACAATAGTAAATCTCCAAAGAGGGTGGACTCATATCATCCATAACTATCATTTCACAAATTCCATTCCATTTTCAAAATTCAAATTCTGTGGAACAGCCAATAAAAAAATAATGCCATGAACACATTTTTTTTATAATAGCAACATTAAAACGTACCGGTGTCCTGCACACGCGACCACAAGGTCCAAATCACCTAGCTAATAATAATAAAGCTTATTCACACACGCTACTATTTTTTTCCGATGTCACTCCGAGACGGCCATGCAATTTTGTATAAAAAACGGCAAAATCAATAATGGCTGTGCACGTGTTGCCGATGGATTATAGATTACGCTTCTCCCAAGATTTCCTCAGCGTTTCAAACGTTGCGTCAGGTATGGGGACCTTAGAACAAGGAATCTAAGGAGTAGCCTTTTAATGAAAACTATGGATATAATATAACAAAGTATTCGTTTTTTATACAATAGGATGACTTACATCCGCATAGTTAAATGCGTTGCCCTCTCACGCCGAATCCCCCGTTGCGCGGCTACTTACAAAACTATCAATTTGAAGGCGTTATGTGAAATTGAAATGCATCTCTGGACGTTCTGGACCAATACGACTTCAATGTAGTATTACACTTATTATTGCCGGGATGGATACGAGTGACAAGAAATCTTGGTGCTTAAGAGAGGCTTCCTGTGCCTCCGCAACTCCCAGGATATAAAATTTATAATGATTAAATGTCCGTCCATCTGGAGATTTTCTTCTTTCGTGTCATGGTGTTCTTCGCGGCTAATCTACGAAACTACTGAAATGTTTCAATGAAATTTCTCAAAGATATGTAACTATATCCAAATTAAATTAATAATATATTTCATTCCGATTACAATATCCACAGAATCGCGTATCTGAGTCAGTTCGTAGCTATAGGTATATGTATATTGCTATATCATAAATAGCACTATCGCATATAATATGTTTATTTTTATAAATAAATAAAGTAATACGAAATAATATTTAGTACACTACTCTATAGCCATTTTGTCCAGGGTTCCCTTGCTTCACAAAGCAATTCTATACAATTATAACGGCCAAAATTGTAACTGTCTCTTAACAAAATTTTGATTCTATGTTCTCCTAAAGAAAACCGTACAAAAGCAGGTAATTTTATAGCAAGACGCGGGTGTCTATAACTATCGAGTAAAAAACAATTTATATCAAGATATAGAGCATAGATATGCGAGTAATAAATAGGTTAGCACACAATTTGGGAAAGAAACTATGTAATTTAACTTTCCGCAAAAGTTTTTATAGATAATTTATTGTTTTTTAATAAATATCCACTTGTTGTTGTGATCCTAAGAATGACAATTATTTTGTTTTAGTAGTAATGTGATGAGTTGCCAATAACAGACATCAATGGCGATATATTTTTGGTATAATTTATTTCTTAAAATATAACCGTAAGTTGATATTTTTTATGGATGTTGGCAATTTAGTGTGCCTCGAAAAAAATATTTGTAACTTAACAGAAAATACGATTTTTTTTAAAATTACTGACACTTTATTTTTTACTAAAATATTACTCATATTACTATGTATTATTAATATACAACTCGCAAAGGAGAAGTAATAAATATAATTCATCAATTCATTATCGTTAAAAAATTAAGTACCTACGTACATATTATTTTTATTTTTTATGATGCAAGATGGAGTGCAAGCTTATTGATAGTTTTTTATAATCTAATATTTTTAATAATTTAATATTATAAGTTATAATTGTAGTAGAATAAAATGAACTAAAAAGAGATTTGATATATTTGAACTAATATTTTTTTATAGATTTTATATAACTTTATGTTAACAGTTACCTACTTAGAAAGTTACAATAAGAGTCAGTAGCATTCATTGCATTTGATGGGATGTCAAATAAAAGAGATTTATTTCACATTCCTTAATAAATCAAATAAAGCGAAAATATATTTTTATTTTATTACCTAAACTTAACTTGATACATAAGTATCAAAAAATATTTATGTATTTTCTAAGGACCTCTTCGCTAGCCTTGGGAACGTTGTAAATTATCTTTATTATTTTCATTTGATGAGCTTTATATCTTTAGCTTTAAGGTTCTTAAACCTTATAAAAGCTACAACGTGCTTATCTTTTATAACATTTCAACCATAAACTAATTAATTACAGATCCGAACATGGTCCCAAGTATATTATAATCATCTTAACGTCAATTGGTGAAGTTAATATTGTTTTAACATTTTTATACTTTACTCCAGCCGCCATTTTATCTCAAATCTAGTTAGACTTTTAATGCCTTAAAGACATACGACAAGTGAGACTGCCCGTGCATTAGCGTTACACGCGCGCAGTTTTATTTTAGTTAAGTGCTTAGAGTAAATCATGGATAAGAGTAAAGCGCATAGCACAGTGACTCTCTTTGATTGTGTCATAAAACTCTATTTACTGCTTTTGAGGATTAATAGTTTAGAAATATACTATAAAGTAAATCACCGAAATGCCCCCGGCAAATCTACAAACCTGTTAAGCGGTAGTGCCATGCTGGATGCCTGCATGCAGCCGAATTGGGCGGGCACGACCGGGATGGTAACTCTTGTATCTCCACTCCAGAATATTACGAGTCCATTCGTTTAACGTAGCAATTTTAATGAAGGCAAAACGTTTAACTTTATATCCCTGTGTTAATCTATGCGAAAAAGTATTTAAATTGTAAATAAAATGAGATACATGGTGTAAAAAAACTAATTTTATCTAATTTTGATATACATAAAACACATATTAAATGGATATATTTTATGTGATTATTTAGTATAATTTTGGTAAAAAAATTATAAGCTTGTCATAGCTATAAAATACCGAAATAATCAAGTTGAAACTTTGTATATTACAGTGTCACATAATATTATCTTTATTATCGGCTACTCGGCTGACTTACTTGGGTAAGATCCCGAGGTCCATCATTATTTATGTCAAATCAAATATTTTCACTACTGTTTATAGTAAAGGGAAGAGCAGTAAGTACCTTCTGATACAGATAATGTTTACCTAAAAGGTGTGCTTCGACCATCAATGTATAATTGTATAGACTATGAAAAGATACATACCTATATATGAAATAAATTATTATTGTTATTATTCAGTATTATAATCTAAAATAAGATATAAAAATATAGTTTTAAAATACACTTACAATGTAACACATAAATACAATCATCGGAACGTCTTGATTATTTTAAGACAAGATAACGTTCCATTCTCAATAAGGTAGCTGGTAGGCTTCGACAATTTATGGAGGCGCATTTTTGTCTAGCAAAAAAATAGCGGAGAATAGCGTGGGGCGTGGCGTGCGAACAATTAACCGTAGCGGGGACAATTAAAGTTGCCGTAATTACGGGAAATATCATAAACATCTTACAGTTCAAGGATGCTGTTTACGGCCCGTCTGTGGTGCCGCGGATTGATGTTTCCTGTGGCCGCTTTTTGTGCAGGTCAAAATGGAAAGAGTGCGCTATAAATAGTGTTTTATTAATGGACTTGTAAAATATCTATATAATATTAATACGTGAAACAAAAACCTCGGGAACATTTTTACGAAAATTACGCGGATTGAGGAGTATGATATTTGGCACACTTATAGTTTACGCGTAAGAGAAGTGCAGAGCGCTGATGTTTTTTTAATAATTATGTTTATAAATTACTTTAATCTAATAAATGAAACTTTATACACACTACTATGCCTGTTACACATTGATATATAAGATAGACGTTATTATTGATGAAGTTTCTATGTAGCAGTTTCAAATTGTTGTTGTTGAAAATTCTAGATAAATTGTTTACCTTAGTTACGATGACATAACATGTCATATGATATTTTATTATATTGAATTGCAAAAAAAAATCACTTAGTTCGGATATCGATCTTCGCGGGATCTCTAGTTTACATAAATTAGTAGGAGGTAATGCCACGCTGCATGCAGAAGAATTGGGCGAGCCAGACAGGGGAGGTAGGTACCTACCTCACGCGTCCGTAGTCATGAAAATGACTCCGAGTACTTGTTTGCCCTCTTATACTATATAAATATAATATATTCACATGTTTTAGTGTCCGAAAAATGGCAAAGCGAGATCGTATATATACGACTTTTAGCAGCTTCGTTGCATCATTTGATAGTCTTACATGTGACAGTAATAAAACAGTGGGGAAAAATGTCTCTTTCTTCATTCATTCGCACTCACTCATTTTTCTTCCATTTATTTCTTTTTCATTCATTATTTTCGTCATTGAATATAATCATTTATAAAGTCATAATATCTTTATGTTTCATAAAACTCTTATTGTGACTTTCGGAACTTTTCTATTAATATGGTGCTACAAGAAAGTTTCATTTAGAGTAAGTCACAAAGATCTGCTTGGCGGTTACAGCTGGTAAAGAAAACCTATTGAAATGAAATTAAACAAAAATGTTGCTATTCAAAATTATAATATAAAAATTACTTCATTAACTTCAGAAAATAAATCCACCGCTCATTCATAATATTTTATAAAAAGTACAATACAATAAAACTATCTTAATGAATTTTAACGCTACTGATTACTTTATTACTTTACAAGCCCAATGTTTCTGTAAAGCTTATGAAACATCGAACATGTCAAATATTTGAATAAGCTGTGATGAAGTCCTGCATTAAATTAGGCTTATTGTTATGAGTAATATTCGCGTAAACTTGAGTAGGTACATTTTTAATTTATGTGTTAATGCAATAGGAATGAAAGAATATGGAAACGTTTACAATGTTTCGGGTATTGCCTCGACACGGGTCATTGACATAAAGTGGCAAAAACATTGGGAAAACGTCAAGAGGACGAGTGATGTCAGATCACGTGTCGCGACGTCAGCGCGGCGCGGGCGCATCTCCGAACAATAATCGTGAATGAATTGTAATGGCGGGCTTTAATTGATTCGGCGACCTGCCGGACCTGTCCAAGTACGCCCGAGGGATTGCTGCGTCCATGTCGATAGTTCAAATTTATCGACATGTTTTGATATCGATAAATTGACGTTGAAACAATATGTTTATACTGACAATTAATGTTGAAAATAGAGCACAGTGATTACTGTCATATTTTATCTACGTCAAAAATAATTTTTAATTTATCTATTTTCTTTTTAATTTCTAAAGACTTGTTTTAAATAAAAAATAGGCAATATAATTGATATGTTACCAACGTAAACATAATGTGCATCGCTATCAAATAAATCTTGCTGCACTTGTCTAATTTAAATATCGATTTACGTTGATGTAGAGTATAGGCAATCAGTTTGCTCTGTTTATGTCGAGATTTTTAACGATATCTTAGAAATCTTGTCACAATTTGTGACTAATTAATTAATACCAACGGCAGTTTTAATTAGTTAGTACCAAACTAACATTAGTATGGAATAAAATTAATGTTTTAACCGTTTTAATAGGTTTTCAATGTTAACTTTGCATATTATACATTTTATTCATGATATGATAAGAGAAATAAAATCTGCATTCAAAATATATAAAATATGTAGGTAATTTAATTTATTTACATCTAAAGAGAAGTTAAAAAAATATTGTTTGTTTATGCGGTGAAGTTTTAGACCGACACTTCAGGCTAGTAAGTACCTAGTCCATCACTATGTAATTCAATTCACTATTTTACGATTTATTTACTTAGACATGGAACGATTGAAAATGTTACTAAAAGATAAATAAATAACTTGCAATCATTTAAAAACACAACACTAGCGTTATAATAACAATGAATACTCACAAATAATTGAAACATTCTTCATGAAAATCGGAAATAAAAAAACAAATATAATCTTTTCATCAAGGTTATTTGATTGAACTAGGAAGATACTTTAAGCACATGAGTTATTAACTGTAATTTAATTAATGTAATAACCATCTTCTTAAGTCGCACGGTAAAATATAATAAGGGTAATAAAAATATTTGACAGGAAATTAATAATCTTTACGATCTGCGTGTAATAACCCTTAAATACATCAGGCTTACTATTTTTATCTACATAGGCACTAGCGCACGTCTTGAATAATAAAAAATGTTGACTGTTGTCTTTAGTAGAAATATCTGAGTAACGAGCCCCTTAAATTAGTTTACAATGTTGCAAATTTAATAAAAAGGCTTTGAAGTGGCGTACATTAACACCTTATCTACCTTATGAAATTTACGCAAATATTTCATGGACATAATTATACAACAGATTGTCAACTTCTGTGAGCCTGAAATCGGTGTGTTCTTTTATTTTATCTATTCAACTGAGATTGCTAAGGATTTTATAGTTTTTGAAAGATACTTATTTTTCTTCAGCCGCCTACTTTCAGGCCTCTTCTTCCAACAGTTGTAAATATGGTTACGAATCTTATAAGATACTAGCTGCGCCCCGCGATTTCACCCGCGTAACTTTCGATCCCGTGGGAATATCGGGATGAAAAATAGATGTTGGCCGATTCTCAGACCTACTCAATATGCTCACAAAATTTCATGAGAATCGGTCAAGCCGTTTCGGAGGAGTATGGCAAATAAAACTGTGACACTAGAATTTAATATATTAGATTTTTATATGCAAGACTTACTTTTTGCGGACCTGAACGTATGCTGTGAATATTATATCAAACGTGGTTCTTCATTGTGTGTGTGGTCACAACACTAAAAGATCTTGATACACATTCATTCAATGCAGCGCGACGTTAGTTTTTAAAGTTTTTATTAGTAATTTCATCTCGTACCCGTCGGTGTAAAAAAGCTACATATTCAATTTTACCTCTAAAGGGCTATCTGTGATATGAATGGTTCCATGAATTGTGCGAGAGTTATCGTTATTTCGATGGAATGGAAATGGATGGACTGAAAGCCAAGAGCCAAACTGTCCTGCAAGATTTTATGCGTAAGAGGTAGTAACCACGCTACGTGCGTTCATTTGGCCAAATTGGGTCGCCATGACCGAGGTACCTACCTCTCGCTTACAAGATCCCGGCGTTTCGTGCAGTACCTAGTACTAGTAGTAGTGCCTGTGACCCATGGAGGTGTGAGGAGGAAGAGGGCAACGCACATGTTCGCGTAGTGTAGTCCTCAAATATTATTCGCAGAATTCACAATGACAAATACTTTTACGGGCGCGTTTCCTTGTTAGTAATGACGATGAAGACTGGACAGGTCTAGTTTAAACTTGTGTCCCCATCTATAAAGTTGAATTCACAGATTGTGACGAAGCACGCGTTATTATTATATCTTAGGTATCTTTAAATGGGTACAACATCAGCACTTTCCAAAGCTTTTCCTTTGTAAATAGATATTTATTACCTTTATAGTGACAAAAAATTCCAAAACTATTAATACATAATATATTTATTACATTAATAATATTATAATGGAGGTACTTCACACTACATAATTCTAAGTAACACGGTACTAGGTAACGTATATCTTGAG
>LUGF01046784.1:206672-219157 GCA_001625245.1 Calycopis cecrops | reverse complement strand
ACACACATAGAGAGTAACTTGGCTTAACACAGGATTGTTTTTATCCAGAAAAATGTTCCTATGTGATGCCATGGGATGACTTTCCACGGGATCGAAATTTACGCGGGTGAAACCGCGGGGCGCAGTTAGTCTAAAATAATAATAAAAAATCTCCAAAAAATGAATAGTCATATACAATTTTCACGGATGAAACCTCAGAGATCAAAAGACTACTGATGATTTACTTACGCCTGTACAATCAGGACTATGGTTTTAGCTTTTCAGTCAAATGGTCCCGATGATTCATCTGGCTCTTGTAAGCTGCCGTCTGCACAATACTATAGATCTGAACTAACTCACTTCTCGCTGGTAGAATGATCCAGAACCATAAGCAAAGAAAACTGTTACCTCAATATTTATTTAAGCTAAACATAATTTACTGCTAGCAATGTGTTTATACGTGAGAGAAGAGGCCTCTGCTTCTCCGAATCAATCCATAGAGGATATTGAGAAGGAGAAAAACAGGGGTCCAAAATGACTATATAAATATATGTTTTATTTCAAGACTAGGCACAGATAAGGACAGGTACGTTATTTGTCAAATTCTTGATTTGTAATTTATGTGCATTTGAATTTGATTATAATTGTTTTTTTTTTTTAATGAGATTAATCTATTAATAGCCTGATTATGGTTAAAAGCTTTTAATTTGATTTTTTTAATTAAAATTATTATCTATATAGGCTTATTGCATATCTATGTAATTAAGCAATGATTTAATTGATGCATAATTAAACACGTACGATTTTTTATTAAGTGTTTTTTTATTTAAAAAAACATTTGATCAATATAGATTTATCAATTTAAAATTTTTATCTTGAAAAATAAATAGACGATCAAGAGTAATAATAATATCAAACGACATATTTCACTATAAAATTTAAGCTCAGTAAACATTTTTTTTTGTTAGGTACTACTAATAGACAATATTTATTTTGAATGTGTGCGTGAAGTACAGCAAGAATAAAACAATTGAACTTTTTATATTTTTTTTCATCAACGTAGTAATAGAACATAATAATTGGTATTTATAGTGGACATGGTGTGTTCCGCATTATATTAAACATTATATATTATACCATTATAGTGTTCATACAGATTTTATTCCATGTCAATGCCTAATTTCATCAAAACCGATTCAGTAGTTTCTTCATTTTTTTATAATATAAGGACGCAAACAAGCAATCGAAGTCATGAGAGGAGGACACCCGCTGTCCTCCTGGTCAAGATAATAATAGCATAACCTATTAATCGCAATATTCCGGTTTGCCTCCTCCCAGACTAGCTGGGAAAGAAGGGGGGGTCTACACCCCCATCGACCACAAATACAGAGGCTCGAGCTGCCTTAGGGCACTCGCCTCTTCAGCCTGTTAGCGTAGTTCGATCTAAAAAAAAAATCGAAGTCATTTTTGTTTTCCTGTAGACATTCACATAGAGGTTACAGGTACTGATGCGTTGCCTTCCTTTCATCTCCTTCTTCCATGAGTCAATTTGTATGAATTTTCTTACTCTATCATTTCATAAGTCCTAATTTATCACTTGATGCTAGAATAAGACAAATTCATACACACTTTCGCATAAATTAAGCAAGTTAGTCTTTAAAGAAGCCCGGTTATTGAGTCATTAAAGAAATAACCTATAGATATATTTTCTAAACCTGACTTTAAGTCACTTTTTATATCACTAGGCAATCGAAAACTTTGAGCCTTAAATATAATTAATAATTAATTAATAACTAACTACCAAATACGCCGCGGGCGCTTCCAATTATTATTATAGGAGAGACTAATCTATATAAGAGACTAATCGACGTGGTTTGACTAGTCGAAATCAAAGGGGCGTCTTTGTGGAGAGCCTTGATGTTTATGTATTTTAAACTGTTATGTTATAGTCTGTGTCTTAACTGTCAAATGGTAGCAGACTTTATATGGACTTTAAATTTGTTTTTAATTTTTGACGAGAACCACATTTAAGAGCTTCTATCTGCCCTGGATCTCACAGCAATGTGATGAAGCTGTGTTGAGCTTCTCTATGTATCCACGGCATAAGTTCAGGTACGTACTATACTAAAAAATAGAATTTACGAAAAAAAGGGTCTAGAAATTTTCCTGTTAACTACTTGTGATGTTTACTTATCTAGAATTTGGAAACGATTTGTATCCACACAATTTCCATTAATATTTAAGGGGAAGAAATATGAAAACAAAGTCTTGTGCCGATTTGTCACTCTCGTGTTACTACTCCCTCAAGACTTCGAGAGCACTTAAAGCCAGGTCGTTCCTGCCTCTCTATCAATCCGATATTATCCAATTGCGTCCCATAGGAGTAAGATAATAAAAGAATAGCCAGTAAAATCCAGTTGAATTTAAGCCAACATAGAAAAATGCACTGTCCTGGGAATAGATAGTTTAGCATCGACCTTTAGCCAAATTATAGCTACAATCTAGCCACTGACATCACAAGGATAATTGCAATAGGCACAGTTTTTATATAAGACAAACTAGTAAATAGATTTGAGATTATCCGAAGTGGGGAACCAGTTTTAAATCTTATTTATCGTGCTAACGACCGTACCATGACTGGGCATATAAAAAAATAATTAATTATGAATCTATTAATAATGAAAGATATAAAACAGTATGAATGCGTCTGTCGTTTTTTGAAGTAAATATGGTAATATCTCGTTTTATTAATTTTATAGATACATCGTAAATAATATTATGCGTAAAATATTGCGTATGTGGTATGCTAATTAACTTTCTTGCCTGTTAATGATTTCCACTTTAAATCTTATCACAAAATCTTAGAACGTTATCTTTTGATTATGTATTCCAAATAGATATTTAGTCTTGTCTGAAATAGGCATCTCATCAGTCCTGCTGAGTTATGGACAATGTTCTACCGTTGGCAAATTTGCATGTTAATCTGAAGTAGCTGTGTCAAAGTCACAGGTGTATGTGAGTTGTATTAAAGTACGAGAGAGGGGCAACAGAAAATAAACGAAAATATTGGTATTTTCGTTTTTTTTTGTTAAAATATAGTTTTTTTTTTGTAAAATATTGGTATTTTCGTTTTTTTTATTGCGGATGAAATATTTGAGGATTACCTATCTAATAAACTTATTTTTCTTTTCATCGTTAATACCTTAATAATTTACTTCCTATTACTACACTATACTTGTACCCAAAGACTGTAGTGTCAAGCCTAATTTTTTAAATAAGGTTCTTCTATTTTCTTTTTAATTTTTATAATTTTATGAGCCTGAACAATTACTACAACGACATAGTTGATCACTCTTTATGTCACCGTTTTACGCGCGAAAATAATATAAATTTAAATTAATTATCACAAATTATTAATTATCACAAGTTATAAAAAGAAATTTAACTTTCGATACTTGATACTTTGATTAATTTATCTTTGTTCTTTTGCTTCCATTCTTGTCTGCGGATTGATACGAAAATTATAAAAAATGTGACTTTTCTTGCTGCGCACTGCTACTAAAATAAAAAATATTTTTGTTCATAATCGAGCCGAAAATAGTACGTGCAACGAAAAATGCTTCTCGGTTATGTAGTCAATTAAGAAAAAGTACCTATCAAACGCACTAAATCATTCAATACCAAATCGATCTCAGTCAAGATATTAGCGTCATATAAACACGTTACATCGGCTACGGGTGTTATTAATTGGATATTTTGGTGATGTTATAATAAAACGGTTGCCGTAATGGTGGGTGGGTCATACGATTCGTCACCGTAATAAGTAATTACATCTCCCTCAGCTCCCACTAGACGAGACCACCGCGAGGCGCAGTAGGTATCTACCGGATATGTTCATATTAATGAAAATTCTCGTGTTCATTTTTTTAATTAGGGGCTATTAACCGTCTAACATTTGAAAATGGAATAGGTAGTATCCATCTTTTCGGTTTGCCAGCAACAGATCTTGGGATCAAATCTAAGCGATGGCTCACATCAATGATCAGCGTAAATGAGATTATGAATGTAGCGTAATTTTTATTAGTTTTACAATTCTTATCGAGGAAAAGATAGGGACTTCCCTCGATAAGGATTGTAAGGAAATGTTCTTTGTAAGTAAACTAGCTTCCGTCCGCAGCTTCGCCTCGGATTTAGGACTTCAAAAATGGAGTCACATATAAACCTTCCTCTTGAATCACTCTATCTATTAAAAAAAAACATCAAAATCGGTTGCGCAATTTTAAAGATCTAAGCATACAGTTATACAGACGGCGGAAAGCGACTTTGTTTTATACTATGTAGTGATTTACAAAGGGGCACAAAAAAGGAGGCAAGAAAAAGTGAACATAATCATAGTACCTAAGTAAGTATGTAAAGCCTCAAAAGGTTACACACACGTCAAAGTATATAATGATTTTTCTTAAGATTAAATGACATAATCATTGGGTTCCTTTATAATTAAAAACTAGCTGTAAACACAGTGGTAATTATGAGATTACCTAGTGGTTTTAATTTTAAAAATAAAAATTTTGCAACTTAGAAGTATACTAGGCAAGATTATAATAAAAATGCAACTATTAAAATCCGTGTTAATATTTCTTGTCATCCAGTAGGTAATAAAATTCAAATTTTTATAAGCATTAAATAAAAATATAATCCGTATAAAATAATTTGATAATTTCCTACCCGAGTTAACAATAATTCCAATTCGTTCCGCGACTACCGCCCATTACTAGCCAGCTCCTCGACTTTGATTGCTCGCGCCACTCTCTCTGTTTCACTTAACGCTTCATTCTCTATGGTTTTAGGATATTATCAAAATATGTCAAATACATTATACGTGTATGACGTCATATCTGTTTTTTAAGAGTAATATTTCGTTATAATAAAACAATTTTATTGACATGTCAAGGGCCACATGCTTACAGCTACTGAAACATCAAGCTTGTAAAATAATTAAATAAACGGAGATAAAATTTGTTAGTTGTTTTATTGTAATGAGTAAAATTCGCGTAAACTTAAGACATCAGCGATATTTCGGTTTCTCATAAATAGACGTTGTATCTAAGCAGTCAGGTTTCCTTACTGTAAGTGGCTGCTGAGATGGAACGTGCGATGAAATATTTGTCTATAGTGATGTTGTTGTTAGATGAAGATTTGTCTTCGTTTTGCAATTACCACGGAGTTTTTAAATTTTTTAGTAAAAGAGTCCCTTTAATAGGCGTCATGAAATCTCACAAATAAATATAAGGTCCATATAAGTCTTCCAATTGGTTTGGTAACAACAACAATAATACATAGTCATACCAATTTCCTTATGGAGTTGACAGGAAGAATTGATTTTCATATGGCACGATTCTTAAAGGTTTGTTTTTCGTCTTCTTCATACGCTATTCTGTTCATTAATCGTCGGTTACTCTTGATACCACTTTCAGACTTCCTCGGATCAATCTGATCATCTTATAATATCATGGTTTGGTTTTCGGTAGCTACCTTCACATTCGCATTGTACATCTGTTTAATCTTTAATCTGTCACTATATCTACATATCAGAACTAATTTCAACTAACATTATTGTCATTATAATTAACACTGTAAGTAGACGTTTGTTTTTAACAAAATATATTTTTTTTATTTTTTTTTTATTTTATTTAATGTTAATTAAATATTATAAAGGCAACACAACAGATATTTCTGTTCCCTAATGGGGTAGGTAGAGGGAATATAAAATAATATGTATAATTAAATTGATAATAATGAAGAAGTCAACTAGTAATTACAATACATGTATATCTGAGTATTCATTTTACTTCGCAAGGTCCTATAATCCTCCGTATTTAAGGGTCACCGCACACATGCTACTTTTAGCATCGGCTATCGGCGATTTGGTCGCTTTTTAGAAGCTGAATGCAGCGACCAGACGCTCCCCAGCGCAGACTTAAAACCGCCGGACACGGCGATTTAGTTGAGAAGCGGCTGCGAGAGTTACGTTTTTAGCATCAGAGCAATCGCACGATTCCGAAACCGCGACTGAACGCAAAGTCGCTAAATCGTGATGAAGCGTTGATGCAGTCGCAAAATCACCGATCGCTGATGCTAAATGTAGCATGTGTGCTGTCACCCTTATACAAGAGCAATTTGAATCTGCCATTTATACCGAAGAGAGTTATGGGATGCTGAAATTAGTTTTAATGAATTTTAAACAATCCAAATTAATATCTCTCTGTCACGGTTACTACTGTTTCTTTTTGCTTTGTCGCGTGAACGAACGTCGTAAACTCAGTTTCATGTTAAAGTCGTATAAAGTAATTCAGGAGGAACTTAAAGACGTTTAAAACACGATTGTAATTTCCTGTACGATGTTGATAGTATTATTTGTAATATATTACAAATAAAAGACTTAAAACATGCGAGTAATTAATATTTTTCAAATTAATATTATTACTTTTTAATACAGTAATACCCCGACTTGCACTACCCCGAATTACACGGACCGGAGCTAGGCGGTTTTCAAATATTACTTCTTCAATTCGTAAAACTATACATTATTTTTAAGCTTCATCTAAATAGCTTTAAATTCTTCTATAATCGAAGCTTACCATATAAATTTTCGATCCCAATTAAAAAGTTAATATTATATTGTAAATACAGTAATTATACCTACCCTGACTTACGCGAATTCGACTTAAATCTCCCGGTACCGACCACGTGTTCGCTGCGTGTTTTTGAAGCGTCAATGAACGTCCGCGGAAACCGAAAGGTTAAGAGTAACTTCGATGTATTACTGTACATATTATATATACCTAGATTACACATATTTTTACAAATTTCGTTGAAGCCCATAGACATCCGCATAAATATTATGCAGAAAGTAAGGTTTAACTTAAGTTTAGCAAGCAGTTTAGAGGTACCTCCCTGCGTACCCGTCTAATTCAGATAGCACTTCCCACCTCTTACTAAAAAATTCATTAATTTCATTTGATGAAACAGATTCTGCAGTATATTTTTCATCTGTGCCGTATTTTACTGTGTTGTGTTTCGGTTCAGTGACCATTGTGCTTTACCTTGGTCTGATCGATGAGACAGAAAATTAGTGAGAAAATGATGCGGTTTCAATATGATTGGTTACTCAGAAATGGCTAAATTTGAATGTCAACGATCTAAATGACCTGATCTTTGCATTCACGTGCCATGGTTTTTACAACAATATTTATAGTAATAATAATATCTGTGGACTTTGCACATCACGTAATCTAGCCCCGTGCTAAGTAGATACTGTATGGACTTGTGTTACGGGTACTAAACAACGAAAATGTGTTTAATGTTTTTATAAATTTAAGAAATGTAACATATTTAAAATTCCTTGACCTAGGCGGGATTCGAACCAGCTGGCGTCACATGCTAGCTTATCCGAGCTAAGTTACCACTGTGCTAGCCAGTTGTCATATTTAGAACATAAAAGGGAATAATAAATTCGAATAATTGTTATTAGATTGGATAAAAATGAATAGGGGTTCTGGAGTGTGTTAGTGGTAATTGGTAATAGAAATGATAAATACTACGCTGGAAGTCGTTAAGGCAGTTGATATCCTAGCGGGTGCGTACAGATGATTACCTCTGTGGTCATGTGTCCCGGATAAATCATATATTTATTATTGTGATGGTAGTATTTAGTATTAATTGGAATATAATAATCAATACATAGTATAAAACATAGACGTTCTCCGCCGTCTGTGTGTCTGTATGTTTAGATCTTTAAAATTAGGCAATATATTTTGATGAGTTTTTTTTATAAATTATGTAATTCTTGAGGAAGATTTATAATTGTAATAAAATCGAATTTAACGCGTGCGAAGCCACGGGCAAAAGTTAGTTTTATATAATGTAGTGAGTATTTTCTTCTATATCTAGGTATCTATCTATAGAGAAGTAGACATCATAATAATGAGAAGCGGTATTTTTTGCGTTTCAAATCGAATATAATATATGATATTCAAAATTGACTTGATTAATAAGCGTACAGAGAGATTAACATAAAAATATCTTCGATGTACCAAGTGGATTCAATTAATTTTACAAATTAATACCATTGGATGTGCTAGTGAAATTAAAAGTGATGATCCTTAAAACTAAGATAAGTCCAGCCGACTGAAGCGGTCAAAGACTTAAAAAAACAAGCGAATCTCGCGGTACCTTTATACTGAGTATTAACAAATTGCTCGGTTATTTTTGTATGTGTGATATTTGTAAATGGCTTTATCATGCGATCGAATCGCCTCGTTAAGTGTTGATAAATGAAGCCCGATTCTATGATCACAGAACACTTTGTCATTATAACGTTTGTATTATACAGTTGTTAACCATGCCCGATTACATCGAGAAAGTTCTGTTTCATTTTTCTTTTTTTATTGTATCTATGTGTGACAAACAACCAGGATGTTTTGGTGATCAATTACCGGCCTAGGTACCCAGGTAGCTCACCCTCGCCCGGTAGAACATCTCTCGAGGGTGAGGTGGAGTAGGAGGTGCAAAACGGTATTATAACAGTCTCAGTTAATCCCACCAGTACCTTATTATAAGAGTGAGATCCTCCTACTCCTTGATCCGGTATCTTCATTACTGAGGGTCGTGATACCCATGCTGGGCCTCTTCACAATACTTCGCCATCTGGTTCTCTCTTTGTTTTCGTAGAGAGCGTCGCGCAGATTTACAGTTCGACGCTGAGCGAATTTGGTCCGACTATCTTGTCGGAATGCGACCTTTTGTGCGCTTGCCTTCGACTTTACCTGTGACTAATAATATTTTCAAGACCGGCGTAATGACGCTGATTTTTTCGTTTCGTGCGATATGTAAGTGGCCGGTGTCCCATGAAGGTGGGAGGAGAGGAGAGGGCAGCGCATCTGTATAGTGGATGTCTACGGGCGTCGGTAATTGTGAAAATGTCCCCAACTGCTCGTTTGCCCCCCTATACCATGAAAAAACTGTTCTAAATTTTCACCATCTTTCTAATCAATGTGGCCAAATAACCCTAAAATTCTCCACAGGAAGGTGGTAGATAGCCTGGTTGTTACATTTAATTCACGAGGTATGGGTCATTGTACTGTAGCAACTTTCTCAAGCATCGATGCGATCACGATCACCTTCTTTAGTGACTATATCTCTGATCCATAGCTGAATATGGAGAATACTAAGGAGGTAACAAGTTTAATTGAGTGTGAGAGATAATGCCAGACCAATTCGACTGTAAAAAATGCCACTACAATCTCACTACCATATTCAGGGAATGATGATACAGTCACCGAGGTTCCATAACAAATAACGTGCGAGTTCGTGGTCTCGTGCGTATTACAGATCGCGTGTTTATGATCTTACTCCCGCGCCTGCGTCTAATTTGTTCCTTTAACGATAATTCGATTGGAACGAGTCCTCTCTTTTTCGTAATGAACGGTTACAATCTCATTAGTGTAAACCGCATTCAATGCTCTGTTATTGCGGCGCGAAATCCGTGACGGATACGGTAACTTTTGATATTATGGTAACTTTTGATGAGTATATATCAAAAGTTACCGTATCCGTCATTATTTGTCATTATGCTCGTACTGTCAGGAGGTGGCTGCTTTTTACGGTTCATGATATTATGTTATCAAATAGAAGAACACTTTTTGCTTTCTGTTGGAAAATTATGACAATTTTATTGTTATGATGTATTTTTGAACCTCTTTTTTGCAAATTGTCGTCGTATTTGTCATTCTTTCGAGTAAGATCAACAGGGAGGTATTCACAACAAAATATAGTTGTGCAAATACATTGTCATTCTGTAACTATGTGTCTTTGATTGTCTCATCGTTTTTATAGAACTTTCATAAGCCGCATAAAACGACTGAAAAAAATATGAAAAGTTGTGACTGATTCAAAACGTTAGATTTTTGTCTCAAAGTTTTCAATATCATTTCACAATCAATTAAATAAAAATATTGAATAGAATAAAATATAATATATTTCTTTAGGATGGTTACACTTTATTTTTATTTTACATAGTTACTGCTTATCTTAAAGCACATTATACATTTAATTAGCGCCCAGAAGCTCATCTCGTAAGACTTAAAACGATTGGTACATAATTATAAAAACGTTGAAAAATCTCCCATCATTTGTAACTATATTAAACCTCTCATTATCCCGTGGTCATTACGAATGTAGTTATGTGATAGTTTAAATGGCCATGTAAGTCACAAGGATATAGATCGCATAACGACAAGGCCCGGTAGCGATCTGCGGTGACAGCGGCCGGACCACCGGCGAAGGGTTTTTTGAGCATGGCTTCATTAGAGCGAAACAAGTGATTGACATGAGACTACAGGAATACTTGGGGTAAATTAAGCCGGCTAACCCTTCAGTGTTTCGAAATCATTCGCTTTAATATTAGAATTCAACGAATCGTGTGGAAAAGGTCGGGTTAATTTATTGCTTCTATCTTTTATGTTTTTTACGATGGTTGGTAATGAATGGTCAGCATGATGTTTACATTTAGTTACTGTTTTCTATTGAGTAATTAAAATACTGGGACGTATAATATATACGTAATCATTAACCCTTCACCTACATTCACAAGTTTTTGCTTTATGCATTTATTTTTATTTCTTTTATTTTTAATTAAACATTATTAGTAAAGTTTATTATACAAAGAAAGGAATAATTTATAACTGATCTTAAAGCTATACGTACCTATCAATGTATAACATAACCGTACACTCAAAAATCAATGCCAACAGTGGCTGAGTAGATCCTAATCTACAATACTGAAAAAGAGCCTAGAATACAATATTACCTTAAGATTTCGTTATCATCATTTATATTTTTGCACTAACCTTGCCCAGTTAATACCTAGATTGTTAAGCAGTTATGTGATTCTGGATTAGTTCGGTGACTCTACATTTAAAGCTTGTATAAATAGATTTGATTGTCGTCCAATACATTATTTATATTTAGTACAAAAATTGTATTACGTATTAGTTTTATAAACATACTCTATAATATAAAAATGTGTATATTTAAAAGTACATGGGACCAGTTAAATAAAATTAATTAGTTTTAGAACTATTCAGCAAGTTAGGTACTTACTAAAAATCTAATAGAAAAGCTCGTCCAAATTACCTTCTTAAAATACAGAACTTTAGTTATTACCAAATTGACAAAAATTATATCTTCTGGTATTTTATTTACTTGTAATAAAATCACGACTAGCGGTACACTATGGTCCGCATAATTTAAAATAAATTGTTTTAATGAAAAAAAAGAAATCTTTTTAATAAAGCTCACATTTTACAAGCCCTCAAGCTATTCATAATAGGAATGACGTTACTGTTAAAATATTTATTCAAGCCGCAACAATAGATAATAGGATCGAAATGGGGTTTATTGATAATGTGATATGTAATCTAAGAAGCATTATGTGAGGTCAGTTCAATGGAGGATGGAGTTGTAACGTAATTTCTTCCATATTGATAAGTCAATGTTTACTGTCACTCACCTGGCAGGAGCAATGAACTTCGTGTTTTAACTTAGGCTAGATGTAGTTTAAAACTTAAGGTTTATATATTATTATGTGTTAAATTTTTAATTTTGAATACTTTTAATAATTTGCCATAATTATCATATTTGTAATTCTAGTAAGTAGGCGGTAAACTTTTTGAAAACTTAGGTTTGTTAGATAACAAAATTGACTGATATGAAATCGGTTACAAAGTTTTCATCCTAACTTATTACTTAGGTACTCCTTACTTATCCTAACTATTATCAAATTATTTTTAAACTAGAGGTGAATGAAATTTATTTGCAATTATTTTGCATTATTTTTTTTTGCATTATTACAAAATTGCAAATATTACAAATTTTTATGATTACTATTAATATCATGATCGGAGATTTTAATTTTTACACACACACAACTCTCTTGTTAAGCTCTTGTTAAGTTTTAACCAACTTAACAAGAGCTTACACGGGAACAGTAATTGGTCGGCAACACGAATAGATTAATCTGGCCTAGTTAGTGCAGCAATATGGAGTAAATAACTGATCCATAGGTATTAATATCTATACTATTAATATAATACTGAAGAGTTTGTTTTTTTGTTTAATTGAATGCGCTAATCAATACCTTTTAGAAAATGTTATGTATGTACGAAATAATATTATTGAATTCTATACGAAAGTACTAATCATGAAATAAAAGTGAAGACATACTAGAAACAGGCACAAACTAGATGTACCAATTCACAGGTTAAGCAGAGTAAGCAAATCCTTTCGGGGCCAATGATTGCGCCTCTACAATAAGATCCCAGAAAGCGTTCAAAAACTTTCAATTAACAAATAAAAATCAATTAAAAAAGTAGTTAAAGAACGCTTGTGTGGTAAAGGACATTACAAAGAAATAGAATTTATGACTGATACCACACCACACCTTGGGC
>LUGF01046784.1:195712-206620 GCA_001625245.1 Calycopis cecrops | reverse complement strand
GAGGTCAGTTACGTCTTGATGTCTTGAAAAATCACACTTCTAAGTTAACGCAATAAAAAGTTATAGCCAATTATGCACAAATTTTGTATTAAAACGTACTTTGTGGAAAACCAAAAACCTATCGGGTACTTCCCGTTGACCTGGAGTTGTGAAATTTGGCAAGAAGTAAGAATTTATAGCACATATATAGGAATAAATCTATTAAAGAAAACTAGTAAATTATATGTAGATCATTGGAAAAATCATTGTCAACTTATAACTGTAATTCGTTGCCTACTAAATGTGTGTGAGCAACCGTTTATATAAGTTTATCAACATAAACGGCAGGCGTAAAGTTACAATAATTGAAAACCATGCCTTACGTTTGGATTATGGAACCCTCGGTGTGCGAGTCGGACTCGCACTTGGCCTGTTTTTTTATTTTAAGCTACTGCATCGATTTGAAAGATTACTACAGTATTAGCTAGTCCATTTATCGAGGAAGGCTATAGACTACTTTTTAACCGACTGCATCAAAAATACGAATTCACTTAAACAAAGTTACGGGCGTCCGCTATTCTAAATAAACTTTTTGCCAAGTTGCTGCTGGTTGCCGTTACGGTAAATTGCTTGAAATTTTATCTCGTCATAATTGGTCATTTTTGCACATTTAATTGAGAATTTTTAAACATATCGCATATCAATTTTTGAAAAGGCACAATTTTACGGACCGATTATAAAAAAAAACTTAATTTATTTCTATATGGTAACGTTTTATGCACATTTAAAATATTATATCCATCCACAGATCTGATAATACGCTTAGTT
This sequence comes from Calycopis cecrops, assembly GCA_001625245.1. NCBI lineage: Eukaryota > Metazoa > Arthropoda > Insecta > Lepidoptera > Lycaenidae > Calycopis > Calycopis cecrops. Next base: position 205,813 of record LUGF01046784.1, on the reverse strand, counting down.
ACTAACCAATATAACAAATTAAATCCATGTTTTACTGTTTTCTATCTTTCAATTATGACTCCAAGAAATTTTTCACTAATAACTACACTTTAGATATCAAATTTATACACTTACGATTGCGCGGTAAAACCCTGGCATGAGTTATAAAAAGCAGGAATTAGAAGCGACATAAAATGTAATCTCGCATGTTTATATCTTTCAGTACAACGTTAAAACATTTTATTGCAGTCATAAAACTATTAAAGACAGTAATTTTAATAAATTACCCGTCTAATATCAACTTCTCAACTTATTATAATTATTTTCATTAGCATAGATGTCGAACAGCCATATTGACGAGCTCGGCGCGTTCGATTTTTAAATTATATTTTTTTATTCCAGTTCTGCACTTTATTTACTGCCAGTTGTATTTTTAGCGTCGTATAAATCACAATTCCCGATTTGGCGCTGTAATTTAAGTAACCAAATTGTTTACATATGGAATAATTTGCAACATTCGCAGGTGGGGTAGCGGGTTTACATTTCTATAAGGCTACATGCTACCCATATGGTATTTTATGACCGACTCGATACATCACGATGATGCCTGTTTTTGTCCGAACGGTCCAAACGATTTTTATGTAGTTTAATTCAATGTCCAATGGCGGTATCGAGCCTAATTATTTGAATAGCGCAGTGCGACGCTTTGAGTAAAGCCGATAACTCTTCCGACGGCGATCCGTGGACCCGCCTTAGATTTTAATTACGTTGACCGTTCGTGTTAATAGGATTGGTTAAGGGAAATTGAACTGTCGTTAGATACGTTAAGGTTTATTTTTAAAGCGTCACTTGCAATGCATAATTCGAAGTGAAGATAACCTAAGCTAAAATATGAATTTAAAAAATGTTTTTGGATAATCAACTGTTGTACTAAAACAAACTACATCAAACTACATTACTAATACTTATAAGTTAGTTAAAAAAAATATATAAATTTGTTTTGGTTAGAATGTGATTTTTTAGCCATTTTTATTAATTTATTAATAATATTTTTTTAAAATAATAATATAATATTTTTTTTATAAACTGAAAACAAATTAACCGACAGTGTGTTGGGCGGCCAACTCTAGCCTGGTGGACTTAGTGGCTTGGTTTAGGTCGTGTTTTTTGGAATAGATAAATGAATGAATAAATGAATGAAGATGATGATGAGACTAATAAAACTAAAATATGCCGTCGTCGTTTAATTTTACCGTAAGAAAAATATAGTAAACTTTAAAATCAATATCTAAATAAAAAATAATAAGAACAAGAATCTCCACTGATTTCGTGGCTAAAAATGTCAATGCTCAGATTTTCTACACAATTACCGGCTGCAATCTCAATCAAGTGCAAGTTAACTTGATTGAAATTGCGCTTAAAAATATTAAAGCGATTTAAAGCATATTTGGATTAGAAATGAAAAAAGTTAATAATCGATTTTCTTTGTGTGTCTGTGTGTAATTAAAAAGGCCCTTCACATTTTGTCACAAGTTGCACCTTTCAACCGATGATATTTCGGCGGAGAAATTTGGAATTTCCGAAATACCCAACTACCTGTTACCGATCTCCAACTTTATTGCCATCCGTTAATTTATTAGACGGACACGATTGATAAATTAAATAGTCCGAGTCTAAATGTTGACGTTCAGTTATTTCGCTGTTAAAATTTTATTGTAAATTCCTATTAATGACAGAATGTAGAGAATGCAGGATAATAATAATATTATGATTTTGGTGTATTCCTAATATGTTTTATCTTAAACTGATAATAAAATATATTAGAATAAAATGACTTTAACGGATATTATCGCAGTTCATTTAATTATTATACAAGCCGGACGTTTTTTTAAGTTTAAAGTTTTTTTTAATTGTTATATATACCTATATATTCGCGTAAACTTATTATATAAAATATTATATCTTCAGCAACTATAATATGTTTTTGATATTAAAATCAAGTATATACTAAAATATGTATTTTACAATTAATAATATTATTTGAGCCTACCCAAATATCAGACACAACTACAGTTATTTGTCCAATTTCATCCAACTTTCTTACAACAACTCATAAAACGAATGCAGAAATATTAAACTTCGTAAAGACATATAAACGATCACAAGAAATAAATTCTAAAGATTCGTACACTATTTTTAGTTCCCATCATTTCCTCATGTGACTTTATCCATTGCTCTACCATCAGTTCCTCATTTAGCCATTGCTTTTTTATGTAGATGAAACGTGCCGAACGGATCGACTTCATGTCGATGCTGGTTGGATTTGTCGAATGCTTATCTCAAGTCGGCGAAACCTGATTAAAGTTGAGTAAATAGTAATTTATTTTTAATAAGGTTCGTAGTTACTGGTCAGAAATAACGAACATTTTGAAATGATAATGAAATACCAACCGCATTATTCAAATTAAATTGGAGGTACGTGAATAATGAATATATCATCTTGCAGTCTCTATCTGTTCGCTGCTAAAATTAGTAAGAGGTACACGTTCCATGCATGTAGCCGAATTGGGCCGCTATCGGGAAGGTAACTCTCGCTTACACGAAACTGACGTTAAGTGACAGCCGTGCCGTCGCGTTTCGTGCGGTGTTTAAGTACCCAGGTAGCGCATAGAGGGAGGAGGATGAAGGGGGATAACGCATCTGTATAATATCCTCTATGCAAATGTCTATGGGCGTCAGTACCCATGAAAATGGCTCGTATTGCTCGTTTGCCCCCTTATACTATAAAAAAGAAAAAAGTGAGGTTATTGTTGAGCTTATTGCATGATGTTGATGCTTTATTCGCGACTGGTCTGATCCCAAAATAAACCCACATCGAATGATTTGGGTCATACGCTTATTGACGAAAGGCAACTTTATACACTTGGCCAAGGCCACGCGTGCTTTGTTATGCCTTAGGTACTACCTGTACTTATGATTTAAGGGTTTCTGCGGGCTATTTTTATTTTATTTTATTTATTTATTTTTTAGTTTTTTTTATTTATTTTAAGTACACGACTCATAGGTTAGTAATAATTTTTACTTAAAAAGTATACATTTTATTAAATTCGGTACATTAATTACGTCATAATGTTGTTTTATTAACTATTAACCTCTTAATACTTCACAACGTCTAGCAATGACAATAGAGTCGAGCCTATCAGCAATCATGCATCATCATATTACATGTGGGTTTTTACTTTTGTATAGCTTGAAGAGGAAAAAGAGTAGATGTATTTTTTTCGCTCGTTTCTCTAAATGCCAAGCTAGAGATCGCTCCTTGTGGCGATCTCTGGAGGAGTGGCCCAGCAGTGCACATCTTCAAGCTGCTGTTGTTGTTGATGATGATGATGATGATGATGATGATGATGATGATGATGATGATGTTGCTCTTTAATACACCCTCCGACAAATCGCCCAACTCTCGTAAACTGTGCCAAATCAAATACAATCAAATCAATCAATAAAAGCACACTTTTTTTTTTATTCTTCGGAAGGACCTCTTGATTGGTGGCATGATTAAACACCACCGCCACTGATCATCGGACTAACGAAGACTTTTCTGTCTTCTGGATTAGGGAAACGATAAGTGGACAGACCCCCTTTTTTTCCCGCAGCTGTGAACCTCAAGTAGGTTTCCTCCTGCCTCACTGGTCCAATTCGGTCACAATGCGGTAGCTCTGCCTCATCAACATGACGTGATTTAGTATTAAACAGAGGTGTAATAATTCATATTTGTGGCAAACATCCTACTAATATTATAAATGCGAAAGTTTGTAAGAATGTTTGTTACTCTTTCACACCAAAACTACTGAATGGATTTTCATGAAACTTTACAGTAATATAACTTTCATATCAGAATAACATAATAAGTTAAAATTTTGAATCATTTTTGAAGTCCGAAATCCACCCGGGCGAAGTCGCGGGCGGAAGCTAGTTTAAAAATAATCTCCAAAAGGATTACATAATTTCATAAAAGACGTAAAAAATAAGATGAAATAGCTCAAATTTTCAATCTAGAAGACATAATCTGTGTTATAGTGACACAGACGCACCAAATCATAAACATATTATATTACACTAGCTGATCTATGCCTTCTTCGTCGAGTGTCAAAAATAAAAATTAATCAATCATAATAAAATTTACTGTTATTCCTGATAATATAGCTTTTTATTTGTGAAAGAATGGTTAAATCGGTCTAATAGTTTAGTTTAAAGCCTATTCTATACATTTTTTTTATTCAGCCTATGTTGTTCCTCTGCTGGGCTAAGCTTTTCCCAAACTTCGCCAACCATCGCGGTCTTTTGATTTCTCCCATCAGCTTTTGCCGAAAGCATCGAAGTCGTCCCGTCAACGTATTCTATACCTGCATATAAATAAAAAAAAAACTATGCTCTTCTAATATAGATATATATTTAAAGATTTATTAGCACTGGCACTCGCCAGGATAGACCCGAGAAATTTTGGCTTAAATCGATGACGCTATATTGATGAAAATGAAGATAAAACAAAAATATTGTCACCGTCCAAAACCATTATACGATTTAAATAAACTGAAACCAACCAAACTTAATTAATATGCATTTTTTGCTCTCGAAAATAATGGGTTCTGTGCAAGCAGCTGGTTGGAGGCGAGCGCGCGCGCGACGCGTGCCTTCGAGACGCGAACGCAGCCGACCTCACCCGAGCACGCACGACGGCGCCTTAGAACAACTTTTAAACGCGTAGGCTATTCATAAAAGCTCCTAATTTCATATTTATATTTTTTTATTTGTGACATTCAAATAATTTTACAATGAAAAAAAATATTCCATACATTCTTTCCCTATACATAAGTATAATTAAAATATCTGATATATCAGGTTTTTTAATTGTTTAATTATTGAAATATGTTTTTTTAGAATGACATTCTTTATCGGGAAAGATAATTTAAAATAGATTAATGCGAGGCAATGTCGCGAACAAAGATACGGTCTTTAAATTTATAGCTAAGCCTGGAGATGGTAATTGAAGCCACATAAGACTTGACTGGTTAAGTTGTATACGGCAAAATTACAGGCATCCCATTTGAAGCATGCACTTCAAATGATCAGCGTCGATTGTTTTCATACATGGCACAACTTGTTATCCGAACTAGACTGGCGGGATAAAAAGTTGTTCGGGATGCAGCATTACTAACTAACAATTAATATGAGAATTAACGAGGGGAATATCGTCTGCGCGATCCACAGGTGTGCAAATACCGCATCTAGTCTTGTTTCGACAATTAGGCAACGGAAATACCCACCCATTCTTCCCTTCCATTATCAAAAATTACTATTGCAATATGATTTGGAGGGGCGTGTCTGTACGTGTACGGACGCAGATTGTCTTTTTCAAATTAAATGTTATATCTTGGCCCTTATTGCGTCTTTTTTGTCAAATTGTAACTTGAGAGCTTTTGTTATTGTAATTTTGCGAATGCTTATTTTTGAATAGCGAGAAGGTGCCTCTCTTTTACTCCGGCGTAAATCGAGCTGTGCTGTCGCATTTCGAGCGGGAAGTGGCCATAAGGTGAGGAGTAAGGTGGGCATCAGTATAACCACCGTGATTATGTGCGTCGGTAGTCATGAAAATGGCTCCAAATGCTTTGGACTCTATATATATTATCTCTCTCTCTCTCTTCTCCTCTTATACTATAAAAAAAAAGAATGCCAAGAGCAAACTGGTTGCGTCTTTTATTCTGCCACAACGGTGTATAAAATTGAAGTGTAATAATTTAGCAATAAATAATATTTATAGATTTACGGCGACATAATTACACCAACTACAGTTTCGCAGCTCAGTAGTGGTCACATTATGATTTATTACCCATTTTATAAGTGATGGCGAATTTAATTTATGCGATACAGGATAAATTTAATGGCAACATTTCCATTCAATATCGTTAAATGACTAACTGATCATAGCGGTCAAAGGTATGCCAGGAGAAAGAAAGAAAAGGGCGTAATAGAGAGAATGAGTTTCTACTACGAAATATGTCGTTATTCTATGTATAGCTTACGGACATATAGATAGACCTTAGTATTATTTAGGCTAGAGAATTAAGATAGCCCCTCAAGACCTCGTTTAACATTAATACGGCAAAGCTATCTTCAACGTTTAAGCTATCGCGTGTAAGCTACCCCATTCTTCAACAAAAGGGAAAATGCGGGCAGGGAGATGAACCAGTACGCCTTTTCCGAATTATTAACAACTCTGCTATTTGTGAGAAGGACGCCCAAGGACCTAAATTCAGTCTGTTTTGTGAGTTAGGCAGGTACTTGTATAGAGCATAGGGCAGTTCAAAAAGTAGAAATAGTATAGAGTAGAGAAAAATGGCTGTGACATAAGGACAGACGGACGGACGGACAGATAGACAGTGCCGAATCTATAAGGGTTCCGTTTTTTGCCTTTTGGATATGTAACCCTAAAAGTAGAGAGTTCATAATGAAACATGACACATCAATTTCCACTCTAAATACTTTTATTTTTATAAATTTTATTGACATAGGAAATCGTAGACTCAGTTTAATCGGTCTAGTTTTATACTTACCTACTCCGATATGCATAATATCGCGAAACTATCGGATATATCGTTAAATAGAATCTTTGAAATTTTCAGGCTAAATTAGCCCAGTGCTAAAGCCGTAACAACTTGTGATATACGTATTAGACAACAAAAATCTTTAAATTTTTATTACTTAACATGTACAATATATTGCGATAGAAATAAAGAGAGGAGACCTAAACGGGATGCGAAACTACGATTTGTAGTAACGTTCACGGCACACCTGATAATGTTAAGACTGCACCAATCTGTCTTCGAATTAAGTTGAACCTCTACAGATTTTCTACCTACTCCTACATCTCTATATGAACTCTAGCGTACTTTGTGAAATAGTTAATTTCAGTGAAAACTGGCGAAAACTCATTTTTCATCATTTGATTACAAGTTATTTATTGCATTTAGTACAATGAATGAACAGGTAGATAAAAGACCATATGTGATTGTTATAAAATACACAAATACTCCACATTGTTTTGTTAATTTCTATTGAATCTGTGAATGTGGCATTCAAGTTATGATTTTCATCAGACTATCGGTACATTTTTAAACATATCAACAACAAAGTTAGAACTTTTTACTACCGGCTACTTTTCTTCATGTAAAGATTGCGGTAGCAGTAATGATATTACATATGTGTATTGCTACCGATATGGATTTATTGCGTTACAATTGCGTATGTAGTTCAAGATTAGAAGTGAATGCACATACAAAAGAGGTCTGTTGTTGATAATGATAATGACGATAGTGATAGTCATGTTTGTGTTCCTCAGAGATAATAACTGGCACATATAGGAAGTAATTCATTACTATGCCATGTTATGTTCTTTATCAGGATTACTTTAGTAAAAGAAATACCAAAGGCAAAATTACTTTGATTTTTGCAAAGCTGAGGTTCAAGTAATCTTGATTTAAGATCGTGTGTTTTGGGAGCTCAAAAGAAAACATATGTTAGATTAATTTGAAATTTTATTTATTTCTATCACAACCAATGCGGTGGATGATGTTGTGTTGCAATAACAATTTATTCATATATCCATAATTATATTATTATACTTAGACTTAAGAGTATTAGGAATCTGTCTTAGGGTACTACAACTGCTTACGTGTACGTACAATAGTCTTTGTTTCATTATTATATTAATAAAGGCACAAAAGTTCACTAAATCTAGCCTAACATTAGCGAGAGAGCTAATCAAACACTTTTATTGCGTTCTTAAAACTAAGATTTTATAAATCTGTACTTAACAATACTTAACATAGTGACTAGATAACAACAACTTAACTAAATCTTATGAAAATAAGGCTATATATAAAGGCACAGCGAATTTAAGTCTTCAAATAGTACTACTAAATGCTTAAATGGAACAAAGAGAATGATTCATTTCAGTCTTGATTGCTATTTCATTCTTGTATGAAATGTAAGCAAAATATTCGATCGTTCAGTCGCTCGGAATGATTTCATGGCGTCGTTATACTCTACCATTATCCCCTCTCATTAGGAATATACTGATTGCGCTTAATTAGAGGTTCTCTCGGAGACTCTTTCGCTCAGCGTTCGGATACTTCTTGAAGCGAATACCCGTTTTTTCACAATCAACAAGCCGCGTAATGGCTGCAATTTCATCACCATAAATCACGGTACCTGAGAAATAAAAAACACTGTTAATATCGACTGTACTCTCAATGATATCTACTATCTAAGTGTGCGTTTGATTTCCATTGAAGAGCCCAACCAGATGTTTGCATGGCAAATATTGTAACACGTGTGCTTCCCTCATCGCCCTTATATTTCCTCTCGAGATTTCGACTTCCGGTACAATAAATTAATCGCCGACAGAGGGCTTTTTTGCTCAGTTTTTAGCCCGTACTTTTTTTGGTGGCGCTAAATTTTATGCAATCCCTAAAGGGCCATATGGCGAAACACGCGTTGACAGCATTCATTGACCGGATACATCGTGTTGATTTAAGATACAGCTAATTCAGAAGAGAGCCCGTTGAGAAACCTGTTTCCACTTGTAGCAAATCAGAGCAATAGTCTAACATGTTTTGTCTTAAGAATTCACTTTTTGTGTGACTTAAGTCATAACTACAAGGCGCTCGGGCACCAGAAGTAATTGATGCTCTCGTACAATAAAAAGGTTGGCTAGATCTTGTTTTATTCAACGTATGAAATATTCCTTTATAGCACAGGTTGAACCCATATCAAAGTTAAAAAATATTATCAAAGGACATTTTGGTGCTATTGTGAAATATTCCTTTGTATGCTGTGATTTAACAATGAATAGATAGTCTATGCGACGATTCAATGCGCAAACATAATAGTATGTGTTTGCTTTTTGGCTCGTAAGCCATGGGGTCCTAAATCTTCTTTGGAATTATGCAATATAAAAGCGCAGACCTGACCCAGTAGGCAACCGTGACTAACGAATAGGACAAAGAGCTTAGCTATTTTTTATACCTGAGCTTTTTTGAAGCCCGCCGCTTTTATTTACAATTTTATGCGGAGTTTGCTTGTGACATTTCGAATCTTTGATAATCACTTTGTAAATAAAGTCGCGACAAAAATGTAAATAAATCGATAACTGACAAATAATCGGTACTTTAGTGCTTGTGCTAACATACTAAGGATTCATTCAAAGTTTGTAATATCTTATCTAGCTCGTACAACCTTGAGCTTATCAAACTCAAGTGACACTGAATTTATGTTTGTATAAAAAGCATCTAAGCCCAGTTCTTATTAGATAATAAAACTTTGGTTATTTGAAAAATTATAATAGGCAGTATGCCTATTGTAATTTTTTAATTATTTATAAAATTTCATTGAAATAAATAAAATATTTTTGAAATAGACTCACCTCAGTTCATTGCTGCTGCCACCACGATATCGCGTCAAGGAGCTCCTCGTCTTCTGGACTCATCGGCTCGTAGGCGTCGTGACAGTTCTGTCCAACTGAACTCTCTGACACTAGTGAGGGAGCCGGTGAATGGGATTCTTCCGAGGACGGCGGAGTCTGGGGACCGTTCGTGCCCAGGGCGAGACCCATTTGAGTTTCCGAACACCCCTCATCACTCTCGTCCAGTAAGCGTTTCAAACTCTTGATATATTCAACAGCCAGTCTCAAAGTGTCAACTTTGCTCAGCTTCCGCGAAGATCCTCTCCCGCCTGCGAGAGCTGCTGATACAGCCGACGGAATGTGTTGCCTGAGAGCTGCAAATCCATTATTAACTTGTTTCACTCTGTTCCGTTCTCTCGCGTTCCTCCTCGCCACCGACGCGGGCTGAGCGGGATACGTCTGGAGGTAGGTCTTCTTCTTGCATCTGTTGGCGTCGATGGGTGCCGGCGCGAGGCGCCTGGGCACTTGCAGCTGAGTAAGTTTGTTAACTCCTATATTTTGATAAGCGTGGATGGCTGCCATCGGCATCGCGTGTGTAAGACGGTCGGTGAGATCGTGAGCGCGCGTGTGCGTGCCGCGGAGGTCGGCGGTGGATTGGC
>LUGF01046784.1:157536-175447 GCA_001625245.1 Calycopis cecrops | reverse complement strand
CAACATTAGTGTAGATAAAATACATTGTATTATTAATTACCTAATAAGATGATAAAAAAATTAAAGTATGCTTGGCCTCTTATACTATAAAACTGAAGATACCTACGATTCATAGTTGAAATCAAATTCATAATTGACTAATAGCCTCCAACAAAGAATCTCCGATGACATAGACATGTCATTACAACGTATTAAGATTACTTCCTTCTGAAAAACACAATTCCAATGTTAATTCTCGAATATGTTATACGAATCACGTTCGGGTAAAAGAACTCTCACTACTGGAGAACAATAAAAATGGCGCCATGTCGTCACACGTCCAGCTTAATGACGGTGAAATTATTAATACGTGATTTTTAGGGTATTTTTTAAATGCGGCTTCATAGTGACGCGTAGTCGGAAGGCAGTACAACCGTGACCTGAATCTAATTTCGGGTGTCGTTATGAAGGTATGGAATCTGGGTATGTGGCGGCCTTAGGGTTTAATTCTATGCTTGATTTTAGGGGAACTCTAATAGATTTTATTTCAAAATCCATTAGAGTTCTGCTGTCAGGCATATTATAAAATAATTATCCTAATATTGCTTTTTGTGTTTAAGTAATGTTATGGTTTAAGAGCGTTTACGCCTTCCAACGCAATTTGCCTTGAAAACAGTACTTTTTAAACACCTTAAAATCATGAACCACTTATCTTGTATTATATGTTACATACTAATAATTGTAGGAAATTTTCTTGTCTAAATAGTTAGTAGAAAAAATATTTCAATTAATTTAGTATGTACGCATTCTATCATGATTACTTATTAGAGGTTTGTTAATTTCCCTTTTAGCGTCAGTTTCGAAGCTCAAAAAATTATAAAAGTACTGAAATATATAATTAACAAAAAATAATAACCACTTGATAAGATCCTTGAGAAAATAGTTAGTAGAAAAAAAAATTGGTTTGGTATCTTATCTATGAGAAATTAAAATTCAAAAAATGTGAAATATTTCAAATTTTATATGTATTTTTCGACGATATACCTTTTTTAATTTAATATAATAATAGCTTACCAATAAACTAGAGCATATTCTTTACAATCATGCATTTAAAGTTTTGATTATTGTAAAGTAATTATTTTTCTGTAAATTTTTTAAAACGTCTCTAAAACAGTGGTCGCAAACGAAATCAATTCAGTACGTGGATCATAGTGGGTTGATTTGACTATAGAATATACTAGCATTATATATATGCTACTCACACGGCGATCCGTATGTGTGGGTTTGAATTACCCATGAATTACATAAAACCACGTGCGTAAGGCGTAAACGCTAAGGAAATCAAGCCCGAAAGCGCTGAGTTTTTTTTAAAATAAAAGTTGAATTTTAAAAAGTTAAATTTATTTTGATTAAGCTAGAATGGCTACTACAAACGCAAGTGAAAATACAAGTGACGTCCAGGCTGGCGCAGTGGTATAGGGCTCGGATAAGCTGAGCATGTAGCGCCAGGAGTCGTGGGTTCGAATCCCACCTAGGTCATGGATGTTTATCTATGTATTATATGTATTCATATAATGATATATAAAAGTTATAAAACATATTAAATATATTTCTGTTGTCTAGTACTGGTAACACAAGTCCTCACGGTACTTAGCACGGGGCTAGACTAACGTGGTGTGTAAAGTCCACAGATATTAAAAAAAAAACACATATTAAAAATATTAAATATGTTATTAAAAAAGTACGTAGGAACTCAAGCACGCTGTTAGCAAATATGTATGTGATAAGCCTGATGGGACCGATATCTGGCTTCTAAACTGTTTAATCCGGATCGGTTTCCTCGTGTAGGATTAGAACGAGGATTCGGATAATTTGCTGTTGTTATAAGTTTTGAATGAATATCGTGTGCTATGGGAGAGGCCTATGTCCAACAGTGGACTGCAATAGGCTGATGATGATGATAAGTTTTGGATTATCCCTGAAATGTTTATATTATGCGTCGGTATTCGCCCACTAGCGGACGGCACGATTGCTTCACGAATTTAAACGCCTTTTCTATAAAAAAGAGTAAACAGTAACAGAACAGACAGTTTTGTAGAAAAGGCGTTATTTTACTTATCCTATTAATCTCACAATATTATAAATAAGAAAGTTTGTAATTTTTTAAAAGAAAGAGATCTGCAGAAATTTATCAATTACAAAACGTAAGTTACTTTTGACGCCAAAAAATTAATGAGTTTCGTGAAGGGTATGAAAAGAGCTGATTCGTCTCTGAAAGGTCGGCAACTCATCTGTTAGTCCTCTAGTGCTACAGATGTGGGTGATCATATAAATCAAGCGATCCAACTGCACATTTGCCGTAATGTGAAAGCTGTGCTGTCGCGTTTCGTGCGGTGTATGAGTAACCGGTGGCCCAATGAGGTGGGAGGAAGGAGGGCAACGCATCTGTTTATCTCTATGCGGATGTCCATCGGCGTCGGTAGTCATGAAAATGGCTCCTACTGCTCGTTTGCCACCAAACCACAAAAAAATATCTAGAAAAAATGAGTAAATTTCACGCGCGTGAATTCTCGGCGCACGGCTAGTTAATAAAACTTTTGTAGCTACAGCGTACAGGTACTTAATTAATGTACATACGATACGCAACATTTCATCTCATTGGTGGTATTAATCAGATATCGGCAAAGTGAGCTAGCATTACACTCGGCTTAATAATATATTAGCGAGTGCAGAACTGATTTGCATCGCGTGATGGTTATCCTTACCTTCGACAAATAAAGTAAAAGTTAATCTAGAAAAAAAAAAGGAAATGAATTAATGAGACAGAACGCTGTGTATTTATAGGACGTAGACGTGGGTGCCACGTTACATCGGCATGTTGCACTTCTGTTTCTATTTACAGTAATTGTTGCATAAGCGTCGACGAGAGGTACCTCTTTGTAAGAACGCCTTGATAGTAATGCCGGAGGTCGATTTGTGTGATGGGTTGAAGGATAACGCTTTTGCATATCAGTTCATAGATGACCGGCTCGCGAAGTGGTACAGAGCTCGGATGAGCGGATGTTGCGCCAGATGACGCAGATTCGAATCCCGCATAGGTCGTGGATGTTTGTGTATTTCTGTAATATAAAACATAAATATATAAAATTTCTTAAAAGCATATTAAATATATTGTTCGTTGTATAGTACCTGTAAAAAAAATTCTTGCGGTACCTACTACTGGCATGGGGCTAACGTGGTGTAATAAGTCCACAGATATCATTATAATTATATCAATTATCCATGCGGAAATAATGGACGTAGGTAGTAACAAATTTCTTATTTATTCCCATAATTTAAAAAATGTAACTGACTTGCCGTGAGTTGAAAATGGGCAAAAATATTATGCGTTATAGTAATCCCAATGTTGTAATATAGTGTAATAGTTTCGTTCTACTGGGAACCCAGTTCCAATATTTCCCTCCAACAATTATAGCCGAGAAACAGCCCATGTAAATGGATACCATATGTACCCAATGTGATTTAGTTTTGTGTCATAATAGCGATGGGAGAAGTGAATACATTTTTAGGACAATAAATTTTTGCCAAAAGATTTGCTTAAAATAAGGTTACTTATAAGAAACGTATATAGCTATAAATAGACTATTTAGTATCACAAAAGTTTCTTCTTATAAGCTTCTTTTCTTAAACAACATTTTTATTGTTCATATAAACCATCTATCAAATCAGCTGTATAGGTATAAAAAATTTGGAACGCAACTTTTGTTTTTAGTTTAACTTATCCAAATCATTAGAACAGTTCATTCAGTTGTATAACCATAATATTATGACACCTACGTGCTAATTGAGGGAGATTTATAAACAATGAGCTCATGAAGAGGTAAGATTTTTTAATAGAATGGGTATTATGTGAATATGTGAACGAGCAGTTTGGTCATTGTGCCGTCTTTTACCCCCAGTGGGCTCCAAGCTTATCGCAAATCAGACAAAACAAAGCTAACCACTTTTAAGATTGAACTATGTGAGTTTTAGGTATAGCCTAAGAGCCTAGAGAGGTCTGGGTGCCCCAATTTGGCTGCAATTCAGCATGGCACTATCTCATACTATTACTCGGCATAGATACGGATACAAAGATAGTTTTATTTTACAAGATGTCTATTATCTTGTAAAATAAAATATTATCTTGTAATAGTAATGATGTCCTAAGTTCTTAATTAAACAAACTGGGATAAAATCCGTTAATGTTATTTCATTGTAAAGATAATAGAGCAATAAATTGTTATTCCTTCTCAATATAATCTGTCAAATGGCAAATCAATCTTGTCTAATTGGATCTAGAAAGTTAGGATTTAGATTATAACTAATATTTGGAGGTGAATGCACTATTAATCACAAATAAACAATAAAATGTATCCAGTTTTTATTGTTTAATTGTGACCAATACCTATTTTTAAATATTTTCGTTTTGGTTTTAATATTTAAGTTTATGCGATTATGAAGTGTGTTATGCAGTGTGATGATGTGTAACATAATGATGTCTTAAGTTTACATGAAAAGTACTTATTACAATAAAACAACTTTAACGGGTTTTATCGCGGCTTATTTAACAATTTACAGCAACGATGGCCACGGGTCGACCCGTGGTCATTAAGTAGCCGGTGGTCTAGTAAATGTGGGAGGAGGAATAAGGGTAACGCATCTGTATAGCCTCTATGCGGATGTCCATGGGCGTCGGTAGTCTATCAAATGATGACTGCTCGTATGCCCCATTATAAATAATACATAAATCTTTTTTTTTTGTATTTTTCACTTCAATTATTATAAATATTATCAACATTCAAACAGATTTTTAAATGTCAACTTTTTGATTATTGATGATTTAAATTCATAACAAAACCGTATATTTTTCTAATAGTTGAGACGGAATATTAATTTTTTAATATAATTATGTTTGGTATTACATATTTTATCGTGCTGTGTTAATGTGTTGTTTTAAAATACCGACGTATTTTAATTTCATACAAACATAATAGGCAACACATTTGACATTGTTTTTGTCGAAATGGGACACAGTTCCCGCTGCGCTGGTGTCAATAGGCGACACATCACAAGCGGTTAATTTTGGGCGCCAGGACTGAAATAGGACGGAACGTCGAGAAATTATGTCATTAACATATTTCGTTTGACGTTAAATGTATATTTACAGGCTTTATCTTCCCTGGCTTGTGCGGTGCTAAAAAAACAAAATCGATTCGAAAAACTTAATCAGGTCTTCCAAGAAAAGTAGCGTCGCTATTTGACCAAACCTTAATTCGTCCAATAACACCGGAGCTCCAGAGTATATCAATAAGAAAACTAACTAATATCAGCTTTTTTATTGACGCAGGGGAATACATTTCCGTATGGTAGCTCGAATCCCGTGTCCCCCAAGCTTATGTCGGACTCAGCACTTAGTGCAATACCGACTAAATCTTCAGGGTCCCTTTAGCCGCTATAATTGTAGTGTCCCGGATCTGCAGGCAACAGGATCCTTCCAGAGATAGACGGACAGAGGCTGGCCTCGGTGAAAAGGCCAGACTTCTCCTGCTGCCAAAATGAATAATATCGCCTCCACTACACCACAATTACATTCAAATCGTATGTTTAATCTAATCAGAGGCCGTTGACCTTTAACATTTTTACACTCGACTGAATCCTGAGTGACTTGTAAGTGGATTGTGACAACATGATAATGAGGCAAACAGGCTCCGTCTGTCTAGAAGAAGTCTGAAAACATTCATTTATAATATAGGTTTATTGTTAATTAAACTTAAAAAGAAAGGTTTATTGTAAATTAAACTTAAAAAAAAGGTTTACTGTGAGACAAAAAAATATAATAGTATATTTTTTTAATGTAAGTAGAGTATAAAAGAGAAAAGAGAATTTGGAGCGATTTTCATGACTACTAATACCCATAGACACCCCCATAGAGGTTACACTGCACAAAATGTTACAGGACAGCTGGCACTTTATATACGACCTTGTATAAACTAGACCTGTAGTAGTACCTCCCCGGCCGTGCCGGGCCAAGTCGGCTACATGCATGCAGTCTCGTGGCACTCCCTCTTACGAAATACCTAATTTTTGTTACGTTATTATTTAATTTGTGGTATTATTTATTCCGTGTGTGTGGTTCTTATTTAATCTGTGTCTTTAATCATCACTATAAAGATACACTCTTGGGTATTAATTTAGAGTCGAAAGATATAAAAAATCTCCGACCGTTCTCTCTCGTTCTAGTTCGTTCTCGACTCGTTCGCATGCCTATAGGTAGGTAATATAAAAACCTTAGAAATTAAGTACTTATAAAAAAATAGTAAAATAAATCTACTATCAGTACTCTGTTGGTAGCTCATTTTTACAATTTTTTTTCCTTTGGTGTAAATCGATTTTTCAGAAATAAGTTTGCCAAGATTCTTTAGATAATTATCTTATCTTTGGATCGATCAATAACAATTAAACGCATAAATAAACTCAACCGGATAAAATAATTTAAAGAAAATCGAAACACGAATTGTTCGGAATCGACAATTATTTCGTTATAAAAAGCTTAATTGCCACCGCAGTAGTAATAACATCACTTAAGTTATCACGTAATGGTTTAAATCAGGGTTTCTTAGAGTCATGGACCGCTTTTATGACCATAGCATATGTATTAGGGGTTCACAAGAGAATTTTCTAGACAAATTCACATACAACATGTTCCTTTTTCTAGCCCGCTATCTATATTCTGGAACAGGGTTCCGCGGCATTGTTGAAATTTTCAAAGTTGTCCGTGACAGTAATGAGTTTAAGAAGCCCTGGTTTTATCGAAATTATTTTTTACGCGTAATTTATTAGCATATTAGGTCGTTCATCTCGACACCTCGATCTAAAGTTTTTAGTGGACTACTTTTGGTTACTTTAATTGCAATCTGATAAGTGAGTGTCTGTGCCGAACTGTCTCCGTTGGTGCTAGGCTGTTTCGTTCCGGTTTTTGTTTATTACATTGATGATATGTAAATGCTTAAAGAAAAAATCTGTATAAATCAAAAACAGAATCTTGCTCTCTTATTTTTATTTCTTTTCGGACCTGTACTTTTGCTATGGAATAGAGTTTCATCGAATTGGTATGCGTGCTCGTCGGGCGACAAAACTAGGTTTGGGGTCCAAAGGGGACCGACCCCCACTCTCCCGCATATGGGAGAGATACATTCCGATATGAGAAGCTAATTTAAGTATATTATCATGGCCAGAGAGACCGCAGAGTCCCTCAGCCCCCGATTCTGACGGGAGCAACTCGCGCGCGTAGAAGAGATGGAATCGGCGTTGCCGTGAATGAATGGCTCAAGATCATTACCGAGAGCAATATTTTTTTATATTATAAAGGGGGAAAACGAGCAGTCGGAGCCATTTTCATGACTACCGACGCCCATAGACATGAGACATCCGCATAAAGGCAACACAGTTGCGCTGCCCTCCTTTCTCCTCCCGCCTCCATGGGCGACCGGCTACTTAAGCACCGCACGAAACGCGACAGCACAGCTGTCACTTTACGCCATTTTACGTTTCTCGTGTAAGCGAGTCGTACCTCCTCGGTCGTGCCGGCCCAATTCGGCTGCATGCAAGCAAGCAGTATGGCACTACCTCTTACTACATATGTATATAATATAAATTCTTCCTAAAAATCTATCCTGAAAAAATAATTAATAGTTTCCTTGAGATGGATTTTATGCTGGCAGAGCATGTACGTAATAATATAATATCGATCTTTATAAGTACTTGGCAGGGCACTAGTCTCATCCACAAAGATTGGTCCCAATTTTTTTTAATATAGTGTAGGTAAGGGGGTAAACGAGAAATCAGGGTCCTTTTCATAACTACCGAAGTGTGTGTGAAGTTATACCGATGCGGGCAACGCCTTCCTCTTCCCCCCTCCACGGACCACCAACAAACACACTGTCATTTTACGCCGGTTTCTTAAAAGCAAGCGGTAGCTCCCCGGTCGCGCCGGTCCATTTCAGCGTGGCACTACCTCTTACTAGTATTTTGCAAAACCAAACGCGACTAAAAAGTTTGGTTTTTAAAGCCGTAATAAAGTTACTTCCTCGGCGGCTGCCTCAAAAATGCCCTCACCTGAACCTTCTGAACTCATTTTATTCATTTATTATATCGTAAAGCTAGATCACTAATTAGTTTTATGAGGCCCGTAGAGACACGGCAACGCACCACGAATGCAAATACGAACTTTATTATGAACATATCTGTGTTTTACGTTTCTGGTATTTTATTCACAACGACGCGAGATATTTTAATTATAACGGGTAATATAAATTAAGTTAATAAGCGATATGTATTTTATAACTTTGTAATGGCGTTTTGTGACTTGGAATTTGTATATTACGAAGAAAGATGAGAAATAAAAAATAAATATCATGTTTTAGGTAGAAGTGAAGAGCCTAGCGGAGAATGAAAGCGAATGTCAAAAGCTGCAGACAAGAGCTTAGTTCTTAAATGAATGATGATGATGTATAAAGAGGTGTAATAACGTTGAAACTTACCTTTATGGGTTACGGGCTGATCTTGGGATCTTATCTAGGTATCAATATATTTATTTTTTTAACGAACTTCCAGTGGAACCGACTACCTCCTTTATAAGAGATGATTATTAGCAACAGAACTACCTCTTACTAAATAATAAAAAATAGTATCTCTATCTACATATGAAAAGGTTCTTCTTGAAAGCTTTTGACGACGATCGATATCTTATATTATACCTATGTAATTACATAGGTCAAAGTAATTACTTTGATCTATACCTTAATATTATACCTACATCCTAAAGCATTTGACAGTTGAAATTTCATCCGTTCGAAGCGATACCAGATACTACCACATTTTTACGGACAAATAAAGTCACATGATTATTATAACGGATCATGAAACAAAAACTCCCAATATCAGCCTGTCAATCCCAAAGCCGTCAATAAAGTTAAACGCAATTATGAAACGCGTATTAGCATCAATATGAGAAAAAAACGATAAACCCATCCATAATTTCACAGATAACATGAATAACGATAACTGGATATTGATGAAACTTTGATCAATTAACCTAAGACCACCGTAGGGAGTCCATAAATGATGTATAAATATCGTTCCCCCTCAATCACTTCGTCAGGGTAACAACAAAAAGTGATTGCCGCTAGAGGGTACACCCCGTGAGCCCGTACCAGCGGGATGCATAGTATTTTCGGTTTTTTAACATAAAATTGCGGTACTTTACGGAGTTGGAGCTGTGCTTCGATATTTAATTGCTCAATTCCTTGGTCGAGACAGAAACAAATAAAATGACGCCGAAATTTAATTTAAATTGTTTTTACTACAGCACTGCAGAAGGTAATTTGGAAGGCTTTGAAATATTTGTTCTTACTTAAATATTCCTGTATAAAGTTGTGTCTATGTAGGTAACTTTGATAAAGCTTTATACAGGATTAGTTCAGTAAAATAGGAGAAACTGTAAGTGCCTATCATTTATTTGTAGGGCTCATTTCTTATTAGACTATTGTCTATTGTTGTAATAGACTATCTATCTACATATTTCTAATCCTGTTAATTCGTATTATTAGATTAAAAGAATGATGGAATGTAACACCTCCTACAGATTTTTTTTAGATCCAGATGCCGAAGTAAGTTTTTATCTAGTCAGGGATAGATGACACAGACACAGACACTTAGGGACATCTTTGAAGCACCGAGGGGCTTGTGTAAAATTTTTGAATAAGAATTGTATTTTACAAAATGAAATCTAAATTTGGATTGCCTTTAGGGGTCAGTAGTAATTGGATATTAAAATTATATATAACATAATAACATGTAACAATCAAATTTTGATGATAGCAAAGAAACTGTCAATAATTTGTTATAGAAATGTATGAATTCTTCAAATTTTAAAATATATGCATTTATTATAAATTATATTAATCATATAATAATATATTTACTCCTCGGCGGCCTAAGCCCCCGAAAGGGGTAAAGAAGATATATATTAATCATATATACATGATCACCACACACAACGGGGCTAATGCTATTCACTAGCTCATTCTTTTAGCCATTTTTTACAATAAAAATAATAATAAAATAGAGACATAAAATATTGTTTATAGATAAGTTAAAACTTTATAATATCGTCGTTTCTATTTAAACATAAAATGTAGCAACATTGTGGAATAAATTATTGAATTTATTGCATCTTATCCTTATAATATGAGTAAATATTACCAGGTTTTTAATACGGGACGAGATGTGCACTTAAACAAGATTACGAATGTCCTCCTTTTAAGAGCAAAAGAAAAGCCGATGCATTTAATGCAGTAACTTAATAAAGATGCAATGAAATTGCCGGATCGCTTCAGGTTTGCTTAACATTAAGTATAATTTTTTTTCGCTTGATAAAGACTTACGTTAAATGAAACCTGTAATAATGTTTGGTTGCGTGCCAAAGAATTGTCAAATTAAAAAGGCATCATGTGGATTTGTAACGTAGAATTTTTAACTAATAATGCGAAAAGCCCGGCAATAGATCTAAAAATTTTAAGTGATTGTTAAAAATCGAAAGGTGTGAGACAATTTAATGTGCTGTAATTTAATGTTCCTATTTGCCAGTTGATAGGGAAAGGCAGACTAAATATTTCTTAAATAGTGCAGATGAATGAAGAGATAATAGTATATTGGCCCTGCCAAATAAGAGTGAGGGTAGGTAATGCCTTGCTGTATTTCGGCCGAATTCGGTCGGAACCGCCAAGGAGGTCCTTCTGGCTCACATGAATACCGCCTTAAAAGGGAAGGCTAAGCTGCTTTACGTGGGGATAATGTGTAGCGGATGCTTCATGTGAGGAATGAGTAAATTCATGGTGATAGGGTAAAGCTAGATTGTTTTCCAACTCCAAGGTTTACAAAAGTCTTACCTAGCCTGGTTGACTATTTAGGGTTTAGCTTTGTAAGTATAAAACAACCAACAAAAATAGCAATCAGTTTTAACACCAAGCATTATATTATATCACAAAATATGAAATAATAAGATCATTAAAACACTCTACCACACGATTATACGCAAATATCGTCACTGCGTGTGGCGTGAAAAGAAATTTGAAAACGATAAATCAAAAAGCAACAAAAAGTGTGTAACGTGAGTGCGCTGTTTGTACGCACGAATATATGGCGTTGTTTAAGGTTTCAACAGTTTTAATAAGTTGTTAGGAGCTTGTTATGCAAAAGTGACGTTTTATATTACATTCGGCAAATCTATAAATCCAAACGATAGAGTTAACTATTAGAGTATATTCCTGCAGTGTCACTACTTAAATAGCTCAAGTGCCTCTTATTTAACATAAAAAATCGGTCTATTTTTTACATATAATAAGGGGACGAAAGAGTCTTCCATTAAAAAAACTACAGACGCTAATAACCCCCACACATTCCTCCCGGGTGGTACAGATCTTATTTTGTTGTGATGTAGCATGTCATCAAGTTAATAAAAATATAGAAATATGTTATAATATTATGCAAAACTGCCCTAAAACAAACAAAATCGACAGTAGCAGTAAAGGCAAACATCATCATAGTGCACATTAAATGTAATTCAGCTCTTAATACGCACATGAGCGATAAAAAGCAAATAGTGGATATAAAATTTATATCCATATATTTAATATACCTCTCCTTATTACCCTACCACCCAAACAGGCGGCGTAAAAACAGCAAATGACATACGCCAATATGCGAATTCACTTAGCGAATTGAGAAATCAAGGAAGTTTTTCCAAAAAACTGCTCTAATTGATACTTTATTCAGTGCTTTTACTCGCTGGGTGGCGGATATCTGCCAAGGAGACACCGACGATGAAATATTGTGTTTTTTATGCAACAACGTCGATATGAACATTTATTAACTCTACATACCTACTTTTTGATATTTTTTACGAATACTAGCTTTTAGCCGCGGCTTCGCTTGCTGATGTATTTTCTTTATTACGGACTATTCTGTCTTTTTAATACTTCTAAGAATATGTGTACAAAGTTTCATGACGATTGGTTGAGTAGTTTGGCGTGAAGCCTACATTCACATTTATAATACTAGCTTCCACCCGCGGCTTCGCCCGCGTGAATTTCGAACTTCAAAAATGCCTATATTTTTAACTTATTATGTTATTCTGATATGAAAGCTATATTACTGTAGAGTTTCATGAAAATCCGTTCAGTAGTTTTTGTGCGAAAGAGTAACAAACATTCTCACAAACTTTCACCTTTATAATATTAGTAGGATCAGTAGGGATTTGCTATGTTATAGATAAAGTAATTATTTAAGTATTGGCAGTGATGCGTTATAGCCGAATTGGGTATGATCGGGAAAGCCTATGTCTAATACAAAACCAGTTTAAATAAAGAAATTTAGTTGACACGATCGGGAATATATCTGTCCCATACAAAACGACATTAAGTTATGACTTGTGTTCATATGAGTTAGTGCCATGTGCTCTTGCTCACACGATACCGAAGTCGCTGTCGCGTTTCGTGCGGTCTGTTAGTTTTCAGTGACACATTGGAGAGAAGAAAGGAATGGAGGTTATTAAGTCTGCATCACGATTATGGAAATTAAATATGGACGGTGGACTTAAATATTCTCCGAAAACTCGGTTGTCTCTGTATAATAAAAATAAAGCTAATGTTTCGCTAATTATTTATGGGCTCTTCGCATTATAATTGTTGCCAGGGTGTCTTTGGAAGTAAGAAGCCTTTATGAGAAGGTTATCCAGCTGCACGTTTGCCCTTACACAAAACAAATCTAACCCTTAAATTATCAGATGATTACTTAAGCCTCCTCAAATTGTTTACAAATATAATTTACGTACAATAAGGTCTATTCATGAGTAAAAGTCACGAGATGATTGATCCATAAAAAAGCAACCCCTTTTATTAAACAGATCCCTTGATGTCTCATTTAGAATCCTTTAAATTACAGTCCACATGTATTATTTATTTTCTCTTTATTTCTATTTTCAACGACTGTTTTGAATTAGGTTGGTACTATTTATAGTCGAGGTATGTTATACTTTTATTTTAGTGTAACTAGTGATCGGCTACGGCTGTACTCGTGAATAACCGAGTCCGTATGGATAGTTCTCGCGATAAATGTAGCCTATCTCCTAGCGTATAAACTCCTCTCACTATTTGTCAAAGTTTCATCAAAATTGGTTTAGCTGTTCCAGATTTTACCCCTTATAGACAAAATGACTCACATATAATAGGAATACCTAAACAGCAAAATACTAATAGTTATTGTTACCAATATCTGTTGTCATGTAGGTACCTACTCACAATTGAATAAACTGTCTGTGATTTCAAAATAAAGAGTGTTTTGTAATTACAGACGGATACTTCAATTTTATATTATGTAAACATTAGTAGCGACTAGTAGTTTTACCGTAGTGTACGCTGTAGGTATACACTGGCTATCCAAAATTGAAAGACTTATTCAAATCGGATCAGTAGCTTCTGATATTAGCGCGTACAAACAAACAAACACCAGCTTTATAATATTAAGTATACGTTCGTGACGTATACTTTAAAATAAAAATGCTATATTTTTTATCGATCAAATAGAACAATCGCGTGTTAAACAAAAATTTGATACACCCCTTTACGACGGGATTTTTTACGATCCAAAGTAACCGATTGGATCAGTTTAAACAGTGACAAAATACTTGGAGCAATGTTCTTTTGTCGTCAACTCGGGTTTTGTGTACCCGTCGAGATTTATCCCATGATATTTTACCTCATGTCATTATTAAGACATCACTTGCCCGGTGGCTGAGATCCCAGCGTTGATAAAATTTCGATCATTTATTATGTACTCCAAATGAATGCCTGAGAAAATATTTCTTGTACATTTGTACTTTGTATATTTTATTCGACGGTGAATATTTTTATTTTTATTAAAATTACTAGCTGCGCCCCGCGGTTTCGCCCGCGTAAATTTCGATATCGTGGAAAATCATTCCATGGCATCCCTCAGGAACATTTTTTCGGGATAAAAAGTATCCTATGTTATTTCTAATACCTCCAGGAATATGTGTACAAAGTTTCATAATGATCGGTCTAGTAGTTTTGGCGTGAAAGCGTAACAAACAAACTTACATTCACATTTATAATATTAGTAGGGATTTACATACTTGAATGGAGGAATGTAATGACGAGGATCTGATCTGAATTGCCTATGTTCAACATTAGATGGGAAAATGACATCTTAAGAATAAAAGAGGTGAGGAAAACATTGTTTTAAAGATTTTATAAGAGGTAGTGCCACGCTAGATACGATCCGAATTATGTCGGAACAGTCGGGGGGAGCCTCACTCCTCACCCTTAGGTACATGATACCGGCGCGGCGTAAAGAAACAGCTGTGTTGTCGCGTTTAGCGCCGGTATAATTATCCGGTAGCTCATAGCGGAGGAAGGAGCATTTGTTTGTTCAATACCGACACCCATAGACATCCGCGTAGAGGTCAACTCTATACGGATGTCTCTGCGCGTCGGTAGGCTAGTAAAAATCTCTCCGACCGCTCGTTTTCCTTCCTATGCTACAAACTTTTTAATTGTCGTGGCTTATTAGAATCATTTTTTGTTATTGTTGTTTATGGGGCAAATGAGCAGTCGGAGCCATTTTTTTTTTTACTGCCTACGCCCATTGACATCCGCATAAAGGCTATACAGATGCGCTGCCCTCTTTTATCCTCTCGCCTCCATGGGCTATTTATATTATAAACACCGCACGAAACGCGACAGCACAGCTCTCAGTTTACGGTCTCGTGTAAGTGAAAGTTACCTCCACGGTCGTGCCAACCCAAATCGGCTGCATGCAAGTATACAGTGTGGCACACTTATTACTAAAGGTAGTCCAAATGCACTTCCAAAAGCCTAATTAGAGCGAAGCATAATATGCATATTTCTAAATACAGCCACGGATTAATATATGCATCGGTAACCACTCACTACATTACCAGCCTTCAGATGTAGACGTAATCAATGACCGTAATAGAATAAACAGCTTCAAAATCGATGTTCAAATTCATCATTATAAGAATTTAAATCGAATTGTCATTGAGTCAAAACAAACATTAAATTGCACGTAAAAAAGCACGGACCAACTGGCGGAGGAAACATTAATTAGTGACCCACCCTTAATTAAATTGTAACGTCTCACCGAGTCTCCTGAGATCCACGCTCGGTGGTCTCCAGGTAATCGATGTATGTGAGTTTTATGATGCGGATTGTAAAAGTTTGGTATCGTATAAAGTGATATTCTTTATATAGGAAGCCAATAAAGGTGGTGGATTATACTGCAGTTCCGATGTCAATCAATTTAAATTTTCAGACTTGATTTAGATTAGATAGATCAAAAGAATGCAGAAATTTCACAAAACAATAGCTGATTCATTATATGTGTATACTAATAATATAAAGCTGAAGTGTTTGTTTGTTTCTTTGAACGCTCTAACCTCTGAAATGAACTCTGGTCCGATTTGAATAATTCTTTCAGTATTAGTTATTCCATTTAGCGAGGAACGCTACTTTCTAACCGACTGCGGTAAAAAACCGATTCACGTAAACGAAGTTGCTGGCGTCCGCTATTAAGTAATAAAACAGATATTTTTTTAATAATAACACCTTTTCTACGCATGGCCCATGTAACTTTTCTCCTACCACCTAGCAGAACTTTTACTTTTTTCGGAATAAGTAAATTTATTTTTTTCCAGACTGTAAGCTATCTGTGCAAATTGTTTACAATACGTACTGCAATTTTTGCAAAGAGAGTAAGAAATACACATACAAAAATCCCTGTCTGTTTTAATCAGTTTTTTAATCAGTTAGTAATTTATACTAAAATTACTTTTAAGGGTATTAGGGTATAATATAATTTACTAGCTGTAAATACGTGAAAGTATTAAGACAGGCTGTATTACATGCATTAAAATTGCTTTTATTAAAATTGCTTACTGGGTAACTGTTACAAATTGTTCAAGGGGACATAACATTACCGATAGTGTGGGTAATAAATAATATATTTATGCTATTAATATAAATCGCGGTAACCGTTATTTTTATATCCAAGTTTAACATAAAAACTTCAATAGTGGATTATGTTTTATGAGTAGCAATATCCTATAACAAAAAGGCGTTAACCACAGAATAGATTGGTATTTGTGTTTAATTAATAAAAAAAAATATGGAGCTATAAGGGGAGTATCGAGGTATAAAAAGTAGTTTCTTTTATTTCTAGGTGGCAAAGGGCGGAGCAAATTAAGATTAACATTTCGGAAGTTTTAAAATATTGTGTTATTTTTTAAGTAATCTAATGGTTTTTTTAATTCTATGTAATGTAGAGATGTTTTTTTAATACTAATATTATGAACCTGTTTGGCATGATTCTTGCATGCTTATTGAGTTTAATTGCCAAAAAATTTAGAACGAGGAATTATATATATTATATCATTATTATATTATTATTATTATATTATATCATACTTACCAATCAAATATCAGTATTTTTCAAGTAAATTCAAAAAAGGAGGTTCTCATTGCATAAAACAACCATGGTGCTTTACAGCAACCTTGACCATGGTTGTAACGTCGGGCTTACAATTGTTTTATTGTAATGAGAAATAGTACAGTCAATATGTAATAAAAAAAAATGAAATGGGGAACAAATTACACCAGCAAATTTGACTTGATATATCGTTAGAGGGGCATGTAAATAGCAGAATGGGAGATTGGCGAAGACTCACCTGTTGCTGATTTTGAGAAATCCAAAAAATTTTGAATTGCGTTTTTCTTCGAATCTATGAGTTTTAGGGAAAAGTTTATTTGAATAAAAAATTTAGAGGATATTGTGAACTACATTTTATGTCATTGAAGTGACTTCGTAAGACTTGAAATACAAAAAGTAGGTGGCCCTGATGCGTCTAAAAATTGGTTTTTCATCATTTTCGCTAAGAAAATGGTTTTTTATTTAAAATTGTAAATGAGAAAGCTGTTCCTCTTCAAATTTGAAACAGCTTTTATTTGAACAATTTTTGTGTATAACTAACGGTTTCCGCCCGTAGCCTACGAAGGGCACCGCATTACAGTTACATTTTTCCTAAAGAACGTGCGGGGTCATTTATTTACGAACATTTCACATCCTTCTAACTTTGCAAAATGTGACAATTTATTCATTTATTTATTAAATTATTCAACTATTCGTTACAATAACATCAATATCAAAACAGTTAATTCACAGTATTGATTCAATGCAATGCTGTTATTTCTATGTCGGCAAGCTATAGTTTAAAAACGGTAAGTTGTAGAAAAAAAAAATTCAATTAAAAGTTGTTGCGAATTTGAAGAGGAACAACTTTCTTATTTACAATTTTTAAATAAAAACCATTTTCTTAGCGAAAATGATGAAAAACCAATTTTTAGACGCATCAGCGCCACCTACTTTTTGTATTTTAAGTCTTACGAAGTCACTTCAATGACATAAAATGTAGTTCACAATGTCCTCTACATTTTTTTTCAAATAAACTTTTCCCTAAAACCCATGGATTCGAAGAAAAATGCAATTCAAATTTTTTTTGGATTTTCTCAAAATCAGCAACAGATGAGACTTCGCTAATCTCCCTTTCTGCTATTTACATGCCCCTCTAACGATATATCAAGTCAAATTTGCTCGTGGAATTTGTTCCCCATTTCATTTTTTTTATTACAGATTGACTGTAATAAAACGACATCATAAGGTCAGTTTTACCTGTATGTATGTTTGTATATTTACCGGCGACTACTTCTGGTCCGTGTGAACCGAATGTGGAGGAACGTAT
>LUGF01046784.1:144498-155936 GCA_001625245.1 Calycopis cecrops | reverse complement strand
TTCATCCACGTGAAGACCGACATCCGCGCGGACGGAGTCGCGGGGGGAAGCTAGTAATTAAATAAACCGCGATAAAATCCATTAAAGTTGTTTTATTGTAATGAGTAGCGACATCAAAAGGTCAGTTTTACCTTTTAGTACAGTCAATCTGTAATAAAAAATAAATAAATGGGGAACAAATTACACGAGCAAATTTGACTGATATATCGTAAGAGGGGCATGTAAATAGCAGAATGGGAGATTGGCGAAGTCTCATCTATTGCTGATTTTGAGAAAATCCAAAAAAAAATTTGAATTGCGTTTTTCTTCGAATCTATGAGTTTTAGGGAAAAGTTTATTTGAAAAAAAAATGTAGAGCACATTGTAAACTACATTTTATGTCATTAAAGTGACTTCGTAAGACTTGAAATACAAAAAGTAGGTGGCGCTGATGCGTCTTTGACTGTACTATTTATGTTTGTATATTTACCGGCGACTACTTCTGGTCCGTTTGAACCGAATGTGGAGGAACGTATGTATGCGGAGGAAGTAAGGCAAGTGTATACGGATCGTGATATGTGGCACTCTGTTCCCTCTACCTACCCCGATGGGAGATGTGTTTGTCTGTGTTTGAAAGAAGAAATTAAACAAAAAAAATACTGTGCGTCAACACGTTTTTTCCGTTCGTTTTTTTCTTTCCTAAGTTTAAATTTCCTAAGTTTGAGCTAAAACAAAGATAAACCAATACAAAGCCATGGCGCACTTGCTACAGTACTATGCTTAAATACAATACGCATGCAATTTGCACTGGGACAAATCTGCTAAACTAATACTTTTTTTAGATAGATATTGATTTAGTTTTATTCTTAAAGTTAAGTGGTCAAATAGTAAAAATGAAAAAAAAACTAAAATTTATGTTTCTTAATTTATTCAATGGATCAGTTTTAATACCAAAATCTTATAAAGTCTAGTTTATGGTTAGCCATAGTTTGACAAGATATCTTTATAGATCCTAAATTTTAATAATATAATGCTGTAGGTATATTTTTATAGTATAAGAAAAAAATCAAATACCATGTTATAAACTCTGATTTGTGCTTAGCCATAGAGAGCAGAGCTTCATCTACGATCGTTCTATCATACTGGATAGAACAATCGTAGATAAAGCTATCTTTCAGCGTATCATCATTATTAAAGGGATCCGGAGATAATATGTTATAGTAGGAGGCATGTACTGTCGCTGCAGGAATCGTGTTGCCTGTAGATCCGAGACCGTCCTATTATAGCGGCTGAAGGCACTCCATGGGGTTAGTCAGTATTGCACCTCCAAGTGTCGAGTCCGACATAGGTCTAGTGGCCACCCGGACTCCTAGGTATCATACATTAAAAAAAATACATAACTGTATTCCCCCAGCGTCAACAAAAAAGGCACCAACTGTCAGCTCTAGCTCTGCAGCCTCAAGTATTTGCTTATTAGTTGATCGCACGCTCACATTATGTGATAACAATGTTTTGTAAAAAAAAATGTGGACTTGTGGTTTGTCTTTTTACGCATTTCTACAAAACTTACACAAACTACCGATTCGCTCCTGTCGGCTTGTATCACTGTTTAGTGCCCAGCAAGGGATACCTCTTGCTGTGCTTTTGTGCCATAGCAACCATTAATCAACCTCCGTATTCCTATAAAGAAAATTCACCCCGTAAACTAATAAGGGTTACTTAATTACCCAAATTTAATTGATGGTTTTTAGTTTATGATGTTGTTGTCAATCCCACGGGTATGGATTTAGATTAAAATGAAATAAAAACATATTAAAATAGTTGTAAGTATATGAAGAATAATGTATTTCGTATGAGGTAGTGTCGGTGGTCTATTGAAGGAGAGAAGGAAAGAAAGGTTTCATCTATATAATATGAATGTCTTAATAATATGAGCGTATTCTTTCCTCAAAGATCGGCAACGCATCTGTTAGACCTCTGGTTTTACGGATGTCTGTGAGCGTTGGTGTTCACTTTACATCAGGTGACCTAACTGCTCGTTTGCCTCCTATGCTATAAAAAATATGTCTATGTATGTTGGTAGTCAGCGCTTTTGGTGACTACCTAAAGGTTTCGATTGTTTCTTTGCTCCCTTATACTATAAAAAACCGTCGTATCAAATTTATTACCAATCAAAAGACCTTGTGGGCACAACGTGGACGCTACCGCTTACTGAGATGCTGTCGCCGTAAGGAGATGGCGATGTCGTATTTCATACGGCTCGTGTGTTTCTGGTGGCTCATAGAGGGAAAGGAGGTTAAGAAGACAACTGTATAACTATAATGCAAAAGTTCAAAATCGTCTATAGTTATCCAAGGCACCGACTGCTTCTATAAAGCTAAATAATATAAAGTAGAAATACAAAGTCTAAGGTGACTATTAAAATTAATTTGGACGACGAAAACAAACTCATTAAAAATATTAAGTCTGATATGTTCAATAATAATTAATTAGTGAAATACTGATAAATAATTTATTATGTAGGTACGTGATATGCCACTAAAAGTTGTACTTACCATAATTTTTAAAAAGGAAGCGGTGAACCGTATAAGTGAACAATGATAGATTAGAAGCACTAGACAGTACAAAATATTTTTCTGTGACGTTGTATTTACAATGCAAGCTAAGTAAAAATACCTAAGGCGGCGAATCGAAGAAAAAAAATATGAATACAAAATAATTGCTACTTAGGCAGCTTGTAAAACAACCTACTACTAATGGTTCTATAAAAAGTTGTTACAGTTTTTACTATCTAACAGGCTTATTAGCCAAGTATGACATTGTATACTGTTATCTATCTATATACATAAAAAAATTGACAAGCGTATTATGTTTTCTATACACATTAATAAGTATACTTAATGATTGTAAAAAAATTTCATGCAGTTTAGTATTGAGACATTTTTTATGCATCCGCAGTGGATTACAACTGAGTAATAAGAAGTGTACCAAATAAACCCAGCATGATTGGATCCATAAAATAACAAAGCAAAGTGACGGCTTTACTTTTGTATTTCATGCGGATTGTAAGTCTCTTGTTGTGCATTCGTGAGGGAAGAGACTACAGGAGAATCAGCCTTTCTTTGTACGTACACCATTTTTTCAGATAAAAGCATATCGTTTATTCAAAAGAGTACATTAAAGAATTGCATATTCGAGCTATGAACTCTGACTAACCTATCTACAACAAAAAATTGTCTCGCTTTCAGTCCCTCCTAAGGCACTGCGGACGCTTGGAGCGCTAAAATGTTCACTCTCTCACTCGTTTCTTTCGGTCTCAAGCGATTAGTCATGCTGTGCTCATGACTATACAACGGCTCCCGACTTAAAAGATATTTCGATCGAGTAAAAAGTGGCCGCAAAACAGGCCGCCGGTAATTTCAAATTGCCGTTTAATGATAGATCAACAAATAGTCGAACACCAAATATAGTGCTAGCTGAGAACATGTTCCTAAACATGTTTGTGGATGCTGTTCAGGCAGTCTGCGTCTTGGTACAGTCGCGCGGAGAATACTAATGAGCCCAGCAAACTATTTTAGAGCATATCATTAAAAAACAACTAACATAATTTAAAATACGGTGGCGCTGATCTGGCATGCGTATACACTGGAAATTAAAATACATATCAAACGAGAGAGACGGGGATATGAGGTATCGGTACGTGTGACAAGGATCTCTGGCATTGGCAGGTGTCACGATACATCTGCGCGTACGCAGCGACTGGCACGTGCGTCCCAAAAACCTTCAGTCGAAACTCACTTGCCAAACTTATCGGAGATTTCTAATGACAAAATGTGAACAGATCCATTAAATTATTGGATATGAATATGTAACACGCGCCACATTCGTAGTTAATCAACCGGTTTACGGTTTTTGGTGGAAATTTTTTCTTATACTTTCTTATAGGCCATTAAATGTATAAAATAGATTGTCGATAATTACCGTCGGTTTCTAACAGTATACGTGTATACTGTTAGCCATTTTTGAATTCGGAAATGCCTAAATAGATTTCATTTAAATAAGTTTGTAGTATCTTTAGTAATGACTCACGACACTGCAGAAACATTCACGAGACATTAGTTGCGACTGGCGCTAAGTAGGAGTAAGAATTATGACGAGCGAGTGATATTTTTTTATTTATTTCGTTTTTGTAATTAATCGTATATGGTTACAAGTATTAAAGTATTATGAAATATATATAAATCTAAGAATGCTTCAAAATGATGTTGATATCAAATACATTATTTGTTTTTTTACGTATTATTTTATTGCTTTAAATCTTATTATTTTATAAATAAATTTTTAGACCTTATTTTATGCAAATGCGACTACAATAATGCAGAATAATCTTCGATGGGGTTTTATCTCATCAAAATTCGAATGTCATGGTTTTGCGGATAACTGAAATGAATTCTCAGATTGTAAAAACTGTTGAAATATATAAAAATACTAGCTACGCCGCGCGGTTTTACCTGCGTAAATTTCGATCCAGTAGAAAATAGAAAATCATCCCATGGCATCCCATAGGAACATTTTTTCGGGATAAAATGTGTTAATCCAAGTCACTCTCTATATGTAAGCCAAATTTAATTAAAATCGCTTCAGCATTTTTTGCGTGAAGGAGTAACAAACAAACAAACATAGAAACTTTCGCATTAATGATATTAATAAGATTAGCATTGTGTAAGCGCAGCACTTGCGTTGCAGTCGTTCGTATAATGAGAACGCCATATCGAATTCGGCCACGGCGTCAATATGCAACTTCACAATACTGACGAAGTTAATGACTAGTAAATATTGACGAAACCACTATAATAAGATTGTGTGTTAAGTAAAAATCCATATATTATAACTAATAGGCGTAATAAATTATAACTATATATGTGCATGTAATTTTTGTACGTCCTTTCATAAGATTCGCATTCTAATACCTACACAGAGCCAAAGTCAGAGGTCTAATTGATACCTTGTTAAGGCTTAAGATCTCGATACAAAAAAGATTAATTGGTCGCAATAAAGCGTTATCATAATTGAAAAGTTAAAACTTGTCCGGTTTTTGTTAATATTTAAAAGTTAAGTGCTGCACGGGCGATGGCCAATTTATAAGCAATTTTGTAAGCAGGAAGCTGCGCGCGTGCGACAGCCTGATTTCAATAATAAATCGATAAAGTGGCGATTCACCGAACGTACCGTTTGTGGTGCTAGCCTGAAATTATCGGTATTGGTACGAAACGTAGGGGCGGGGAACAACGGTTTACCGATGTTACTCGTGTCTGCACAAACCGATGTTTTGGTGCATATTAAGAGGTGGCACTCCGTTACGCTTACATGATTTTTGTGTTACGCCAATTAATGTTAAATGGGTCATCGACCGGACTCCATTATTATTGTATATCTGCGACAGATGTGTCGCGAAAATTGACGTTTCCGTGTTTCTTTACGCGCTTCGAGACTAATTGAATGTTTTTATATCTGGCGTATGTCTCCGGGCACTGACTAATAGGCCATGCATTATGTATATTTTATTAATTTTACAACATTCTACATTTGACAATGTCACTTGTGAATAACAATAACTGACTTGACAATTATTAATATAATTCTCGTGTTTGATGTATAGTGAAAATACTTATATTAAATTAAACTTCGATTGGTTACATAATTTACCATTTTCATTTTTAACATTGTCTTTTGCATCTCTGGCTGAAAGCAAGTTACCTCAGTGTTTTCAGAAAATGTCTGTTTTACCAGCACTTGGTTTTTCCATTTTTCCATTACAATACTAAACCTTTCTGTTTACTAGTGAATGTTATTTTTTAACGTCCACGACGAGTATTTCTAATTGACTACACCGTAGTCTAGTGGTAAGCATGTTCAACCACAGATTTTAATTTTTCAGGTTCGCCTGTCCTGTCTTGATCACAGATTTCTGTATGATTGTGTTTACCGCCTCTCGATAAAAATTAGGGAAGGGGGAATGGAGAAATTAATTTTGCCTAACAGACACACGCCTCAGTACAATATGTCCAGTTGGCTTGTATCTATAGAAGTAGGCGCGGCTAAATTATTAGTACGAGTGTTATAACTATAAATTTATAAAGAAAAAAAAATACATTAATATTATTTTTGTATTAAGTATATGGCCGTTTTCCCTGCGTAATAAAAAAAAGTATATGACCGTGAACTTTGGCGCTCTATGGGGGAGGCTTATGTCTGGTGGACGTCCTCCAGCCGATGATGATAATGAGATGATGATGATGATGATGATGATGATGATGATGATGATGATGATGCTGATATCATTAGGAAAAGCTTACTGTAACGTTTATATTATTATCATTCAATACGGTTCTACAGTAAACGACGCCAGTGAAAGACGATTTTTTAGATCTCTTACCTTAATTGACGGTATCAGTAAAGGGTCGCATTTTAATAAACTACAAGAAATATTATGTGTTCTGTTATATACTGAAATAGAATGTTGATGATTAAATCTTAATTAATTTTTGGAATTCAAAATGATCAGATATAATTATACTACTTTGTGCCCAAACCAATCCATTACATCAAAGTTTATTGTCTAAAAGTTAATAGGCGCGTGAATTAGAATGCTTTTATAAATATATCGATATAAAAAAGCCTTAACAAGCTCGCAGGCCTGTTGGCGGCTTGTTAAAAAGCTATTATTTCAAATTTTGACATATTTCAATAAACGTTTTAACACCTTTTCCCTTGAGGTATCATTAGGCTTATTATTGTAACCCCGAGTCGAATGCGATTCCGACCGACTCGGTTCCGAGTCGATTCGAACTGGTCCGATGTTATCCGAGATTATCGATTTTGTACCGTTACTATGTTTAAATAACAGATGCATTATTCGTAATTCTATCTGATTTCTGTACATGGTCATGACCATTTTTGTTCCCTTGCTCTATGATTAGTAAATTAGAAATAATAAGATGGTTCTTTTTATGCCCGCGTTCTTAATTAGCTTATTATTAGTTCGCGGAGTGGATTGGGTATGGCATTTCCGTTTTAACATGCCTGTGCCTATTGCGTCACTCAACATACTCAGTTTTCGAAGAAATTCATTTTTTACCTTATCGATATAATAGAAAAAAAATGTGTTAAGAAGTATTTTGAATCATAATTTTTATGTTATTATTTTATACTACTTATGTTATACTTATTTTATTCTCCACTGGCTGTGACCCGCGGTTTCTAAATCCGTATAAACTTCAACACCTTATTTCACCCTCTTAGGGGTTGAATTTCTAAAAATCCTTTCTTAGCAGATGCCTACGTCATAACATCTACCTGCATGTCAAATTTCAGCCCGATCCGTCTAGTGGGCTGTAGGCTGTGCTTTGATAGATCACTATGTCACCTATAAGTTTGATATCTATAAATAATCCAAAATTGCCGGGTTCTATGGTTGAATAGCGATGACGCCAAACATTTGCTTTAAACATTGTCACATGTAACGAGATATTACAATCTGTAGAACATGACGCATACAATTAATATTATCCAACTTTTTAACATTCAATTAATTTATGTCTGCTGTCTGCTTCGTACTTGTCTCCGGCCTTCTACTTCTCTGGTTTTCATCCTCATAATTTAAACATTTCACCTTCCTAATCGTGACCTCCGCTCTCTAACCTTATTGGTCCATTAAAAATCTGCTCTTATAAGTAGGTAATAAATATGTAATCAGGTTATCTTTCGCGTGATACGAGGTGCTTTAGTTCATCTAGCGTGTAATGAAGTACACAATATACATTTTCATTAGATATACATTAGGTAACTGTTTTATTGAAACACATAAATTTTTCGATTACATTAACAAATTGATATTCTAATTTATAAAAATGTCAAGGTGACTGTACAGATGTTTCAATTTTAATTACTCAATCAAATAATAAAATATGTAATTTCAGTTTAAATTCTTGTATTTGCTTTACAATAAAAATAAGTATATAGTGCAAAAAAAAAACAAAAAAGTGTATGCTTTAGACCACACAACTAAGTAAAGCTTAATTACCGATTTATTACACAAATTCATTACCGTAGTTACAATGACATAACATGTTAATAAATATATGATATTTATTTTTTAAATACAAAAAAAATTCACAAAGATCGAGTTTGAATTTTAAATTTGCATGACAACTTCCATTGGCCTCGCCCGATGTGTGATTTTTGTGACGCTCTCGCCAGCTTAGTTCCCATGTCAAACGCAAGTGTAGAAGTTTTTTTTTTATTTTTTTTTATTTCATTAAACACTTATACAATAACTAATAATACTTCAATTAATGAAAGTGCATTAACTTAACATAGAATGTTGTGTTCATGCATTATTCGATCCGAATAATCACACACTAACCTAAGTACTTACTTTGGGATATTCATTGAGATATATGTACTACGTACAGTAACAACTCACTGGGGATATTATGCAAATTGCTCAGTATAGTATTGTTATATTATATTATATCAAGTCCATTATGTGTCCCAATTGTTGGGCAAAGGCCTCCCCCCATTTTCCTATTTTTCTCTGTTCAGAGCTACATCACGCCAATCAGGCAGTATAGTATATAAATAGTATTTTTTTTAAATCTTTGAATTGATTCGCAAATATTTCAAATAAAATATTAAATGTAACACATACTTTTTGGATGTAAATTGTTTTAAAAGGTTCAGAAATACTCTGTAGACCGAAAGGTCTTTTCAGTGGCTTTGGTTAGGACTATATGGGACTGTAAATACTTCTGAAATATAGTGCGGCAAGTTTTTTCTAATTGAAATGATAATGATAAGTTGTGCTTAATATCTTTTAATCAAATCACCTAAAGATTTTACGCATAAGACGCTTTCCGCCGTCTATGTGTCTGTATGCTTATTTTTAAACTTACTAAACAGATTTTTATGGGGTTTTTTTAATAAATAGAATGATTCAAGAGGAAAGTTTATATTAGGTATGTAATATATTATCTCCATTTTTTAAGTCCGAAATCCACGCGGGCGAAGCTGCGAGCAGAAGCTAGTATAGTACAATAAAGGACCTATACAGTGGGTAAGATTATATTTCTATAGGTATAGGGATATGGAAGTATTATGCATTATCCCTTGCATGTAGAATTTTTATGTTATCTTTTATTTATTTTACTATCCTTAAACAGTGTGGTATGTACCTTAGAATTAAGTCGTAGGCTAAGTTATCATAATTGTATTTTTATCTCTTTTTTCTCTTTCTTTTAAGTGGCTTAGGTATAACAGTGTAATATATGTATAAATGTGTCTAAATAAAGATTTTTCTATTTCTATTTCTATTTCTATATAATCTTGTCATGTTCTTATAAGCATCACGATATAATATCTTGGCTATAAAATTGTTAGGTAACTTTATTTGGTTTCAAATCACTTTACCGCGATGTTAATACTTGCGATATGGCTTCGGAGGAGACCATATCGGTTGCATTTTTATGTGTTAATTATTGAATATTCAATTAAAATTTTATAGCCTCCTAAACAGGTCGATAATCCAAAATTTTACATCTTATTTTGTTTTCGCTACAAACTCTACAAGCCATTAACGTATTTTTGGATCAATTAGATCCAAAGTTAACTTGAAGGCTATTAATTTGAAATAGTAAACTGTTCAGATGTAAGCAAAGTATTCGCAGGACATTTAAATTTAATTCAGATTTTTTTTTGTTTCAGTTCAAGGAAAATATAATTCTTGTAACAAATATGTGCATAAAATATGAAAGCTATCTTAGACTATCTTTAGCGGTTCAAGTAGTAGTCATTAATCACTATATTACAAATAGGCAGTCGATTCCCTTTCATTTAATTTTTATGCGATATATTTAAACATAAATAGTTCTGGTTGGGGCATTTTAGCGTTATACTAGCGAAAAGGGCGAGTATGATTAAGAAGTAAGTATCTTAAGCCCTTACTTACAAGAAGAGGTCTCAAGTGAAGCTTATGCTTATGCTATTAAGCTTATGTGATTGATGAGAAATGAACATTATTAACCATTATAATGATGATTTTTATTATAAACATATTAAACATTAAATTAAAAAACATATCTCTCCCTTTGATTTATATTCTTATTATACTTATAAGAGCATATGATAGTGCAGTGCAGCTGAATGTGGTACGGAAAAGCCAGTAATTTCGTGCGCTGAGTGTAGTTTTTTTATGGTATAGGGGCTAACGAGCAGTCAGGGACAATTTCATGACTACCGACGCCCATAGACATCTGCATAGAGGCTATACATATGCGCTGCCCTCCTTTCTCCTCCCACCTCCATGGGCCATCGGCTACTTACACACCGCACCAAACGCGACAGCACAGCTGTCACTGTAGCTTTCTTGTGTCTTATTGTAGAGAAGACGAAAAGGGACCATAACTTAAGATGACTTTTTGCGGATATTTATAGGCGTTGTTAGTCAAGTCTCCGAACGCTCGTTGGTCACGCTTTACTCTTTAAGATACTCGCCACGCGGAGCCAATCACTTGACATCTCTGTTATATGTTTTAAAAGTTACAACATGTATTTTGTAATACACACTATAGCAAATGGATCGAACCAATGGAACCGCGTCAAAGAATTACGTTGATATAAAGTTGTAGGAGACGTGTCTTATCAAATGTTAATTAATGGAGGTGTTAATGGGTGACGAAATACTGAAATAGAGCAACACGTAAACATACTTCGCCTATATTAGCTGCCTCACGCAATTTTGTCTACGTTGTTTTGTTCGAGTGAATCTAATTTTTAGGCAGCTGCTGCAAATGAAGTATAATTTGATGATATTAGCCTGTACGTGTATATATATCGCACCACCCCTGGAATAAAGCTGCAAGTGCACTTGTGCGATTTTTTTTTATTACATATAAAAATCAAGAAAAAGCAATACATATTGTCAATTTTTTTCATAAATTTATCTCAAAAAATTTTGGATATAAACGTAAATATGTAAAATTTTGCAACATTAAAATAAACATATTTCCATCGTAAGAACGACGTTTTATACATTTGCACTTAAAAAAATACAGTTTTTCCATAATAAGAATGGCATATTTATAAATACGCAAATCTTTAACGAAAATATTTAAAATATCTTCGCTATAACTTTATTTGCTCCTTTGTTTTAGGGAATTAATGAGCAAATGTCGTTGTGCAAGTTTAGTTGCTTAACTGCGAAACTTTTATTGATAATCTAGTATGTAAATATTGTATGCGTACATTCTATAGCCAGAGTTTGAAATCTTTTTAGACGTAATTAGAATTACTTCAAAGGAATTCTACAATTATTCTTAAAAACACTGTTGATTCTATATCTAATGTCAACTTTTAATTATTTAATAAGCTCAAAAACTATTACAGACCGAAGAAAATACACA
>LUGF01046784.1:131582-143954 GCA_001625245.1 Calycopis cecrops | reverse complement strand
ACACACGCTAAGCTGCTGACAATATTATATAGAGTTTATGTGCCCTAGTGCCTAATCGGATCGACAGATTTTAAAGTATGGTGTCATTAGATTTCATAAGCTTTTATACATGCACTCATATGTAAAAACTTATGAAACCTAATGACAAGGCCAATATATAAATTTTCAGGTTTGGTTCAGAATAAATAATAAATTCGATTTATGAAGTGAAAAAAAAAATAAATAATTAGATACAATTACTTTGTCCTGTGTTAAAAACATATTTCTTGGTAACTTTTAAAACACATTCTTGGGTTGACTTTTAGTTCCTTATTTTAAAATTTTGCCGGTGATAAAAAAACTTATTCTGTATATTTTAAGCAGGTTTTTTTTGTTTTCGATTAAATCTTACGTTAGTTGTTTCGTTAAAGAAAATGTGCACGCAGTATGTAATTTCCAACATCCATAACCGTAGGAAATCTTACCCAAACTTTTCGCGATCGATCGCTTCTTTTCATAAATCTAGGTACTTCATTAGTATTGATGTCTTTGAAGGTGTTTAGCGGCTAACAATTAAAAAAAAACAAAAATTTCATAAAAATATATTCATACTTTGTTATTCCAGATATAAGTATTCTAAATATATATTTTAAGTTATATAACGTAGAAACTTGGAGAGAGTCGCCTCCATTAAAAAGTAAGGCACAGGTGCGTTTTTTCGTCAACAATCAAGTTGATACAACTGAAACAAAGGAATATTAGGAAGTATACTTCCTTGTACACGTGTTGGATGTGGATACGTTTTGTGTACGTACCTAGTTCTAAGTCGCAGGGAATGCAGAAGTAGTCTTCTTAAATAGGACAATTTTTGCAATTAATGTTATGTATGTCCTTATGTATTACTTAAAGAAGCAGCAGAATTCGATAGGTTTCTTAGTGTTTTGGAATAGAGAGCAAAAATAAAACAAATTATAGTAGTAGTATGTAGTTATATTTTTATACTTTTTATAAATTTTATCTTATTTAAGTTATAATATCACGGCGAGATAAGTTGGACTCCTTCCGGAAATATTGGCGCTGTGTGGCACTCTACATATGAGAGTGGAAAGAGAGTAGAGGGGCCTTTGGCCAGCTGTGGGACACACTATGGTGATAATAATAATAATATGTCATAGAAGTACCTATAGAGATAGTGTTTCAGATAGTGCAAGCGAGGGGTAAAGTCAAGTATCTAAATTTTTTTCCTAACTTATACTTTAATATTCAAACATTAGTTTTTATAACTTGAGATTTTCTAGTAGATAAAGAAGAAAAACATTTTGAAAACGTATTTTTACACAAAGTATATTTTTAGTGAAAGGGTTTTAGACATTTCTCTACAAGCTGTGTCACATCTTTTTTTTGTATAAAAATGTGAATCTTTAAAATTGTTATCATTGTATGACGATGATGATGATGATGCAATTTACATCTTTCAATCTTTCGTATGTATCTGTATCTATCAACGCATCTATTACTTTATACCAGTCTTTCCCAAAGTGGGCGATAACGTCCCCTTGTGGGCACTAGATGCTCAGAGGGAGGCGGTAAGGGGCCAGAACCGACATAATTGTCTTTGAATATCAAGGTGTAATAACTAATAAGGGGGCGATACGAAGTAACTGATTTTCAAAGTGGGCGTTAGACGAAAAAGTTTGGGAACCTATGCTCTATACTGATGTCTACAGGCGTCTGTAGTCATGAAAATGGTGCTAACGTGTCGTTTGCCCCCCTAGAATGGTGTGACAATTCCACCATTACAATTATTATTAATATTATTTAGAGAATAATATAGTCAGGATCTTCATTTGCTCCATATAATATCAAACAGATAGTAAAAATTCGTCGCAACAAATTAAAACATCGATCTACATTTCTGAACTCTACCAGAGTTCACTATACAGTGACAGGAGTTTTTTTAAGCCTACTACAAACCTGTTTAGAAGCACAATTAAAATAAAAAAGTCTAAAATAGCAAAAACATCGTTTGCATGTATCGGACCGCTTATCAAATTTATGACTGCAATCATAGCCGCGGGGGAAATTTAATTTAATTAAAATAAAAAACATCTTACCGATAAGGAATTCGTCTAGCCGATTTCTGATTTATATACTTACTTGCGATTTGGTCGCCCGTAGCTGAACATGTCGGCAATTACTTTATGGATATTTACAATGCTTAATTTAATGTATCAATATGTTTATCGTGATCGAAGCAATATTATGACTTACTTGTCATGTTAATGACCGAAACCTGATATTAGCAATGTAAATATTGAAACAGTTTCTCGAATACTATATTAGCAAACAGTCTAGGCTATGATTAAAGAATATACGTTGTATTAAGTTATTATGTGGATTAATAACAAGAGGCAAGTATGTATGGTCCATGTGTATATTTATATGTATTGGACGACCAGGTTGGCGGAATGGTACAGGGCTCGGATAAACGGAGCATGTTGCGCCAGGGGTCGCGGGTTCGAATCCCGCCTTGGTTATTGATGTTTATCTATGTATTTATATTTATTTCTATAATAAAAATCTTAAATATATAACATTTCTTAAATTTACAAAACATATTTAATATATTGTCCGTTGTCTAGTACCTACCCGTAACACTTACCTACTTATCTAAAGCAATTAACATTGCAACTGTGCTCTTGAAATAGGTAAAAGATTTTCTTTTTTTCTTCTTTTTTTTTTAACGATTTCTTTCTCAAAGATTCAATTACACTCTTTCTTGCTACGATATACTGGGCTCAAGTGGCTATAATGATCACCGACCTCACGATAAGAGATGGTACCCACACAAGAAGAAGAACTCCTTTTTAACATAAAGGAAGTGAATGATGAATTAAATTGTAAATTCGACCATTCTGCTCTTTCCAGCCTGTTTCCTTTCATGTATCAATGTCGCGAATTCTGACAACGGCATAGAGTTTGTGAAGTTAGGAATAAGGGGTAAGACATGTACGATTAGAACTTTAGATATCCATATCGAGACCAATGGCGTGCTATGGGAGAGGCCTATGTCTAACTGTG
This sequence comes from Calycopis cecrops, assembly GCA_001625245.1. Taxonomy (NCBI): domain Eukaryota; kingdom Metazoa; phylum Arthropoda; class Insecta; order Lepidoptera; family Lycaenidae; genus Calycopis; species Calycopis cecrops. Next base: position 140,894 of record LUGF01046784.1, on the reverse strand, counting down.
GACTGCAATAGGCTGATGGTGGATGGATATCCATGAGATCTGTTGATTTAGGTAAATGCGAAATTTGGTTATATCTTAGCAACTTTTTTTATGGGCTCACATTTCGCATAACGATAATACATCCTACTGATTCTACTAATATTATAAATGCGAAAGTTTGTAAAGATGTTAGTTACTCTTTCACACAAAAACTACTGAACGGATTTTCATTAAACTTTACAATAATATAGCTTTCATATCAGAATAACATATAACATACTCAAATTTTGAATCATTTTTGAAGTCCGAAATCCACGCGGGCGAAGCCGCGGGCGGAAGCTAGTCACACATAATATTCTTATGTTCCTATGTGAATTGATAATTAATCAAACGGTAAAAAAATTGGTAAGGTAAGAGATAGTGCCACGCCTGTATGTATGAAGCTGAATTAAGCCGGCACGACCGGACCGGGGTGGTACCTCTAGCTTACATGATACTGGCGTAATATGACAGCTGTGCTGTCGCGTTTCGTGTGTAAGCTGCCTATGAGGAAGAAGGAGGTAGGTGAGTAAAGCATCCATACAACCGCTATGCAGGAATCTATCGGCGTTGGTAGAAAGTCATAAAAAAAAATTTAAAAAAGTCTCCGACAGTTCGTTGCCCTCTTATACTATTAATAGGGGTAGTTTGATATTGCAATAAGAAAAAAAAACACTTAAAATAGCGTTCACCAATTATTACCCAAATCAAACACCAGATCATTTTCACAACACAAGTGCTCATCCGTTATAGCCCCCAGGGGTCAGGGGTCAGGGGACACATTAGCTGTCACAACGAGTTCCCACACACGACACGCTCGACACTGATTGCGTTATTATTGACAGGGTGGTAATAGTGTCCACTTCCTATATCCGCTCACACCGCCGGCAGCTCGCGCCCTTTAAACACGTAAGCAATTTAACCGCCAAAGGAATTATTTTTTTAGGAATGATTTATGCTGTGTAAAGATGACAGCTCCAACAAATCGTCGAGCTGGAACTTTCCCTCAGATGGGCGGGATGCATCCCGACAGTGGTTTACGAATAAATAAAGTTAGCTACTATTAGCGTAGTTGAGCGCTAACGTAGTTATTCAGAAATCAACGAACATTTAACCTATAATTTAACTCTATTTGCAGTATGAAGTAGTCGTCTTCTGATACCCTCCTAATATTTTGCAAAACAGATACAAATTTAATCCTCAAAAATTAATAAATACTTTTAATTTTAATTCAATTATTTTCGGCGTCATTACCATATTTATCAATTTTATGTACCTGCAAACATGTTTTGCAAAGTGTAAAACGAATTAATTCATGCAAATTTTAATTTTGCACTTTTTTAACAAATTCCACGAATGTTTTGTAACGCCGTATCCAGGCTGAGGGGATATTATTCAAGCATTTTAGTATCAAAAGTTCTGTGTCCAGTATCTTTACATCCGATAAAAATCTTGTGCGATATACCTATGCGAATCCATTTGAAAGATTTTTTAACATAGTCCACTTGATATGGTTTTGTGATTCTTTTATAAATTATTATTATTCTCCCTCCTTTAGGACTAAAGAAGTCTTCTCTATTTAGAGCTATAAAAATGATACACATAAAATATTTTTAATATAGTCCACTGGATATGATTTTATGATTATTTTATAAATTATTCTATATTCCTTTAGGATTAATGACCTAGTCTTTATAAAGTAATTTATTTAAAGATTTAAAAAATTATATACATAATTATGGTATACACTGTACAGTCTACACCTATGTACATATAACAAAGCTAAAGACGGTCAAAAGTCTGTGACATGATAGAAGATATTTAAAAAAAAATAGGGACGCTTAAGTTTGTGCGCGCATCACGTGAAAACGGCTGCACGATTTTTGATGCAAATTTATATAATATATTATTTATATTAAACCAATCTGTCAAGGAAATTCTCGGCAAGGTTATATAGGCTATAAAAATCTTTATGACACAAAGCGAAATACACGCGGGCGGAGCCGCGGGCACAGCAAGTAGAGCATATGAAGACGAAAGTACACAGCGATTTCTCTTAAAAACCTTGTAATTTGCGTGTAATCTCCTGTGATAAAAAGTAATTAGGGATGCTCTCTTATTTGGAGCGCTGTCCCTATTCGTATCTGAGGACCCACCGTATTGCACTATCAGCGCTGTCCACAATTTGCCTTTGAAACTGCCGGCGATCAGCCCCTTATCAGCTCATAGAAATGATAAAATCAGAGTCGGCAACGTGTTTATTATTGTCCCGCCGATTAACGCCCATTAAAATCGCAATCAATACTCACTCATTCACCTGCCAACATTGTAGAGACGGCCAGGCGGGTGTCGCATCTCCACCGCTGCTTAATTACTATAATACATCACGTCAACATCGATGCAAGGAACAAATTTTGAGAAGAGACGTTGCGGAATGGGACAAGAGGATGTCTTTCAGAATAATGACGCGAAGAAATGTCTAAGTTAAAGAAGTAAGAACTAATTACAATAAAACAACTTTAATCGATTTTATCCGGGTTTATTTCATTATTTTACATACCTTATGTTTCAGAAGCTTACCAACAACCATGGTCAACAACCCGCTATAAAATTTGTTGAATTCCTTTTATTCTAATGAGGAATATTCGCGTAAACTTAAATAATTTAAGACAATGTATTTTAATATATATGTATATTTGGTACTTATTACTACTTTACTGATGTTAAACAAACGGAATACAGAAATACATCATGCTATTTAAAACTGAAATATTAAGTATTTCACTTCAATTTATATTTCTTGTATTTTTTTTGTTAGCAAAACGTGTTCTTATCAGAAATAAAATCATCATAATAACTTACCTATTTCTCAAACAATATCTTGTATAGACCCGTCTCTACGAGATATTGTATGTTATTTGTGTGTGTGTGTGTGTGTGTGTGTGTGTGTGTGTGTGTGTGTGTGTGTGTGTGTAAGAGGTTTCTGGGTGTCAGACAGTCCCAAAGACGGATTAGTTAAAGGACGGCGCATCTGCATGTCCTGCGGATGTCTGTCGGATATGACCTCTATAACAAAAAAGCTAATCCACTGGACGGTATCACTGATAATAAACATGAAATTACTTTTCGATACTTCCGTCAGAGGTCAGTAAAGGGATGCTGATATTATGACTGTGACTAATTATGTTAGTATAAGGGCGGTTGCGGCGCCGTCTGTGAAAAAAAATTAAACAAACATTCCGTAGAACTAATGAGTGTATAATTTCGTTAGTGAGGCTTCTATGTGGGCGTCCGTAGCGCCATGATGGCTTTGGGACGTACCATCTGATTATAGAACTTCGCGTGAAAGGGGTATTCGAGTTTGGAATGAAAATAATTATAGAATGTGTTATCTGTGCATCTGAATCGTCGTTTTTAATATTTTTTACCCTTCAGCTTTAGAAGTTTTCTTGTTGAAGTTTGTGCTATAATTTCTTTCCCGCTTACTCTTGTTTAGCTTTACTTTTTTACCGAAGAGGTAAAACCGTAGTAGATATTGTGGTATGACTATTGCTCAAAACAAGATCTGCCATATTATTCTTTGCGATGAAAATTAAGATTTTCCTATCGAAGGGAGGAGAGGGGAGAAACGATCATTGAAATATATTTCTACTACTTATCTACTCCTTAAAACGGAAGACCCTTTAGTAGGCCACAAACCATACAAAAAATATTACGTAAGTAGTTGTCACTGTGCGGAAGTATTATATTAGCGAGAAGTACCGCTGTGCCAGCCCTATCCTTATATATATAATCATTATCATCTTGCTACGCCGCTAGATAGAGACTTTCCTTCTCTTTATTCAATTAAAGTATAACGATAACAAGTGATAGCTGCCTATTACGCATTTTATTGCCCAATATAAAAATATGTGGATATAATTTACAAATCACCCCCATATTGTCCGTATTTATACGCGCGGTAAAACTTTATGCCCGTAAAGCATATTTCTGAATTTAAATTGTTTTGAGTTTACGGCACGGTAACAAGCTCATGCCTATGTCAGTGAGATTATGAGTGCAATTTAACAGACGCGGTACAAGCGATCGGGCCGATAGGGCTGCCAACTTTTATAATAGGCAGCCGCGAAACATTCACCACTGTTGGGAGGATTGATTTCAACCAGTAAAGGCTTGGACTGTAAATAGCGGAACTCCGGATTAATTATTTATATTTCCGAGTCAGACTGACTTATACATAGTTGTTTCCGAGCTATTCTCACTGAAATGATTTACTTACAAGACTATTAAATGAATGAAGCTTAGAACTTAAATTTAAGGGATTTTCAAGTAAGGTGAGTTTAGTCTTATATAATATTATTATTAGTATTTTTTTACTTTGTTCGAGTTACAATAGCCCTGCAACAGACGATGCAATCTGACCCAGTTATATAAATGTATACAACACGGTATATGTGAAACTCGGAGTTAGCAGCCCTAGCCGGCAATGAAATGTTTATTAGCTGCCGATACCGTGGCGCCCATTGAGCGCCTTCGCGCCTCGAGCGTGAATAACGAGCTGTAAATGACATTACAGACATTCAATCAATACTGTGATTGGCCGTTTGATAGACCCGGCTTGATGTGACCGACCCAAATTACATTCGGAACGCATCACAGATCGAAACACTTTTAGCAAATTAAAAGTTTTTTTTTCGACGTAAAAGACTGATGTGTTTCTGAGTTTTTCGTGTTTTTTTTCTGTTTACAATAAAATACAAACTTCCACACTAATTCTTACTATTTGGAATAGATATGGTGTTACATTTATTTATTGTTTTAGAATTTAACTAATTCTTTTTTTGTCTATTTAATGCATGCATTTGGAGCTTATATAGGCACCTAAAACTATTTTTATCAAATATAATATTACAGCTAACATTATCAATTCTTTTATATAGGTACAATATAACCTAAAAGTAGTAGTAAGTACCTACACTTTACTGAATTTTATATCTAGTATTTCGACTGTGTTTGAAATTGTAGTTGAAATATTTTTTATTTTTTGAATAAACTTCACAACGAACTTTAAGAATTTTCTAAAATGTCGTCCCTACTCGCGCACCCTATAATTGCTATTTTTTTGGCTCTACATGTCTCCACATCAACTCGACATTCCATTGTCCTCAATAAGATTGATATCAAAATTAGCATAGCGTATAGCAAACAGCCCATCAATCCCTAATAATAAGCGAAATTACATTGGCACTAGGCTGTATAAGTGAGATGACCACTTACTTGTACTGGCCCGGGTGTCCTGGTCCCCGGACACAATCAGCACAGACACGTGTCGGTCAGAGCTATGCGTTAACGAGCCCATGCAAATCTCCAACCTGTTCCGCTGACATTCGCGTAATGTATACCGAGATCTGAATATCGCTTCGGTACATCATTTGTTTGGCAATTAGATGGTTTTTTATTGTTGGTGCAAAATTACGGAGATTAACTCTTTTTACGTGCTTTTATGCATAGATAATAGATAAATAGGAATAAATCTATTATTAAAAACTAACTCAAGCAAATCTTATTCATGATTTTTCAACTTAGTATTAGCATTAGCGAATTCAGCTAGAGTAGTTGACTATTTAGCATATGCGTTTTGTTTGGATGACAATTTAAGATAACTCATTTGCAGGAATACTTTATTATTCGTTGATATTAATTTATAAAAAGTTATCCTACTAGTAAATATTTATTTATTACATAAATATTAAGCTGATGTTTTTTGGCGCCAGTAGTCATTAAAAGGATCGAATGTTGATTTACCCCATAAAAAGAAATCAAACTTATAACTAAAACGAAGACGTCTAAAATGAGAAAATAAAACATGAAATGCATACATATGTTTTGTCTATTTAAAATTGATAGAAAAATAACAGCGCCTATAATAAAATAAAGAAGCGACATAAATTTCATTCACAGCAAAAAAAAGGTCTTATAATTTATCAACAAATTAAATATTTTATGCAAGCCAAATGATATTTCATTAGAAATTTATACATTTCTTTAATATATTAACGTTATAATTGTAGAAAAGAGAATAAATTCTCAGTGTTACTATTTTTTGCAGCAGGTGTTTTTGCAGAACTTGTTTTTAGATGGACATTCCAGTAATTTTAGAAACATCTAAGAGCCTATCAATGATATATCTTGCCTATTCGCTCAACATTATTTTTTAGGCTAAGTCTTATTTTCGTGCGATCTTTATGCATATCTTGTTTTTATACTAATATCTATTGACCTGCTATAACCTCTTGTGGAGAAATCCTGAATTAGAAGGCTAGCTTTAATTATATATTTAAATTATACATGAATATTCTATATCTTCTTAGGATCAGATGTTACACATCTGGATTCAAAATTTCAGGTACCTATGATAAAATATCAAGTTCGCGCAGTAGGTAGGTACTTAGATTTAATAAATGTGACATGTAGTTTTACACAAATTTTACAAAATTGCAAAACTTTTTAAATATTAATATTATGCTTTATATTTTTATTTGGTAGCTTTTTTGATAATATATATCAAGGCTTGCAGTGAGGGAAGACGACTAGAAACTAAGCGAGAACGAACGCCTAAGCATTAGATATCTAAGAGAATGGGAAGCTGTATTTTGATGATTGTCGTGCTCTTTGTTATTTATTGAAGTAAAACTTCTATACGCGCGCTTGACTTGGCGAGTAAGTTGGCGAAAGCGTTACGAAAATCACACATTGTAAGATGAAATTCAAATAAAAAATTCAAACTAGATGTAAGTGAAACTTATTTATTTATTTAACAATTTATTATGCTACAGGAAAATGCATGACATGCTGCGATATTAATGTGTACATCTTAAAGACTAAATTTAATAAACTAATTAGATAGAATTTGTTACTTTTTAGTATTAAAAAAATAAATGTCATATGACGTGATATGTAACTACGGTAATGAAAAACGAATTATTAAGTTTTACTTCAAATGTGTGGTCTAAAGCACACACTTTTTTATATATTTATTTTCATTAATTTCAAGTACAAGACCCACAATGGGATAGTAATAATTTATTGTAGAGTGCTTTACGCTTTATGAAAAAAACATCACGACTTTTAATGATGGTAGCATAGACCTTATACTTATTTATGTTACTGATTTGTTGGTACATTGACTATAACTTTATTGATTTTAGATAAGGTGAATAATAATAATAATTTAAAAATGGTAAACATTACACTGGTTATAAAAATATACCAAAGCAAATAAAATCTTGAAAATTGTATAAAAATTAAACCGAAAAAAGGTATTTCGTTGTTCGTTAATATTATTTAAAACCATTAGATTTAAATTGTGGAACATAAAACCATAATATTTGGTATAATATTATAAATATTTGTTATACTTTTATGCTAAGTTTACTCAATTGATTTGGTTGAAATTTGGCTCAGATCACACAATAATATTATCCCACAAAAAATGTTTCTTGATTGATATACTACCGTAGGGTAGGGTTGGTTATTAAGAAATTTGTTGTTAGTAAAAGTTTTCAGAAATAATTTAATATAAAGAAAAAGCTCTACGCGTTCTACTTAAGGCACGTGCGGCGTAGAACAAGACTCCTTCACAATCCTACTAATATTGTTAATGCGAAAGTTGGTATGTTTGTTTCTATGTTACTCCTTCAGGCAAAAACTGCTGAACTGATTTACATGAAATTTGGCACACACACAGAGAGAGTAGAGTAACTGGGGTTCACACATAGGATAGTTTTTATCCCGAAAAAGTTAATATGAGAAGCCGTTGGATGATTTTCTATTTTCTACGGGATCGAAATTTATGCGGGTGAAACCGCGGAACGCAGCTAGTGCTTGATATTTTTAAAACTTTCGTGACTCTACAGCACAGCAGACAGGAGTAAAATAAGCAATAAACATTTATAGACACTTCACAATTCTCGGTAAATTGCAGTGCAATCGACTTAATGTAAGCCAACAATGTATCTTAGTCCTGCGCGCTTACTCTCAAAACTCGAACCCCACTTTAAATTTAGAATTGCGATCGAGAAGTTGTTAATCGGTATTTTGAAATTCAGAATTGCGATCGAGAAGTTGTCAACTGGTCCTCTTGAACGCACCACTAGCGCACAAATGACGCAACACTAGCGAACTATTGACTCAAGCGCACGCTACTTGTGCTTTCAAGAGTACCGATTGACAACTTCTCGATCCCAATTCTAAATTTCAAATACGATCGAGTGTCGAAAGTAAGCATACTGATACGGATGAGTGTGTATACAAAGTACCTACACCATTGGAACAATGCCTGTAAAGTCTAAAGGGCCCATCGGCTTAATATAAATTGTTTTATGCCTCCTTGTAGCCGTCGTTAAGGTGAAATAAGTAGCTTTTTAAACGTTTCGGGTAATTTGTAATCACGTTAATTGGGTGGGTAAAACAAAATTACGCCTAATTTGACTTAGATACCGTAAGAAGTATGCACTCAGCATCCTACCTGCATGTATTTTAAAAATTTTGAAATTTACGGCTTAGTTAGAAATATTAAAAAAGCTAGACTAAATAACGTCTAATTTTCTCAAATTGTTCAAGTACCGATAAACGTTAACTTTATTTGTCTTAAAAATGTATCCAAAAAAACCAATGGATAATATTAAGTATTCGAATTCGTTTAATGGTATATAGTACCTATCTTAAAGTCATTTATGTGTGCATGCAGAAATTTTAAAGAACATTTCATTAAAAACCATTAAAAATTGCAAAATATCTGGCAGCAGGGCTCTTTCCTAAATAAAGTTGATGCTAAATTGGTTTGCAATGCAACCCTCTCGCTCGCAAAACTTTTGCGTTTAGTGCGATGTGTTTCCGGTGCCCCGGAAAATAAGAGCGTGCGTATAAATACAATCTCTATGCAAACGTTCACGGTCTCGATAGTCGCTAAAAAGCTCCAACCGATGACTCGACTATAAGCAACATTATGTCTATAAAAAGAGTAAACCTTAGGCGGAAATCGAAATTTAATATGTGAATTAATAAAATATTCGGTTTATGAATTTTATTCATAACCCGAATTTCAAAATTCGATAAACAAAATCAAAAGCCAATACGTCAATTCGATATCGTTGGGCCGACGCACTCTGTCTTTGTGAGAAATTGACAAATGACACCGATGACAGATGATAATATCGCCGTCATTTACGGACCCTCTACTAAGACGTGACGTGGAATAGTTCCCGGTATATGTAAATCCCAACAAAAACATCC
>LUGF01046784.1:115540-131390 GCA_001625245.1 Calycopis cecrops | reverse complement strand
GCCGTGCCCCCAGATTACTTATTTAAATGACAAGTAGGAACTTTTTTTGTTCACAGATCGGATGATTTGCCAGAAATATGAAATATTGACACCGTTTGTCATAATAACACTGTCTATTGTGTTTTAATAGAAACTTGTAAAACATGTTAATCTACAATGGCGCTTATAATTTGTTTCAATACTTAATTGGTATTGTCATCATAAGCTATGGCACAATTTTTTAAAATTGTAAACAATCATGCAAACATGGCTTTATAGAATCTGTCTTTGGAAACTTGGCAGCGTTAGATGAGTATAGTGAACGTTAATCGATTTAATCCCGTTAATTAACGTTAATCGTTAATTAACGTTAACGTTAATCGATATAAACGATCTGGATTCCTGAAACTAACTTAATTAGTAAGAGGTAGTGCCAAACTGCATGCTTGCATGCAGCTGAATTGGGCCGGCACGACCGGGGAGGTACCTCTCGCTTACACAAGACCGGCGTAAAGTGACAGCTTTGCTGTCGCGTTTCGTGCGGTGTGTAAGTAGCCGGTGGCCCATGGAGGTGGGAGGAGAAAGGAGGGCAGCGCATTTGTCGCCTTTACCATAAAAAAAAAAAAGTTCAAGTCTGTAGTCTTTGATTATATACACGTCTAGATGGAGCATGTCAAATAAACATCGCTAAGAAAACGTCTCATTTTTCGCACAATGTGTGAGTGACAGTTATGTACAGATTGTTTCAATATCGTCAATGTGTGCGTTTAAAGGGATACCAACAGCATAAAACATTACCCTAAATTTTGTTACTAAATCAGGAGGAACTAACTGATTTTTTTAAAGAATGTATGCTAAATATTATCAAAAATAAATTATGTTTTTTTTTAATTTATTTTTATCAATGAGAGAGAGGGTTTATTATTATTATCAATGAGAGGATTTCCGAAGGTAGTTTTAGTTTTACAGATCGCTGTATAAGTATTGGATTTTTTACTTGATAATAAGACGTCAAATATAATTTATAAAGCTGTTTTATTTATTTACAGTCTGTAATATAAAATATACTAACAAAACTTATAATGACTTCTTAAGTTTACGCGAATGTTGCACATTATAATAAAGCTATTTAAACGGCCTCACGGATCATCCTTGGATGAGATCGGTGTTATTAAGCGACGATTTGTGCTTTATCAAATCTTATATATGGCGACTAGGCTGGCGCAGTGGTAAGCGGAGCATGTTGCGCACGGATAAGCGGAGCATGTTGCGCCAGGTGTCGTGGGTTTGAATCCCGCCTTGGTCATAGATGTTTTTCTATGTATTATATGTATTCATATTATGGTAAAAATCTTAAATATATAAAATTTCTTAAATTGCAACAAAAGTCCTTACGGTACTTAGCACAGTCCACTGCTATATATTTAAAAAAACTTCCCTTTAGTTTTGGAAAATTACCCTACTTTTCTAGTGACAACACCGTACCACTAGTAAATTGTGAAATTAATATTCGTATTTTCTTAACAATACATACCTAAATTTAAAAACTTACCTGTGGAATGTGATCTTCTTTTTATTATTAGTTTTTCCTGCATAGTTGTGACACAGTTGAACAGAACAAACCGGCATATTTCTTTTTTTATTGAGAGCTCAGAATCGCGTTACGGTCTAGATGACACTGACTTAAGCGAAGAGCGTCTCTACTAGATCTAGTAGAGACGTTTTACGGCGCTTTCAGGTGGTTGACGCGGTATCTAGACGTGTATATAATCAAAGTCTGTAGTTATGGGTTTATTTTTTGGAAGTTAACTGTCAAATTTATATCTTAATATATATGTTTCCTGTGTACACACGCAGTGTATGTCACTGAACTCCTCCTATTTTTTGTGTGATTTTTAGGTTCACAAAAAATCTATATATAAAATTCTCGTGTCACAATGTTACATACCATACTCCGAAACGAGTAGACCGATTCTCATAAAATTTTGTGTGCCTATTGGTTACGTCTGAGAATCGGCAAACGTCTATTTTCATCTCCATATTTCCACGGGATGGGATCATACGCGGGTGAAACAGCGGAGCGCAGCTGATATTATTAAAAGGCAAACCTGACTGACTTAAGTATCAAAAAACAGCCGAAACTACTGTATCTTGAAACTTGAAATTTGGGACAGAGATCCCTTTCATAATGTAAGTGAGGACTATCAATGATTTTTAGAAATTTAACTCCCAAGAGGATACAAAACCATTAAACATATAATTAATATTAATAAATATAATTGCTTAGCATCTGATAATTATCATCCTCTCTGAATTCATATAAGTTGGACGAAGTTGTTATTGTCATTTTTAATAAATCCCTTGCTTGTACCCCTATTGGGACAGCGCGGCGCCACTGAGAATCGACTTCCAACTCCCTTACCAATAGTTTTTTATGAAATTGAAAAGTTTTATTCGGATGGCCTAAGTGACGAAAAAGGCCAATATATCTAGATGATCTCTGAAGAAAATAGCCTAATAAGTAGAAACGATAGCGAGCAAATTGTTTATGATCGTACAAAGTATGTGGACTTTCATACATTTAGTTTATTTTGTAAGGCCACAGTTTTCAAATTCCATGTTACATTTTAATAATTAACATCTTTTAATTATCTAACCAACTATCTGACATGTTTCATATAAGCGGAGCGTTTAATTATGCAAGCGTAGATTGTGTCAGCGGGTTCCCACGGGATTAAATTGATTATCCAATACGCAAGTGCGACGGGCGACCGTATCGCGTGGATCGTGCAAACTCGAGGATCTCGGCGCGGCGCCACGAGGCAAACACGCCAATATGACAACGATGCCTGTTAATTTAAACGGACGCGATCAATAAAGAATATCTTCGCCAGATCGATAATAAGCTGAAGCTTTCATCTTACAGCTTTATAACGGCTTATGGCTTTATTTGCCAAATAAAATTCGCATAACAAAGGAGGTTATAAATCGGTTTTATGTGTCGCTGTAAACCACTTAGGATTCTTTCGCGGTCGATTTGAAATGCGGAAATGAAAATTTCCTGTGGTGTGTAAATAGCCGTAGGCAGTAAGCCAACGCATCTGTGGATTTGCGGGTGACTACGGGCGTAGTTATGAAATTAGCTCCGACTGCTCGGTTGTATTCGTTTAGCATAAAAAAAGTTGCAAAAAAAATCTTTAAATAACTGAGCTCCGTGATTTCCCCAGCGTAAGTTTCGATGCTATAGAAAAATCGAGATGAAAACATCTATTTTTCGCACACAAAATTTCATGAGAGTCGATCGAGCCGTATCGGAGGAGTTTGGTGATTAACATTGTGACGAGAATTTTATATATAAGAAATACCATATTACGTCATTACCAAGTGTGAATACCAATGTTTTACATTGCTCATTAAGTTTGAAAAATCGTTTACCTTTCAGAATCAAAGCCGCATTCATATCAAACACGACAAAAACCGTCGTCGCTAACAACATCATCAGCAAATGCCCAACAGGCATCACTAATTTCGTTAAGTCGATATTGGATTGGAGGCATACGAAATTAATAATTGCACCGGTACAAAGAGCGGCTTAGCGAGACGTGATGTTTTAACCAAATTTGATCACACCTGCAAACAGTTGCGTAAAACTAAAAAGCGTATCTTTAATATGCGAGATTTGATATGAATATGAATGTACAGTTACGTCTTAATGTATCTGATAAATAAGTGATTATTTATAATGATCGGTGAAATATTTTTAAAAAAAGAATGTTTCACATTGAAGTTGAGCTTAATTTTTTAATAGCTAAAAATGTATTATATTTTAAAAAGTGTTTGCATTTCACAATGATGATTATTTTTGTCAAAGACACAAATTATATTTATGTATGTCTGAATCGCATGCTTTTTTCTTCCGCATATCCATATAAATTTTATTATATTACCAAATAGTTAATCTACAAAATAATCTATATCTTGTATAGATTTAAATCCACGACTATACGCACTTATTACCTTAGCGTTATGTGAACAGTATAATAAAAAATGTATTCATTAAAATGAAATTCATTGAAATATTAAAAACCAATATTTTTTAAAGCATAAAAAACGAGGGTAAACGAGAAATCGCAGCCATTTTCATGACTACCGACGTCCATAGACATCCGCATAGAGGCTATACAAATGCGTTGTCGCCCTTCTTCCTCCTCCCTCCATAGGCCATAAAATGTTTTACTTATGTATATACAATTTTGTGACAAAAGAACTTTCTTCCGCAATGGGTTAAGAGGGATAAAACGGGGGTACGCCCTCAGCACGGTCAACAAGTCCCAGCTATGTAGAGCACAGATGGTCATCGCGCTATAAAAAAAATCTTAAAATCCTATAAATCTAATATATAAAATTCTCGTGTCACAGTTTTCGTAGCCATACTCCTCTGAAACGGCTTGACCGATTCTCATGATATTTTGTGAGCATATTGAGTAGGTCTGAGAATCGGCCAACATTTATTTTTGATCCCGATATTCCCACGGGATCGAAAGTTACGCGGGTGAAACCGCGGGGCGCAGCTAGTAATGTATAAATTTCTTGTATCAAAATGTTAGTACACATACTCCTCCTATACGGCTCGACCGATTCTCATTAAATTAGTGAGCATATCGGGTGGATTCGGCTTCTTTAACCCTGCATACCGCATAAACTGCATTTCATAAATGCAGGACCCCAACACCGAGGGGATGTTTCCCTCCGCGAGCATTGCCCGGGCATGAGGTTCGCCTCGGGGCCCGTAGGCCTCCCAGCCTTCCCAGGTTGTGAGAAGACTACCTCTTGGGTAGATCTATTTTTCATATCGACATTTCCACGGACTCGCAACTTACGCGGGTGAAACGGCGGAGCACAGCCAGTATTGTAATAAAAAAGGTAGCTTTATAATGCGTACAGCCAAATGTTCACGGTCTATTAATTAATTAACTTGAAAGTGTATAAAATAGTAATTAAACATATCAACTCGCCACAGACAAATCGTCAACATTAGTATAATTAAAAGTATTTAATATACATCTATAAACTAGGGAGATAATTTCGAGTAGTGTTTTAATTTGAATAAAATGTCGATGATTTGGTAAAGTTGCAAAAAATAGGCAGTCAGTCTGGCAGAAAAAAACAGAGCCTACAGAAGTAAGAGCTTAAAACGGAATAAATCTTTTTTAATTACTTCAATTCGGCCATTTATCTTAATATATTTTTAATGTTTGTTCGTGCAATTTGTGAGATAATGAAAATAGTTCAAAATATACTCGTAAAGTGACAGCTGTCCTGTCGCTTTTAGTGCGGTGTGTAAGTAGCCGGTGGTCCATACAGGTGGGAGAAGAAAGGAGTGCAGCGTATCTGTGTAGCCTCTATACGGATGTCTATGGGCGGTAGTCATGAAAATGGCTCAGACTGCTCGCTTGCCCATCTATACCATAAAAAAACCTTGTAACTTATAATATACTTTTTTGATTCCTGCCACGTGTTGGTCAAATCACCTAGTTCTAACTTCTAATAATACCTATAAAGCTTGCAACCATTTATTTTCTTTTTACGGAAACGAAAATGAAAGAGTTTTGTAGAAATGCACAGACATAAAAATAGATTACAATGAAAGATGCCGCAAAACGATAATTATTACCAAGGATATATTTATCACGAGTGAATCCGTGGGCTGCAGCTAAAGTATTCGAAGGAGAGTGTTGACACAATGCGATGGATTTTTAGAAGAGGAAAACGACTGTTAAATTTTTTATTCCTCTCTTTATTTTCTCATCTCATTTTATACGTTGAAAGCAAGTATTAATAACGCTAAATGGTTTGTCATATCATTAATTTTTAATATTCTTCGTGAATAAAAATTAGGTATTTTGTAATAATTTTATTACATAATATAATCGTGAATCTATCACATCACATTTAATCCAGCCCCGTTGCTAGTACTGTAGGTAAGGAGGTTATAAATGATGGATATTGAATAGATTTAAGATTGTGTTTATTGTAAAAATACAAAATATTATACGCATATTATATTAATATTCATGACCTGGGCTGGATTCGAACACGTTACCATGTGAGCTAATCGATTGGTACATCTGTGAGTCTAATTAAATTAATCATCGAAATAACACAAATAACTTGTTCAAAATAAACTTTACTTACACAAACGAACAGTAATTTTCGCATTTACAATATTAGTAAAGACAAATTGCGCGGTGACAGGCCCCGTTATAAACACCGATGCGATTAAAGTCAATCGATTTCCAACGATTTATGTTCCGAAACATCAACAAAAAGCAATATATTTAATCTGTGATCGTATAAAACTCAATATTCGGTGGTGGTGTATCGTGCGAACTCCGAACCTATCAAAAACGCCGCTGGGTTCTGCACTTGCTTGCTTACACTTGCGTTCATCTTCCTTTAATTGATGTCGGTTTTTGACTGCCCCATGCCGCCCTCACGTCTCTACAGCACCTCTGTTTAACTGCAATGTATGGAATTTGTATTCAATAACTTAAATGCGAGCTTCGTGTTTCGAGAACGCAACAATGTACGTTTCAATCAATGATATTTAAAAGGTAATAACGCCAATAAAAAATATATATTTTGTACACTTTCCAGGTTGACTGACCTTAATAGTGTAAAGGAACAATAATACTGATATTATTAATTCTGGGGTACCTATACATAATTATACTTGCGTTAGTATTTCTTTCACTTGACAATTACTGAAAAGGCATTCAGTTCATTCATATTTTGAATAACACAAATATTTGTAAGTTATTCAAAGTAATATAGTATTATAATGATAAAATTTAAATATAGAATTTTTTATACAAATATAAATTATTTTATGTTTTAACTATATTCTATTCTACAATCCAACTACCTCCTCGGAAGGCTACTAAAACAGACATCGAAGATATAATCATAGTTATAGTGGAGGTATTAATCTACTACTTTACTTCCCATGATTGGTTTTGTTACATAATCTACGATATCTCAAAAACTGAACTAAATAATAAATTCCCATTAATGCATGTCGTAAACTCTCATTACATGTCTGAAATAATAATAAATTTTTAAATAAGACTTAATCAGAATCCAATTAGACCAATGATCAGTGATAAATAAGAAACAATCTGTGTAACTGTCTTTAATCATGTGGTTATGGTATTCGAATGATTAAAATGATTTTATTGGTAGCCTGTATAAATCAGGCATTGGCACACTCGGCGGATACAGGTGTAGCTCAAACAATCAAGGCTCTCCCCGTCTGAACAGAATCTCGGCATAATGTCCAAATGTCCACTGCCGTTGTTTTATTAGGTCCCGAAGGAAGTAGTAACGATAAAAAAACTATTCTTTTTAATACGGGTTCAGGTAAATTTATAAGAAAGGAAGTTGGTTTTACTCTTGAAACTGTTTTAAGCTGATAAAAAGTCGAAGTCCTGATTTTAATTTACATAAAATAATGGACCGAATATCAGTCTGCCTGTGGAAAAGAATGTAGGCTAGATATTATATTTATATATTTACTACGTGATCTTAATATGTTTATAATGTGCCTCGATAGTGTCTGTTGGCGATGAAGAAATATCAATTGACTGTTGTATACATAAAATCGTATACAAGTCGATCTATCCATTCTCGGTAGAATGCTTAGATCATTTAGGTAGAACGTCATGAGCGCGTAAAGATAAAAATACAGAGGCAATTACTTCACGTACTATAGGGACCCTGTAGGAAATATAAAAGCGGCATAATAACTAATAAACACACCGATATTAGTAGCCGGTGGGTATTTCTTTAAATATTAGTTAGGTAAAATAAAAATATAGGAAAAGAAGGAATATCGAGGATATTTGTAAAAACGATAATACGAATAAGTGAATTTCTTAATGTTATATAAAATCATCCCATGTCAGGAAAACGTATCATTTCTTATCAAAGTGCATTCATTCTAAACCGGGGCATATTGGCCAAATGTGTGCACTACTAGCCCGACAGTTACAAGTAATAAATAACACTTATAAAATCAATGATTGGTATTGTAATATCTGCACGCTATTTATTATTCCATGGTGTGGTCCAAATATCGCCGGAAGCAGGTGTATACACACACGGATGTTACACACCCCGTCTTATTTATAAAACAATGTAAAACAAATCATTGTAAAACAAATATAAAAGGTGCCGTACACCGCAAAAATTGCACTTTGTAAGAGGTAGTGCTATGCTGCATGCAGCCGAATTGGGCCGGCACGATCGGGGAGGTACCTCGAAACCGGCATGAAGTGACTGTGCTGTCGTGTCTCGTGCGGCGTGTTAGTAGCGATGGCCCATGAAGGGTGGTGGAGGAAGCAGGGCAATACACCTGCATCACATGTATGCGGATGTATATGGGCGTCGGTGGTCATGAAAATAGCTCCGACTGCTCGTTTGCCCCCTATATGATAAAAAAAATGCCTTGTAAAATCGTGACTATGTCTACAGTGCAAGTGGTTTGATATTTGACTATTTGTCTACCCGAGTTCAACTTCTCTTGGACGCAATAAAGTAAGATGCAAGGAGAGTAAGACGCAATAATGTAAGATCAATTCTCGTATAAATTACAATACAACAACTTTGACGGATTTTATCGCGGTTTATTTAATTACTAGCTTCCGCCCGCGGCTTCGCCCGCGTGGATTTCGGACTTCAAAAATTATTCAAAATTTTAACTTATTATGTTATTCTGATATGAAAGCTATATTAATGTAAAGTTTCATGAAAATCCGTCCAGTAGTTTCGGAGATTAGGCCGAACAAACGGACAAACAGACAAACAAAAAAATTAAAAATCATAGAAAAGTGTTCTGTTACTATCTTAAAATCGCCCCCAATTAGTTTTTCGTAAAAATATTCAATATACAGACACTAAAATTTTACTATTTTATTATATGGATAGATTTATTGATTATTTATATAAAAGTAGTGTAGCGTACTTTTTTACTTGTGTCAACAGTACATCTATTATCTCAGTCTACCCGTGACTGTGGTTGCTGTAAAGCTTCTGAACCATCGAGCTGGAAAAACAATAAACCGCGATAAAATCCGTAAAAATTGTTTTATTGTAATAGGCTAAAGACATTCGATGCATAAATTCAATTGTACCAATAATTATATTTTTTTTTTATATTTGCGTCTTCTAAGAAACAGGCCGATCGGTAAGGCACCTAGCTGTTTTTGCCTTTATTTCCAAGGAGGATAGACAGATTTGAAATCCTGATTGGAAATCTGCCTGATCCTAACAATTAATACAGTATTAACATGCAAATTTAATTAAATAAAAGTAAGAAAAAAAACGAGATATGCTTTCTCTCAGTTAAGTATTCCTTAGGATATAGTTTCGTAAAACGAATTAATTTTTCCACACCTAATTAATATATACTTAAATATTTATAACTATAATTTACATACAAATGTATTTAAACGAAAGATTAATTCGCACATATAAGATCTGTTCTAATATCCTCAGTCTACGTAATTAAAGATGAAGAAATATGACAGATAATATAGAGCAGTGCGTGAAATTGCGTATTTAAAGAAGCGAAACAGGTTCATATTGTGTAATACATAACCAAATATACCATGTAAGGACTATAAAAAAAATTAAAAAAACAAAATTTATAGTATTTATCATATTACACAATAATAATTAATGTTAGTATTTAAATTAATCGGCTACTATTATGCGGTAGGCTCAGAAGCTGTCACAGTATTCTACTTTAGCGGACGCTCGCAACTTCGTTTACGTGAATCAGTTTATTTTTCGCAGCCGATTAAAAATTCGCTTATATCTTTCCTCTCTAAATGGACTAACTAATATTGAAATAATTTTTCAAATCGGACCGGTACTTAGTTGCAGAGATTAGCACGTTCAAACAAACAAACAAACGAGCAAAAAACGCTAGCTTTATATTATTAGTATAGATAGTATAGATAAAAAAGTATATTTTAAATCAATAAATAGAAAGCATAATTTATTAAATTTTCATAATCAATATTTATAAACAATGACATTGTTACGCTCTAGGCAAATTCAAACGGCGTGGCGAGACAAAGCAGCCTAGTCGATTAGGCATATCTATATGAATGCGTATGCGACATGCGTGGGTACTGACTTTACCCAAGAATGATGATGATTATGAATGATAACGGTTAATTATAATATGTAATATATTCAGCAATAGACGGAGAACGGATCATAAAAAATATTGAAATAATAAATATAAAAAAGATAAAATCAAAGTATTCATAAGTAATTGAACATAATATAGCCGCCTATGATTCAATTGTAATAAAAATAGAATATTTCTGGTACAAGTTTCTATTAAATTATGTGATTTTATAATGCCCATAAAAATAATCATTTCAAATTGCTTGCATTACCTAATAGCTTTCACCTTTGGGTCGTACTTAAGTGAACTTAAATCTCTTGTAAAACCCTACAAAAGGGATAAAATGATAGCGCCGATGGGTCATTACGTATAATCAGATTATAGAAAAGTGATTTTATATTAAAAAGATATCTGGGACTTTTTTTGTACAAAAACGTGTCCCCGGCACAAAAAAAGTATTATGAGAATTTAATTTTAATCCGAAACTAATAACAACTTTGTGGAACCATATTTAATTTTTAAAATAAGGATACAGTGAATTTTGAAATTATCTTTTTTTGCATAGCTTTTGTAGACTAACCAAGTATTGTGTAGGTAATTATAACATGGTATCTCACCCATGGTGCCATGGCTGTATGTGACAACGTGTTTACTATACCAGTCTGTAACTTATACCTATAATACAATTATAGTAACAAATATAATTTCTCCAAATTGTTATTTATTAACTATCCCTATTACACGAATAATTTAATAAGTCAGCTATTAGGCGGAATATAAAATATTGCGTTATAACTTATAACAACATTTAAAAAATAGATGGCTTCTTAATATTTCATATGGATATTTTTTGTAAAAATGATTTATGTGGACTCCCGCTATTCCTGTTTACGAAGTGATCGCGGAACACAAAGCAAAAAGATCAATATCGGCCCACAAATGTATTCGGCATGATGCGAGATTTTTGACACCAAACACTAGCGATAACATCTTAAAACTCCTAATGTTTTAAACAAACTCTTTTGTGTTGGTTAACTTAATTTTGTATAAATAAAAGACTTTTTGTATGTTTTTATTGAGGGATATATCACATTTAGCAGACTCATTTTATTCGACTAATATGTTTAAGTGTTTAATTACTATTTCGCATAAAAAGTAGTCCAGTGTGCACTTTATCAGATTCTTTAGTATATGACGTGAATTATAGCGAAGCCTAAGAATCTTTTGTTAATATACTTCATAATTTGCATATTATGATGGCCTATAATGTTACTTATAATTAATTTAATGTTTAATATATTAATTTTATTAAATTTATTCATTCCATGTATATTAAAGGCCGTAAATATTTTAATAATTAAAAATTTTGGAATAGGATATTTTTTTTCATTCATCGTTATGCATCAGTTTCATCATATGGTATAAGTTTTTGTTTTGCGTTGTGTATATTAACAAAATCACCCTCTCTAAATATCAGTAATGCATCTGCATTGCATTATAAGGGTGATTTTACCAAGAAGACTTGTTTTCTTCTATGCAAAGCTGTCTCGCAGCTTAGGTTGTCAAGTGAGGCAGGCAAGGAGGTCGTTATCTCTTCGGTCCAGCTGCGGAGAATACGAGGCGTATAAAAATGTTTATTAATTATGTATAATTAATAAGCGCCTATCTCTCCATAATTTGTTATATTGACTTGTTCAAACGTAGAAATTTTAGGAGGAACTTGCAGTTTGATTTTATAATTAATAACCATTTAATATGCTAAATTATTCGCTTATTTACATATTATTAATTATTTTTGATAGACTTGAGCCTAGATGCGACATAAAAAATTCGATCGAATGTTGGGACGGTGAACGTATTACGATATCTAATCAGAATATTCCAATTATTAATACTCGATATTTCACTACAATCAAGATGTTTTATTTGACGTGTGTATGCAAATGTGCACGATAAACACTTAACAGACATATCGACATAACACAGCTGTTCGGAACGTCAAAGAAATATTACTTCTGCGCGGCCATTTTTTGATATCTCGTAACACTTTAAACAGGGGTCATAAACTCACTGCTCGTACGATTGAAGTGTACCATCCCCTATACTTCACACAGCTTATTCAACGGATCCCAGTATCAATACTCTCAAGTGTCATTACGAAGCGAACGGGTTGTGATGATACTATCAAAAGATTCTTACATTTTGTTTTTCGCTTCACAACAAATTGCAGTGTGCAACAAATAATTATAATTTAAAAACTGCACGAGGAATGCGGGTCCCATTTCTACCTGCATGCATTAGAATTATACACGCCACTTAGAGCTTCACCTACAAACCCGTTGCCCGTATTACAACTATAAAAAGCTGAAGCTGGACAATTTTAGGATCTAGTCCTCCGTAACAGAGAAATAAGTAGAGTAGCAATATATATTTTTTTAAATATGTTATTTATAAAATACAATAGATATGACAATGTATCTAGTGTAATATTATTTTATGTATTTACAGCTATTCCACAGGTATAAATATATTAGCTATTATGTAGAATTAAATTAATTATTATCAGCCCAAATCTTTGAATTTAAATATTAAGTTATAATAACTTTATAAGCCTCGAATTTTCTTTATATACATAGCTTAAACCTTTGACGACCAGGCTGGTGCAGTAGTACAGGGCTCGGATAAGTGGATCATGTCATGGATGTGCCTTGGTCATGGATGTTTATATATGTATTATATGTATTTCTATAATATAAATCTTACCAATATAAAATTTCTTAAATTTATAAAACATAATATTAAATATATTCCGTTGTCTAGTACCCGTAACAGAAGTCCTTACGGTAGGTACTTAGCACGGGGCTAGGCTAACGTGGTGTGTAAAAGTCCACAGATATTTATTATTATTATAAAATATATTAAAAAAAAGCTAATACCAGCCGTATTACGCTTTTTATTTGAAACAACTTCACAATTTTATTTTTTTCATCCCAATCAATTACAATATAAATTGTTTTTGTGTTGTGTCAGTTGTAAATATAACTTTTATGTTTACTTGGCTAAAAATTTTTACATATTTACCAGTCAATTCTTCTCCATGGTTTTCTCTAGTATGATCTTTTTCATAGATCATTGACAGTTTGAAGGGACTATTAGTGGTATGTGTGGTTGGACACATTATGCAAAAATAAACCAGTCTTGTGCAGGTGATGTTTAGACGCGTATTAGCCGCACACCATATACATGCAAATTGTTTTTTTCCCGCAACGTGCATTAGGATTAAAAAGTAGAAGCAAAATAATTAAGTCGATCTATAATCGTCTTTGCATTATTGGAATATCACTTAAATCATTGTTTTATATTTATGGATAAAGATATGTGTAAAAACTTGAAAATATGTCATTATTGAGAACAGAAAAATCATGGAGCTGCCAATGGATGTGTTATTTTATTCAACTTACAGTCTTATGACATAATGAATGTTGTATAGCAAATACTTTTAGTTGGGTGCATAAAATACCTTCTTACCGATTCCAGTATTTATTTGAAATTGTAATGTCATAATCAGTAGAATGTAAAAGTATTTAAGTTCAAGTTGATTATTAATACTTAGTATTGAAATTTAATGAACATATTATCATACTAAAGATATTTTTGCAGTGTTTGTTTAAAGAATGTTGACGGTACGTACGCAACATCCACGCACGAATATATTTTCAATTTTATCGTAGCTCATGATACCTTTATGGTAGGTTTATACATCTACTTAACTATAAAGGCATTTGTAATTAAATTTTTGCAACAAACAAACAAATTAAGCATGACTTCAACTGGAATGGAGTGGACACAAAATGTCATAATCATTTAATAAAGTTCACTCGTAGCATAGGCCATAGGATGAAGCAAGCAGGCCACATGCCACAATTAGTAATAAAATATTATGGTTAACAAAATAAACAAAATATAAAATTTAAGTCACTACGTACGATTGAAAATATAAAAGACTTTGTCATGGGCAGCTAATAAGGCAATAAGACAGTTTGTAAAATAGTGAGCCGTCCTTTTCAAAGGTCTGATTTTCATTTAAATTTTTTGTTGAATTATTGAAACTTATTAATTTTAAGTTACTACCGTTTGGAATGAACAAAACCGACAGTGTGGTAGCGGCTAGTAGCGAACGATGGCAGTGTGTAGAACAGTGAGTCGTCCTTCGCGAAGGCCGTGTGTCCGCGCGAAGTGTGAGTGACCTGTCAACCGGCCGAGCGCGCGCCTCGTGCTGCGCCCGCGCCGACGTGCGCCACGTTAATTACTACGACCAATAAGGCGCCCGTCAACATATTTATTTTTTAAATTATGAATTGTATATACGGGCGCACTTCATTAAACTTGTATCTATATCGATCTCGTTTTTTTCAGAAGCCAGAGCGAGACACGGTGACCTTGAACAAGATGGCCGCCTCGGCCCAGCACGAGTTCTGCCCGATCACCTTTTTCGGTATAATCCATCGGCATTCGAAACGTTTTATTGAGTAAAAATCCTAGAGCGACTACCGAATTCCTACACCATATATTGCAAGACGACATTCGTCCTGATAATATTGAAATGCATTGACGTCTAGCAAAATGCCAATCCGTCTAGTTTTTGCGGACATTGTTAAATAGCGTTTACCTACAATTGTTCGCATTTAAATACTTTGTTGCTTAGACTTTTGATGGCTGAGCGGAATTTATAAAACGGCGTATTGGTATTTCAAGAATTTTTTATAGCCACCTCACTCTGTGACACCATTTTTATTTTGGGAAAAATAATCACCGCGTACAACGTTCATATCCGTTGTCGTATTCATATGCTAGCTGATGTTTGTTTTGCTAAAAGGCGGTCCGAGAGTGGTAACAAATCTCTGTTACCACGACTCAACTACTACCACTTATTAGTTTAGTGTTTGGCTTAAATAGGTGATAATTCATCATCATCTTAGTTAAAACACAAGTAGTAATTATAATATAGGTGGTCACAGAGTAGAAATTGTACAAATTTCGATACATTAAATTGAAAAACTATGTACTGCTTACTTAGTAAAATAGAAGTTAATTTAACCTTCTACAATATTGTATTACAGGTATTAGATTCTGTATGTCATAGTGCATAAGCTAAATATGTAAGGGGAATAATAAAACGAGCGAATAAAAAATAACTGAGCGACTGCCGATGAGATACTGTATTAATAACTTGAGCGGTAAAAAAATAAGTGAGCGAAAAATAAACTAAACTAACGACTAATATTGGCCAATAATAAATTTCAAAACGAGCTTACAAAACGTGAGCTGCGATTAATCTAACTGAGCGACGAAATTACTAAGTGAGCGACTAAAATACTAAGTGAGCGACTAGAAATACAAAGCGGGCAACATTAATAATAAGTTAGGAGACGGTTTTTCTAAATGAAGTTTTACATAACGAGCTGCTATAAAGTTCAGTTTGAGCAGCGTTTTGTGAGCTGCTTTATTACTTTATTGGTGACTGGTAATCTATTTGAGGTGTTGTGTTTTTTATATCGATATGATTTTTTAACGAAAACTATAGATTGTTCGCTGCGCGCGAATTTGAATAGCGCGCAGCTGGGCGACGAATCAACGAAATTTCAACCCAATCGGTCAAGCCTTTTAGAAATT
>LUGF01046784.1:70102-97205 GCA_001625245.1 Calycopis cecrops | reverse complement strand
AATAAATAAGACAGAGCTCGATCATTCCAGATCGTAGATAACCGAATGTTGTCCCGATAAAGACATAATTTAGTCAACGAGCAAAAAGGTTAAGACCAAAGCTAGACAAATGATGGGCCTTGTTTTAATTTGTGATGATAAAATCAGCCTATTTTTTATTACAGTTGTACTTTGATGATATTTGTTACGGATCGTCTTTTTATTTATTTTTATACTTAAGTTTCGCTAAAAATATATTGTTGGAATCTGTTATTGTAAATTTTAGTTACGCTGTGTGTGTTTTTTTCGAACCTGAACATGTTTTGGAAGCGAAGCGAATCTCGCTACAGCTTCATCGGTAGGTATAATAGGAGTGCTCGTCAAGTGACGAGACTAGGCTTAACCGACCTCCATTTTGCCGCAGATGCGAGAGATGGATTCCGATATGAGAATGTTTATAGCTTTGTTATCATGGCCAGAGAAACAGCGGGGTCCCGGTTAAGGACAAACTCGCGTGGTAGCAATGATGGCCACTGTGCACGGTGCTGTCGTAAATGAATGGCTCATGGTATATACATATTATAGAATCTTGACCGGGTTAGGTTTTTTTTAACGGACTTGGCCCACCACTCTTCCCCACCGCTGCTACTCCTGTGTAGCCAGGACCAACAGCGGCAACCACAACGACAATTTAATATGATCTCAGGGAGCCGAGGGAAAAGTTAATGCTGTCTTGGGACGAAATTAATCGCGGGTTAGGTATGTGTTTTTACACCTTATTTCTTACCTTAGAAAGTGATACTTAGGTAACTTCTTAGAAAAACACAATACAAAAAATATTTTATTTCAACCATATTCACTTATATATTTAGTATATATTGTATTATATATATTTAGTTTTATTTCCTAAATAACTCAAATAACACAATGTCAACAGCAAAAGTAATTAAGGCGTAAAACCATCTTTTCAATCACTATAACATTGTGTTAGTGACAAAGTTACCTGACGATTGTCGGCCTGTATTGCGCTTTTATTCCTGTTTAGAGAGTTAATCAAGCGATTCAACTTCCTGTGCGTTTCGATTGAGACGAATTTGTAACCCGGAAACGTCTTTGTGTGCCAAATGCGAAAACGAAAGGGCTAATTCATATCTTTGGTACACTTTCACGGATAATGAGCGAAATCATTCAGAAAATCAATTAAACCTTTGTGGCTTTCACAAAGAGCGAATTCAGTGGATATATTAGATGGACATGTCCGAATCTTATAATATCGTATTATTATATGAGAGCAAATACGATGTGGCCTATTAGAGGGGATGACGGAAGGCGGGCGGCACCTTAGTATTGTATAGTACTGTGCAGATGTTTATGGGCGGTTATAGACACCAGAAGATGTGACTGATCGTTAAGAGAGCACTCTTATTAATTGTAGAGTTTAAATTCGTACTTTTTTTTTCATTTCTATAACACATACTACTACTTACATTGTTTCTGTGTTTTTTTTTAATTTATTAATTTATTTAAAGTCGTTTTATAACAACTCATTGTTCTGTTTCTGTGTTTTGTTCAAGAGAAGAACCAAAAAACAAAGTACTTACGATGTAAAACAAAGAACTTGCCAATTTTGTGCAATATGCAGCTATTAGGTAGGTGACTTGGTTGGCACACACATCTCAAGTGAATATCGATGCTTGAACTATACAGTTATACATGCCTAACACAAAATATTATACCTAATTAAATAAGGAACATATTTTATTTGATTTGATGGGAAAAGTTCAAAGGACGGTATTTAATCCGAATCGTAGCGGGAGGCTATCGGCCACCCAAACGTGTAGACACGTAAATAAAGCGAGTGAACAACTTTAAATCAAATAAATTGTATAAATTAGAATTCTATACGTGCCATAATTGTGTCATAGATCAAAGTTTTTTAATCTTATTTAAATGTAAATGACATAATTTAGCTGTTACTGCATACTGTACCGGTTTTTATTATTCTAGTAATATTATAAATGTAGAAGTATATCTTATCATCGTCAGTAGTAGTAGCTAGAAGATGCCCATTGCTGGACATAGGCCAGAGTTTGTTAATTTGCATGTAATCACAGTACAGTTACCTATACAGATATACACTATAATACTTAATATTGTGGGTATAGAAGAGGAAATATTTTTTGATTTTTTGGCTCGAATATACTTCAAAACTTTGGAACCGACTTATACCCTTCTTTCTTTTATAGAAAACTTCAGTATCAGGAAGACTATATTATACTACGAGTGAAGAATTTTTTTTGCCCAACGAAGTGGGACGACGAACGAACAATACAATTCGTATTTATAATCTGCTAATAAAATGTAAATGTGAGTTTGTTTGTTACACTCTCACGTCAAAACTACTTAACCGATCAACATGAAAATTTGTATACACGTTCTTAGAGGTATTAGAAATGATATAAGTAGGACTTTTTATAAAAAAATTAGAAGAGTCAAAAAATGTGTGTCTGTGGCAGATATTGGAATTCTATTGCAGTTCTATTTAAATGTAATTGTTCGTTGATATTTACTGAAGGGCTTCAACGCGAGCGAAGCCGCAAAAAAACCTAGCATTTACATAAATAACATCATAATAAACACGCACACAAATAAACACGCAATAAAATAAACAAATAATACGTTACCATCAATTGGATGGCAAATATTTTTAAGTTAGGGACAGCTCTTGTAAATCTATCCCGATAGCGATCTTGATGTACGGACGGATGCAAAACGGGATCCTCTCCGGGCCGCGGTTTGATTTAAGGAAATGTAGCAAGTGGACGAATCTGACGAAGGCGCGGTGCACACTTGTAGTGGATAACTGTTAATGATAGATATAATCAATGATGCTTAGCCTTAAATAAGAATAAGAATAATTTATTTATGAACCACATATAGAATCTAATATCAGAACATTTTACATATTGTATAATCGTGTGTCACAAATTGGTGTCAACTCAACATTTTGCTGATTTCTACCAGCACTGTTCTTCCTTTGGTACCATTTAGTGAAGTCACAAATATACTGCACATATTATTTGTTACACATATTATAGTAAAGGTAAGGTACATGCTACACAAAACATCACGACTTACGCATAAAAGAAACAACGACTACAAATTATGAAAAAAAATATTAGGACAATATTTCAATAGGCATTTGTACTACATACTTTCGATTTGAAAGGATATAACAACAACGTAATTCGGCACGGACTGATTACATACGAGCATACTCATAAGGTAAGTGGGTTACTAAATAATATTATCTTATTGTTATTTATATTATAATTATGCTTTTTTTTAATATGCAATAATATCGCGCTTAAATGCTTCCTCCTTCTGGTGTTCTTAAATATATTTTAGCTGGATTCTGAATAAGGCACAAACGCTAATGATAAGAATGAAATAATAAACGATGTGTGGCTCACGTCATAAAATATTGTTTTTTTTTATAGTTTAAGGAGGCAAACGAGCAATCAGAGCCATTTTCATGACTACCGACGTCCATAGACATACGTATAAAATACAGATGATCCGCATACAGATGCGTTGCCCACCTTCCTCCGCCTCCTTGCACAATCGATTACTATTTATATATATATTGTATCTATATAAAATCCTTATTCAATATTTTAATAAAGATTTCATATGATATTGTGTACAGCATGTAAATATTTGTAATTAAAAATACTCTTTTCATGAGCTTTTATATAGCTTATTAAGTTCGCTTGTCGCTGTGTAATACAAAATTTTGAAAATAGGAATTTGCCACATATTTTTATATATCATAATATAACATAATTATTTATTATTTATATCGGGGTTTTTTAAACAGTAGAGAAAAAGTCTTATATCTTATAGTATCATTTAAAATAAATTCTAAGTATATCTTTACAAATTCGATAAGATTATAAAGCTCATTTCACATGCACACGTTGCTTTATAAACTGTAAGCAGTTACCTCTCAGCCGTTTCGCTTATCGACTAATAATCTCAATTGTTATAGCCTATCTTTTGGTCATTATGTATATCAATTGATTAAATTGAATAGAATTAGAATAAAATATCAAAGGGAATGATGAATCGATGATTTTATAGATTACATCAATGTTTATTATTCATAACGGTTTGTAAAATATTATGTAATTTATTTACTTTTGTTAATAAAAAGGATTTGGAATTTTTTTAGGTATCTAAAAACAGACGCAATCAATCAATCAATCATTTATTATTGTAATACCTACAGTATTACGTAATATAATATTATAACGATTAGGATTCATTTCATTTCTTATTGTGTAAGGAAAGAGTATTTATTTCGTTTCGATTTCACTGAAACAAGTAAAGAGTTTGTTGACTTGTTGAGAAATTACATCTTAATTATATTCATTTAATTGAAATACATTGTTCTGTCAACTGTCTTGTTTAAAAAGTTGGCTTGATCACTCCTGTACATTGGTAAAAGACGAACACTTTCAAAGTCTAAGGAAATCTAAGAACTTTCAACTTATCAGATTCTCTAAAGAACACCGAAAATGCTCTTTTTCCTACTCATCGTCCCTTCTTTTTATAAGTGAGTTGCCAAGAGCAACTTCTTTAGTATGGTTTAAACAGTCTAATAAAGCCCACTGTGCCGCCACGTTAAAGGTCGGTTTAATATCTAATTTAATCGCGGCTAATCTAATATTGTGGGTCCGAGGACATATATCACAATAGACATTTGATTCTCGCTTCATAAATAAATAGGCTGCCTGCAGAGCATGAAAGCAAAGGGCACAATTTATAGACACCTAATACAAATAAAGGCCACATCCTACTGTGACGCTTGGTGAGATCAATCCCTATGCAAATTTAATTGTATATTTTATACCCTTGAATTAATACCAATCAAACATTGGTATAAGAAATCCTCATCTTTAGTTTCTTTGAATAACTTTGAAGTTTGAATTAGCATATTAATCCAACTGCTTATTCCAAATAAATTGTGTGATAACTATATTATGTTGCTGTTAGCTAAATTAGAATCAGGTTTGAATAATAATTACATATCATCAGACCAGTTTGATTCACAATTGGCATATTTAGTACTATTTATTATCTCTATATAAAATTGTGTGCCTTATGTGATGAGCGATGTAAGGCGACTCATACCCTTTTATGTTTTTTTATATATAAATGATCAGCAACGATTTTTTTGGTCCAACTCAAGTACTTTCATTTGCTATAGTTTCGGAGATAAGTAAGGACGGAGTAAAAATTGATACAAGTAGCAGAAAAAAATTGCCTATTGTTATACCTGAATTAAGTGGTTCTAAAAGCAATTTCTCATATTTATCGATATACCTACATTAAATGTATTTTTAAAGAGAATATTTTTATCAATGACATGAAGTACTCAGATCGATTCTAGTCTCCTTGGTCCACAAAATATATTTTTTAAAATCTTATTTTCGCTCTCCTGTAAAATTAAGATTTTGCACTTGTATCATTTATCACAGCGCAGAAATATCGTGTAATAAACTTAGTTACCATACTCCCCCGAAACGGCTAGACCGATTCTGTTTTTGTGTGCATATCGGGTAGGTCTGAGAATAGGCCAACATCTATTTTCCATCTCAATATTCCCACGGGATCGAAACTTAATCGGATGAAACCGTGGAGCGTAGTTAGTATATTTATATATAATAATTTTTATATACATCTCATAATATGTACCACCTTCATCTTCATTTATACGAGTAATACAAATAAACTACTATCTCTAGAGTTTATTGAACCTAAATGAGGTACCATCGAAATATGCCGACGTGACTACTACCTGCAATTATCGCGTTCAGCCGCCTATATTTTTTGGAGAATTATGGATATTTGGCATTTCCTCCAGAGGGCTTATAGATGTGGTTCTGATTTTATATCATTGGTCTTGTGGTACCTACTCTAGTATTTCCACTCCAGTTCTTTTCATTTATAATAACAGCTGTTGAAGGCTACAACTTAAATGATACACATTAAGCTAGTTCATGATAATCCTAGTTTAAACTACCAGTTACTACAATTACTAGTTTAGTAGTCTACGGCAGGATAGTCTGAATAGAAAGATGTAGACTATATTATGATCGTTTAAAATCTTTGTTGTTTTAAAAACGCTTAGTCTTGAGTCGATTAATACCTAAATATTACCACTGATCATATAGTGCAAATACCTTAATTTAAGTACTATGTAGTCTTATAAACACACATAGATTAACTTCAACTATTAAACTAGAATCTGTCAAATTCGTTAGTAATAACCACATAAACAATAAGGAATTTGACAGATTCTAGTTTCATCCTTGGAGTAAAGTTAATCTATGTTTATTAATAAGGCAGTAAGTGTTTATCTAACATTAACATAAATCACAAAGTACATTTATAATGTAGCCTGCGTACATCAATGTTGTTAGTGCTTATGTTTTTGACACTAAAAAACAAAGCACCCGTTGATCCGTGGCACGTGAGGCTGCATGCTGAGTTTGATGTAACAACACTAAAACAATTTTTTAAAGACCAACGCTAACGACCATCACCGGCGAATTGGCAGATGTTGTTTTTGGTCATTAGAGCGAAAAAAATCTATTAATAACCACCGTTTGTGTACAAAATTGATTACCGCTTCTGAAGTCAGCCGTCGAGCATACCCGAGGCATCAGTGTCGACGCTGAAAGTGTAATTGTATTACTTTAACAAAATTTACAATGTCCCGTCCCTCTTTTGTACACGAAGTTTGAGGTAAGAGTGAGCAAGACGCGCGGTGTAGGAAGTAAATGGCATTTTTATTCTTCACTTCATTTTGATTGATGAACAGAGAAAACGCCTCAAGTGAGCTAATCACGCCCAAATTTAATTTAGAAAGGAAACGAAAACATGAAGGATATTTATTATGTTTTGTTTGTTTTACCAGAACCGCTTTTTCTCAGGCTAATTCAATAACAGGAATAATTTTTGGAATTGAATATTTTAAACAAAAAATACGGAAAGATGTGATATGAAACGATTTTAATTGTTGAGATTAAGGATGAAAGAAACGCAAATATTTTAATATTTGTTCTATGTAGATTGTAATGTGGCAAATTTCATAGGTTGAACAAAATTCGAAACAAAAAGGCTGGTCAATAAGTCACCCATTAGAAAGCTAAAGTTACTAAAATCGCCTGAAAAATACAATATTGAAGGGAAGCCAAGATTGGCTAACCTTACACATTTGTTTAAGATACAATCACATTAATTTTTGTATGTTGTGTATATTCTGCATATCCCGAGATATATCTGTGTTTTACACAGATATTTCCCGGATTATGCAAGGGGAACTAAACTATAAAAGCATAAGCGTTGAGACCGCTCGTCAAGGTGTAAATTTTCTTTTAGTGCATCAAGGTAGAGACGTAGAAACGCTCAAACAAAGACTTGCAATCATATCTATTCTTGTACAGCTAGTATGTTATATAATATTACATAAAGCTTTTCTTTCTTCGAGAGTTTTAAGTAGAGCTAGTGTCATTGCTGTATTGCCTAGTTGCCGGTGGCCCAATGCAGGAAATAAAGGGAAGACAACAAGTTTTAGAAAACTTTGACTTCGCTTTCGCCTTCTTAGAGCATAAAAAACCTTATCCTTTTGTGGGTGTTCTATATCAATAAAAGGTCATTTTATCACAAAAAAATGCTAATCTATCAAAACGACCGCGTCAAACGTTTTGTGGAAACTGATATTAAGATAAACGCCCTCTATTAAGTCCACTTAATGTTCTAGCAATTCCGTACCATAAACATAATACTTTTAATCATTGATCCTGTTCACTTGGTATTTGCTTCACTTTGGAACAGAGAAATCTATGTGTTTAATAACAATAAACCTTTATATATAACTAAAATGTATCTTTCAGTATATGAAATAATTATTTTTTTTCAATTATACTTAATTTATACTACTTTTTTAAGTTGTTAAAGTATTTTCCCGATCTGGTATAGCATAATGTTTACATCGAAAATTCCATAAAACATTTAATCTCTAGGGTTGAGTCTGTTCGTTATATTACGTTAACGTACGTTTGAGTTCTTTGGTTCCTTAAAATAACAGTATGTACTTAATCGTCGGCTGAAATCCAACATAATTACATAGACGAAACTTCAGCTTTTTAAGAAATATGCAAGTAGTGATTTTGTTCCTGTATCGAGTCAAATTACAGAAGATGTAGACCACTGTTTCGTGTAACATAGATGGAAATGGCATCTTGGGTATTGCGTTTTATAGGGTTTCTTAGAGTTTCGGGTCATTTTAAAGACTTAGGGTTGAAACTCACTCCTCCATGAAGGTATATACTGTGGTTCTATGTTCGTAGTCACTAACTATCTTATGCGTTGCTTAACTGCATTGTAAATTGTAATAATTAGGTTAAAAAATTAAATTTAAAATAGCGACTCCACATATTTTTCTATTTAATTGAAGTCGCCGGTCATTCACTCAAAATTATGAATAAATAAATAGATAATAAAGTCAAATTGAAATCCTTCTCGAGAGCCGAGAGCGGTTGATAATGACACCGGGCCCTTTGATTGAGGCGATCTTAAAAAAGACTATTTGTTCAAGGAAATTTTGTGATAATGACAAAGCTATTACCTACATTGTGCTTTAAATCTGATGGAGTGGTGTTGTTTTACTTCATTTATAATTGTGTTTGTTTTAAGAATTTACAGGTGAGATGTATTGTATGTGTATCTAAATTCCAAAAAGACAGGAACGTATTTTAAGGACTTACATCGGTATAGTCAGAATACGCACAGGAAGACGCGGTGTTGTCGGCCTATCACCCGATGGAATGGTGATCTGGTAAAGGTGAGGTTGCTGGATGCAAGCATCTAACCACGACCTGTGCCACTCTCTGGCAGACCCCTATATTCAGACTTCTGGCCGCTCATGGTGATACACATCCTACTAATATTATAAATACGAAAGTTTGTATGTATGTTTGTTTGTTATTCTTTCACGAAAAAACTGCTGAACAGATTTTCATGAAATTTAGCACACACATAGAGGGTAATTTGTATTAACACATAGGATAGTTTTTATTCCGAAAAAATGTTCCTATGGGATGCCATGGGATGTATTTCTATTTTCCACAAGATCGAATATTAAGCGGGTCAAACCGCGAGGCGCAGCTAGTACTTAAATATTTCCAACAAATAACTGTTTATCATCCTTGGCAGGTCAGTAGCACTAGAAAGCTCACTGCAATTGCAAATATCATATTACATTTAAAATTCAGCGACACACTTCACAAGTCAGATTAATTTAAATCCAGAATCTATCAACGTCAATTTGCCTCGATTATGTCACTATACGTTACAATATTTATCCAGGAGTATTTGTGCAAACTTGCTACTTAATATCGAAAAGGCAGATGTGTACAACTTGTTATCTCGTGCTGCGTGGGTGGACGCTGTTGCCAATGAACTGATCTCAATGCAGCCCATTGTTGCTCACCCCACGAGGATTAGTGGCACTCGCCACTCACCGTTTCCTTGTTTACATTTGCTCTAGTACACTCGACCAAATGTATTTCTACTTACAACCATTGATTGTAATAAATCTATTTTAATGGATTTTATCGTGGTTTGTTTAAGTATTTTACCATCCCGACGAAGCTTTACAGCAACCATGGTCACGGATGCTGTGGTGACATAGGTCCTGATAGATCCAGGGAACGTCGGAATCTTAAATACTTGTATAAACCGCGATAAAATCCGTTACATTAGCTTTATTATCATGTGTAACATTCGCGTAAACTTAAGTAGTACTATTAAGTCTACGTACCTTTGCTTATGTACTTAATATTACGTATTAATGCTACTGTTTATGTACCAATTTATTAAATATTTCGCATTCTATTTTGACTGCCTAGTCATGTATTATCATACTCAACTATGCCTCACAAAGGCCTGTACTTATAAGGTGCACATCTAGTTACAAGGACTGGCCACTTCATCCGAAATACACTACAAGAAAGATAGTTTTGATAACATTGGAAGTACACTCGTATCATAATTATATTATTCATTAAATATATGTATTGTATTGAATTCATAGTAGTAGCTGCTGATTGAAAGTTCCTTTGGCTAAGAAGTTTTTAACATCGTCGCAGACATCTGTCGATGTACTGTCACATAAAGTTTTTCAAAAGTTATCGAACTTAATAAATTTATAGACATAATATGACAAAAGAAGAAGAAAACAATTTTACCATTATGTACGAAAATTAATTTTATAACCATCCTTTGTTGTCAAATTAAGCACATAGGCTATTGAATGTCATTATACAGAGAATAATTGATTGTTATTTTACTACACAGCAATTAAACCATTTATCTTCACTAAAATTAAACTGTCAACTTAACGTTAAAAAATGCAGCCGCTTAACAGTAAACGTTTGGTCGAAGTAATATATTTTATATAAATATTCATAAATATGGAATGTAAATGGTACAGTATTATAGCCAGATATGTCTTTATTACATTGAAAGATTTCCTACCGTGTTTTCTTCTACCCTGAGAGTACTTCTCTTTGCTAGCCTTTTCACGCGGCTTCGCGTTTTGTCAGAATTTTTTTCAGGGATATTTCATTAGGAAATGAAAGACAATTATTTATAGTTTTGTAACGGTTAGTTAGCATCTTAAATAAATAAAAAACTACTTTTGAGACTTAACTTAATCTATCTTGTATATTTTTTTTTCATTATTACAAAACTTGATAGAAAATAACTTTTTGACTTTTTTATGTCATATTTAACGGGTAGTAATAAGGTTAATGTCGTAATCTAAAATCATGAAGACTGTATTTGATTGATTAGCCAATAAACGTTCGACGCAGTATTAGATGCTTCACTTGACGTTTTGACTTCTCTTCTACAATCACATGGTAATCACGAGGTGTCAAGTGTCCAAACGTCAAGAGTAATCTCTAACAAGCATACGAGATGTTAGCGTGAATATAAAACCAAAATAAAATCAAGTCTGGTCTAAGTTTCAGTCTAGATTCAAACGTGAGTTGTAAAGTCACTTTCTAGTGTTCAATTTAATTTGTATGGCATTCAAATGGTTATCTCTAATAATCTGTCTGATCGACAAGCTGCCAATCTGATTCCATCTAAAGAATATTGATAGTGGCAACTGATATTATTTTTCGCATTTCTTATATCTTAGTGTTGTGTGATTCTAGACAGTAATAAAAACTATAATATGTATAATTGCTATGAATTGAAATAAATGTAGAGAAACCCTGACTTATTTTTTATTTTAAATGTATTCTGGACTTGTACTATAAGTATTTTTGTACCAAAATTTTTTATAACACTTTATAATGAATAGTTCCAAATTACTGAGGATAGTCTTCCCTAGGTCCCTCCCTAGATCGAACAAAAGGGGACCAAGGGTGATGATTGTACGATTAAGGTAATAAACCTTTAGAGAACTCATATATCCGATGCGACGACAGACCTTTTTGCGTGTTAAAGCAGAAGCGATCACGCAAGTCCATACAGGTCAGGATGTACGACGATGTCATACTTACATTGTTGATGCTATGTTTATGTGATATGTTTAATCCACAAGCTACCTGTGTTCAACTCGACGCATTGGTGCTTATTAAATTTATTACGACGATGGTCCTTTAATATAAGCTGAACGTCGCGTCGTATAGATTATACTGATATAAGATATACATGGCATTTAAAATAAAAGTAGTGTTTTTAAATAGTATGTATAAAAGGAAATGAGATTTGTAAGCATCCGATGTGCAGGTTGCTATGGCCAAGATATCGTCTAAAAATGTATGAACTTTGTTCTAAAGAATAGATACTACAATTATATACAATAAATTTTAAAAAATCACTTAACTTTATTACATCCGCGCCCTAAGCGGTTGGATTCATGTTTCTCGTGTATGTTTAAATTTGGCGGCGCAACCTTTAGCCCCGCATGCGCCGTATTCATAGTTTGACTGCTAGGAATATATTGCAATTACTAAAATTGGGTATAACATTTTAATTAAAAAAATATTTTTTTAAAGATATATTATAATATATAGATATATTAATACATTTTATGCCATAAAAATATAACCATGCTGTCGCGTTTCGTGCGGTTAAGAGGTTGCGGCTATATAACTTCCATCTTTCGCCTGCTTATAGTACTGCTCGACGAACTTTCTTTGATTTAATCTAGATCTAAACTTAAAATTCTTAGAAATGTCTTTCTTATATCTAATACCTATGTATTAATTTATTGTACCTATTGTCAGCAATTTGAAGTAAAGAATTTTTAAAGTTTTTTTACTAATTTGTTACCTAACCAATTTGACGCAGCTACAAGGCACTTTATGCTATCTTACTCTGTTGTTATGTCCTAAACTATTGTCTTTTGTATTGTGGCCAAATAAATGTTTTCTTTCTTTCTTTCTTATTCTAGATTTACAGCTTTATACGATAGCTCCTGTACAATCTATTTTATTGGTGTCTAAATTTTTGGCAGATTTTTCTTAATTTAAAACGAGGTTAATGGTGGCAGATGTTTTAAGAGATTACATATATTTAGTTACGTTTTAATTAGAATAAATATTTTGCACTAATTTTATTATGAATTCAATATGAGGCAATATTTGAAAAATTAAATTAATTAATTAAATAAATTAATATAAACAGAAAATATAAATTATTATTCTAGTTTTGCTTTTGTCTACCTGAATAGGTATTCAGTAAAAAGTTTTCATTGTAAAAATTCAATGGTTAACGTATGTCACAGTATGTAAGGCGTCTAATATGCAACTGTAAGGCATATAATATTAAATAAAGAAAGGAAATTGCTTTCCACGGTCGAACAAAAAGTTACCCATTGTGTATTCAAAGAATTGCTTCTGATTCCTTATTCAGTCAAAAAAAGGTGATGGTGGTATTTAAGCACATTTTCATAGCAACCAATTATGATCAGCAGTCAACTAAATAGGTTTCATAATGTTCATTATAAACAATAAAATATATTTTTTGAATACTTATAAATAGACTATGAATACGGCGTACTCCATATCCTTTACCGATAATTTGCTGATAATAATTAATAAGTATTCAGATGTGGTGGTCGTGACCACCGAGGGGTGTCGTGACCGCGGCGCATCTGACCCGTAGATTGAGATATCAAATTCGCGGTTCCACATCGATGCTCGATTGTTTTATAGTTATCGTTTAGGATGCCCCGGAGCAACCACATCGTGTTACATCGGACTTGGTATCGGAATATCATTAGTTAAGCACACAAACTTGTACCAGTAATTAACATTAGTACTTTGGAAATTGCGATGCGGGGTAGCACATATGTACTGGAGACTTGTACGGTGAGATTTTTGAGTTAAACTGTCAAAAAGGTAGTAGAACTCCCCTTCCGATGCCGTGGTAGGGTGGCGTGTTGCCTTTGTGATTTTCTAGGCTATGCCGGACAGGGCTATCCATACCGGACAGGCTTGGGGAGAAAGGCCAGACTAAGAGCAGCTCAACTGTGGGCTCCTACACCCGTCCATCTGAATCAGCAGACGGCGGAGTGGGTTGAGACAACAGGCGGGTCTACTCAAGAATATTGGTGGCGTGTTCTTTTGGAGCACTTGAGCCGAGGGTCAGGATGGGAACCTGACCCCATTGCACCGTTCCGATGATATAGTAGAGGCTATTTAGAGGCAGCGGGACAGCCCCCGCAGAGGAGAAATCTGGCATTTACGCCGAGGCCGGCCTGTTGCTGAAGGGATCCTAATGCCATTAGTAGGTATTGCACTAAGTGTCGAGTCTCTGATTAGGCAGTACAATTATATTTCCTTTGTAAAATTAATCCATGATGATATAAACATCGAAAGAATCAACAATAAAGAATATTCTTTGTATACAAAAATAAATAATTACACGTACTACTGCATCTGCATTTTATTAAATTAACGTAATATAGTAATAAAATTTACATATTTCAGTGATAAATTGTAAAGTAGGGAATTAAATAATCACTAACTCTTATTATAGATGCAGTTAATTTAAAAGATAAGTTTCTATTGACTTTTCGTTTTCAAATCAGAGCTTCATTTAAATTTAGAAATAAATACAAATTAATTTGATTTTTTTGGAGTTTTCATTAAATACAACTATGAGAATTTATTTATTTATTCATGATTGCAGTAATTACAGAGTACAGTACACGATACTTTTAGGCGTATATTACCCGTTACAGTAAAACTGTAAGAAGTAATTTTTTATAAGAGGTAGTGCCACACTGCATGCTTGCATGCAGCCGAATTGGGCCGGCTCGACCGGGGAAGTACTTCTCGCTTACACGACACCTGCGTAAAAAGATAGCTGTGCTGTCGCATTTCGTGCGGAGTGTAATTTGCCGGTGGCCCATGGAGGTGGGAGGAAAAAGGAGGGCAGCGCATCTGTATGGCCTCTATGCGGATTTCTATGGGCGTCGGTAGTTGTGAAAACACGATCAAGTCAAGTCAAACGATCAGTCGGAGCCACCGACTGATCGTTTGCACCCCTATAACATAAAAAAACTTTTACGTATTTTATCGCGGTTTTTTTCCCTATTGCTTCACAGAAACTATGGTCAGGGTTAGCCGTTGTTAGATAAAAATTATGACAGTTAATAAAAGTACCCGGAGATTTACAATGAATAAATTTAGGCTTTTTAATAACTAAGATTTTGAAAGCTGTTTGAATTTAATGTTACATTTAAATAATAATAAATTATTATGTTTAAGTCTTTTAAATTCTAAATTTACTTGTGATATATAATATCATACAAACTATGTAATATATATGGTTATGTAGATACTTATTTACATGCGTATTTTAAACTTTTCTGCATAACACTTATAGATATTAAACGTTAGCTATGCCTCGTGGTGGTGAAATATTCCAAGGAATGGTTTTAATATAAATACCTATCATTATTAATAGCAATATAATGAATATCTACTATAAAAAATCTTAATCTAATCATAATGATTGAAGAAGAGTAAAAATAAATTCGCTAACCATTTCAATGATGGAACTTTTAACTTATGTAATAGAAGAACTACTAAAATGAACTCTAAAACAAGATTCAATTTCTCCTTTTTGGCCATTCCCGCTTGCTGTTAGTTTTCGTAGAAGTAATCATAGATTTAAATTGCTTACATAAAGTCCTTTTTGTACTATAAAGTACCTGCAAAGCGCTGGGAATCATTCAGGTACAGCATTTACATAATTTTGTCACTATCACTAAGCAACATCTATGGGCAACTTGTACCCATACGTACTAACATGAAAACAGCTAAGAAAATAAGTATAAACAAAACACACGCGTCGCGTATTGCCGTGGTAATTTATTGTGAAAATAGTTGTGCTCAAAGGTTTCACCCACATAAAATTTATCCTATTCTTTATAGTACAAAGTAATAAATGAGCAACCAGAGTATTTTAATGACTACTGACATACATAATGAACTACATTATAAACCACCGGGAACGGATAAACCGGATAAAGTGTCATAGCATAGTTGTCATTTTACGACGGTATCATGCGAGCTCACAGTACGATCGAGCCGTCCCCATTCGGCTGCAATGCAGCATCGTACTCTCTCTTGCCTCAGGGAACTATGGAGGTGACCCATGGAGATGGGAGGAGGAACGAGGGCAAATGGCAACGCGTTTTTATGACATCTATGCGGAAGTCTATGGGCGTCGAAAGTGGTAGTAATATAAAAATGGCTCCTAGTATTCGTTTGCCCCCTTATACTTAAAAAAAAACAATTTATTTTAGGAAAAAAAATGATTAAACCTATTCCAAGTTTCATTAAGGCCGTTACGCGAATAAGTAACGAATATGTTCTAGGTGCATGTCAGAATTTTTTCATTTAAAATATTGGTAAGCGCAAAGAGTTCTGAGATAATTATACATTACTTTCTCGAGTAACGTACCTTATCTGAGATCTGCTGCTAATTGTTTTTGTTCGGGTACCTGAAGGCCGTTGGGTGTAAATTGCAGGGCAGTAAATGCCCGAGCTTTCATCGATAGAAGCTGCTCTGATTTATATTTTAATTCCAGCCGCAGATAGTAGGCAACTAGATAAGTGCGTTCGGATACTCGCTGCGGATTTTGCTTTGTGATTTCATTTCGAATAGTAAAAAAAAATCTTATGTCTTAAGTTTATCGATTATTACCCATTAAAATAAAAGGGCTTGTAAAATAAATAAACCGCGATAAAATCCGTTTAAAGTAGTTTTATTGTAAAAAAAATGTGCTAATAACTTAGCAGTGGCAAAAATATATTCTTTTACTACATTTTGATGCAATTTGTCATCATGGAGTTGCAATGAATTGTGTCGCATTATGAAAACACTACGGGTGGTTGTATCCTGAAGAGTATTATAATAGTTAGCAATTTATAAATGAAGCTTTAATACAAGAGGAGATTTTTCTTCTTTTAACCGACATACTCATTTATTTTTAAAAATCATTTCTACCCCGCTAATAAATTACCCATTGTGTAAAAAACATAACACTAACCCAGTGGCATATTATGTTAATAGGCGCTTATGTCCCCTTATATAAAACCTTATCAAGCTACTGTTATCGTTTGCCTATCTAATATTGTCATTAGTCAAAAAAGATACCTCTCGTGGTTCCATCTAGAAAAAAAATTATCACAATAATTTCTTATTTTTCCAATCTTCTTTCTGTAAAATTTACCAATCAATATATTTTTAAAAAATCTTAGAGATTAATGGCATCAATTTTCACACGATGTATGATATCTTCGAAGAGAACATTTATAATGTGTTATCAAAGTATCCGAACGTGTAACCCAATGTTTACATTAGCCTAGAGCTCTAAATTTCGCGATTAAGCTTCACATGTTAAATAATCTTGATAATGCTCGCCACGCCTCGCTTTGTGCCTTATGGATATCATTTCAATCATTTTGTATTTGTTCTTTGCGACTTTGCCCGGGATGGTTCTTAAACGAAATTGTACCTATTGTGAAATTGTTTCCTAAGATGTCTTATGTTTACGTGAATATTAGTTATTACAATAAAATAACTATAAAGGATTTTATCTCGGCTTACATAATAATTCTGAAACGTTAGGTTTGTAAAATATTTATATAAACCGTGATAAAATCCGTAAGTTGTTTTATTGTAATTCTTTTGCAAAGTTTCTGTAAGCCAGAGGAGTGATTAAAACTTTGTTTCTCTATCTAATATACTTAACAAATTGTCATCTACATGCTTTATGGCATAAAACCTAGTTAGCGTAGTTTTTTTTTGCATAGGAGACAAACGAGCAGTTGGGTGACCTGATGTAATGTGATCACCAACGCCCACAGACATCCGTAACACCAGAGGTCTAACAGATGACTTTGAGCGATTACGACCTTTAAGGAAAGAATAAGCTCTATCTTTTCTTTTTAACTTGTAGTAAGAGGTAGTGCCACGCTGCTTGCATGTGGCCGTTTGGGCCGGCACGAAATAAACTTAACCAACATTACAACGATTTCGGTTCCCTTTAGTAAAAAAAAAAAATAAGAAAATAATATTGACCAGATAAGATTGTACTTATTTTATCACAGCCCATTCTACTTACCCAATATTTATTAATATTAATGAAGACGCCACTTATAAATCTATATTCCAACTTAAGACGTTTTACAACGTCCAGAACAAACAGCTGTCGATTCCAAGGCTTCGATTTTGTTTACATTTTAATTTGATACATATTTTATTCTGGGCATAAATGTGGGTGCTATAGAAATAAACATGCACCAACATACACGATACGCTGTTTGCATGACAATCAAATGTGGTTAAAAACATGCGAATGAAGTAAATGAATTTAAAATAAATGCATGGATGTTATTTTCCTCTATTTCGTTAAAGTCAAAAGCGTGATACATGTTGTATGGTAACAATAACACGTATTTGTGTAATAAGTTCTTTAAAATGGATCATAAAATATAATATATTCTTATAATCCTAATTATACTTACTATACAAATATATATATACAATTACTAAATTTGGCACCCTGCATGTAATAAAATTCTTATTGTCGAAGGTGCATCCTTGCAAGGCAATGCCTGATTTCCCGTAGGAATGAGCGATTTTACCGCATTATAAAGAGTTTTGGATGTTGATCAGGTTTATCTATACACCACAAAGAGTTTCATTCGAATCCGTCCAGAATTTCGGAGATTATCACGGACAAACAGAAAAACAAAAAAATT
This sequence comes from Calycopis cecrops, assembly GCA_001625245.1. NCBI lineage: Eukaryota > Metazoa > Arthropoda > Insecta > Lepidoptera > Lycaenidae > Calycopis > Calycopis cecrops. The sequence goes on along the minus strand of LUGF01046784.1, from coordinate 78,855 downwards.
AAAAAACATTGAAAAGAGTTCTGATACTATATTAACATCGCCCCAGTTAGTTTTTCGTTCAATGTGCAGACACAAGAATTTTAGTGTTTTATTATATAGCCAAATAAAATGAACCGTTTCATATGGTTTTTTTTGTTTTCTTGCAGTGCCTCCACGCTGGCTATCGGCTGCTTAAAATTTTGTTTTCCTTTGCATAAAATAAAACATATTAAATTATATATTATGTAGATATCATTTGGGCGCACGTTCAATATTGATTTATAACACGCGTGAGATTTATATTATGATATGGATAATACCATATAGGTTACCTGTTACATGTATAACTAGAGTAACCAACATAGCTATTCGGATGAGCATGCTGAAGTGGCAGTGTTCCGGTCATATCTGCCGCAGAACCGATGACCGTTGGGGTCGACTAGTTCTATATTGGAGACCGCGCACCGGCAAACGTAATGTAGGACGCCCCGTGACTAGATAAAACGACGGCATACGCAAAGCTGTGGACAGGGAGTGAGAAAGGAGTTCCGATATAAATCGAGGAAGAAAAAAAAATGCTACGGGAGAGGCCTATACAGGGTTATTTTTAGGTCACCGGCCAATTTTTTAGGATTGGTTCACAATCAATAATACATTCGATTTATGAAATAAGAAAGAGTAAAAAAAATAATTAGATAAAATTACTTTGTCCCATGTTGTAAAACATATTTCTTGGTTACCACGTGCACCACACTCGCGACTCATGGTAGGCCCAAGTCACTGACCTTTAAGTCGATACATTTCGTATAAGAACAACAATCGATGTATTTTTAACGACCATTTGAATTCGATTTTTATTTAACAAAATATTACAATTAGACGATAAAATTTAAAACACACCCTTGGAATGATGTTTACTTCTTTATTTTAAATGTTATGTGTTATGTAATGTACGTAAAAAAGAATTGGCCGGTGACCAAAAAATAACCCTGTATGATATGATGATGATAATGATGATGATAGTGATGACCGGTTTATGACTCATAAACTTGCAAGCTCAAACTAACGCAAAATTAAAAATTTCTACGTCCGTAAAATGTAACAAGGCACATTATTCTCGCGCAAGTTGTTCCCTCCAATAAAACTAAAAACTCATGTACCACATCAAGATTGGATCTGTGACCAACTTTACGGTAATCGTTAGATGTACTTGCACTTAAAGTATATTTACGCATATTGTTATTTTTAGTAGCCGCGTATTAATTATACCCCGCTGAGAACTGATTACTGCAGCTATTACTTTTCTCAAGGGCCAAAGCCCTTATAATGATAAACTCTTATATTAATATCTTCATTTTGTACTTTTTCACTTTAATGTTACTTAGCGCAAGCAACTACCAGTACTATTGACTGGTGGGCTGTTGACTGGTGGTCTATTGACTGGTGCTCTATTGGTAGACTTTTATACCACGGGAAATGAGGTCACGGGTTCGGTTCCCGAGACTTTTTGCAAGGGACAAAGTCCTTATAATATACTCATATTAATATCTTCATTTTATAGCTTTTTCACTTTAATATTACTTAGTGCAATCAACTACCAATAATATTGACTGGTGGTCTATTGGTAGACTTTTATAACACGGGAAATGAGGTCCCGGGTTCGGTTCCCGAGACTTTTCGCAAGGGCCAAAGTTCTTATAATACACTCGCAAGGGCCAAAGTCCTTATAATATACTCATATTAACATGTTCATTTTATACCTTTTTCACTTTAATGTTACTTAGTGCAATCAACTACCAATAATATTGACTGTTGGTCTATTGGTAGACTTTTATACCACGGGAAATGAGGTCCCGGGTTCGATTCCCGAGAAGCATCAAAAAATGTTAAAGGGCTTTACAATTTATTATAATATTACGAAGCAGGAAAGTTAGCGGTGATTCACTCCTGCGCCGATGGAGGCACGGGAACATTTCATACACAACAAGTTTGATCGCAGACACGAGTATTATCTCCTCAATCCATATTCCGAATAAGAAATCCGGACCCGAAGCGACAGCTGAGTCACTTCACGGCGGGATCGTGTAAGATGTACGTTCCCGGTCGTACCGATCCAATTCGGCTCTAATGTAGGCTACATCCTACTAATATTACAAATGCGCATAAAAGTTTGTAGGTATGTTTGTTTGTTTGTTTGTTACTCGTTCACGCAAAAACTGCTGAACCGATTTTCATGGGCACACACATAATGGGTAAATTGGATTAACACAAAGAATAGTTTTTATCCCGAAAAAATGTTCCTATGGGATGCCATGGGATAATTTTCCACGAGATTGAAATTTATTCGGGTGATACCGCGGGGCGCAGCTGGTAAAAAATAAATAAGAAAGAAGAGTTACTATTCCTCTACTTTTTATTTATTTTTTATTTACACTATTCCTATAATTTAAGTACCAACATGTGTGTACCTAAACCTTAATTTGGCCAGTGGACATGTTAAAAGCACGAGAGCCTGCAATTTGTTTTTGAAATGAACCTGTCTCGTGCACTTAGGAGCCCCCGAGTAGGCTTCAATCGCTACACTTTTCAGATGTCGATGATATTTTTATGTACTAATTATGCACCCGTTTTTTTATCGCTCGAAACCAATATTTATGTTCAATAACGCAAGATTAAAAGATTTGGTGTGTTAATTGGATATGTAAGGTTTAGGTACGGCGTTTAACATTTTTTTTTTGCACTGAGCAATGATGTGATTTTTGTACAGTATTCTGTATTTTTTATAGGCTAGGAGATAAACGGGCAATTGGACCACCAGATTTAAATGATCACCAACGCCCATTGAAATCCGCAACGCTAGAGCACCAGCAGAAGCGTTACCGACCATTCAGAGAAGAAAAAGCTATTTTCTTGAAGATCAATATGTCGTATCGGTCCGGAAATACCGAAGGGGGCAGCTGATTCTAAGCTGTATATTTTTTTGACGTGACAACGTCTTAATCATTGCATAACTTAAAATAAATAAACTTTAATAACTAGGGACGTCATGACAACTGTCACCTCAATCCTGTAAACACGGTTGTATAGCTGAAACGTCGGGGTTTTTAAATACTAAAGTAAACCGCGATACAATTCGTTAAAATAGTTTTATTAGAATGAGAACGTTTTGTAATTCGATGAACGCTGGCTTCACGTACGAAAAAGGACTTATTGTCACGTTCCGCCGAGCTTACCGTGCAAGCGAGAGCGCAGTGCAAGCGATGGAGAGACACGATTAGCCTAAACACATGGCTTGTGACGTATCCGTTTTCTTATCATGTAAAATTATCGTCCGTAAACTTTTTTTATCGTCATATTTGAAAAAAGTTTTTTTGTCGTACTGAACCCACAACTCTTTTCCACCACTGCTACTCCTGTGTTGTCTGGATCGACAGCATCAGCCATCATGATAAAATCATAGCAAGGAGCTAGCTAAAACTGTCTTTTTGCCCGTAACGAAGTAAATCTGAAGGAGAAAGGAGGGCTTCTACATGTCTCACTGTTAAAACTAATAACTATTTATTTTATAGTAGGTATTGGGGTACAAAAGAGCATTTGGAGCCTTCTGATGACTACCAATGTGTGCTATATACAAACATCCTCACATTCACATTGCCCTCGGAACAAACCTGACGAGCGAGAGGTACCTCTCGGTCATGCCGAACCAATTCGGCGGTAATGCAGCATGGCACTATCTCTTAAGTAATTTATTTTTGGAGATCATAGGAGGTCAACGAGCCGAGGTCACCTGATTAAAAAATAACCACCGACAAGGATAAATGAATCCAATATTCATCTACTCAGCTATCTGGACATCTCGCAAATGGTACAGGTGAGTCCAAAGTATAACTCGCACTAACATCAGTGTCATATGAGAGAAATGTCCCCGTGTCTAATTCGGATACAATGCGACAATGATATAATCCAATTTAGATTTTCTCTTATCAAAGAAACAAATAAATACGAAATAATGTAACATGTTTAACGAATACTTGCCAACTGGTTGAATTTTATAGCGTCTTGTCATTTTATAGAAAAAAATGAAAATAGTTACGCGAAGGGGTTCTTAAGAGGGGGTATGCTTATTGCAAGGGCAGATGTATACCGACACCTGCCCCCGGTTCGGCTCTCTCTGTCCACCTTTATATACTTCTTATACGTATCTCTTTCTAGTCACCTTATAAAATATTAATTATGTAATACCTAATCAACGGTATAATGCGCAACTTAAAGTTTGTTGTGTACGAATATATTTTGAACCATAAATTGTAGTTTGTATTGCTTTATTTTGTCAATGCAATGTTTAACAGCAGTGAATTATTTATTACATACAATTATATTGTGTAGATTCAATTTGACGTGTAAAGTTTACCCGCCATCGAAACAGATGGCTCAAAATGTAGTAACTACAGTAAAGTATTAGATTCTCGTAAATATATTGTAGAATTAATAGCCTTATAAAAAGTAACTAAAAAAATTATATAGCAGATTTATAATTAATAACAAAAGATTTCATTTTATTTTCTATAAATCTTATTTTGTAAAAATACTTTCCTGAAGTTTTACAAAATTTTACATAATTCGGAGATTATAGAGGGGTTTGACGACATACACGGTGTCTAGATAAATATCTATAAATACCTAGTCACCGTGCAAATTCGGTAGGTCAGGGAATGGTAAACATTATTTCATCCCGATATATCTCCGGGACTAAAACCTTCGCTGGTAATGGTAATGGCTGGTAAAAATCCTAGGCACAGATAATACAATTATAAGTCTTAGATCAAGTAAATTATTTGATGTTATAATACAATAAATTGAACCGTTTCGTAGGCATAGAAAGAAATACTTTTATTGATCTTAATAGAAAAGCTATGTATGTACTAGCTTCGAGCCTGATTGGAATTTCCTCGAAGTAACATGACTGAATTGCAAAGTACGCAAGAGACGTAAGCGCCGTAAGTACGGTAATGCGACATGCTGGCGTTACGCTCGATTGCTTACTGCTATGCGATTTTAAATTCTAAATAAGCGTAATAAATTAAATAACTCTAAGTCTAATTTAAATGTTAAAATATCGAGATCAAAGATACGTCTCGACAGATGTTTTTATAAAATGTAATTATTATAATCTAATTATTTGAGAAATATGTCTTATTTTCGACGAAGGCTAGATCAAGGTTTTATAAACAAGTCGTACTAATTTATCTTTTCCATCCAGTATAAACGTGCAAAATAAAATAATATAGGTAACTACGATATATATTTTTCAATGAAAGATATATATATTTTGCTGTATTTGAAATAGTCGTAACATAAATACCTACCTATATTATTGTGAAGATCTAGAATATTAGATTATAAATAGTTCTTCGAAATAATAAATATTTCTTAAAACAGCATTTAAAAGTATTGTTTAATTCAAGACTATTGCCTTCTGCATCTGTCTTTGACGATTCGCGAAGCCACAATTTATTACATTTCGTTATGTAAATTACCTATTAATCTTACTTAGATATAATTATTGATTTTAGAAGAATGTAAAAAAAGTAAAAAAATAAAAAGCATTTTTTTTTTAGAAATATACTATTTTTAGAAAAAACACTAACGTTTCGACTTATTTTCTAATTATTCTAAGCTACATCGTATGAAAATATCGATTCTTAAAGAATTATCAAAGTTAAAAAACCTAAGTACCCATATAAAAATCGAACAGCGAACAATTTATTCGACAACTACGGAACAAATTGCAGACCCATATTTGGGTTTTTAATTATCTCATGACTCATGACGATTTAATTTTCCCCAACCATTCCAACAATCCCAGCCGTCCAATATTGATTATACTAATATGTGCATCAATCCTTCAATAAACATTTAAACGGTCCATTTCCGGCTTTCCACTACTTAAAACTTGCACCTATAATGAGAAATTAAAAAAAAACATATTTATGTACACACTTATGTGCGCGCTTAAGGTTAAAACACACTTAAAAAACACAATACACTTAAGGTCCAAATTAATATGATGCGCCGTAATAAATTCACGTTTGTAAAAAAATGCGTATAACTCCCCCTACTGGTTGTCGCGTAGTTTTCAGCGAGCCGATGACTTGGGCAGGTGCTGCGATGCCGCACACTTCTTTCATTAAAATTAATACCAATGTCGCGTGTGCACATTCTTACTCGATAACGCCTCGACGTAATTAAGGTATGGTTTAAAACGAGCAAACCCGTTCGGACGCGTCGTGCGCCCGCCACGCGCCGATCGTTTAATAGGAATATTTTCTTCGAACCTCGTTTCTTGCATATCATATCAAGATATGACACAAAATATTGAGTTTATTTATTAGCAATCACCGTGCCACCTGCTAATGTTGTGATTTTTTCGTGCCATAAACGTGTTTAAAAAGACGCGATGAGAAGACAAAGCAAATTGTCTATTTAGGCGTATCTTATTGCTAACGAGGTATTGTAAATCTATAAAAGAATCGTATAGTCTGTTGTTCGTCGGCGACTAAGTCAAATTCTAAACTAGCCTTATTTATGGACCCCGATGATCGGAGAGCCGTCGTAAAATATTTCAAAGCAAGACGCACCCTTATTTGGGGTTTAAATGAATTAAAAAGTTTATGTCGATTCATCATTCTAAATAGTTATTATTCATTATCATTATTGGTAGGGATTAGATAAGGTTTAATAGATTTTCTCGGTCCATATTTACTTCATTTTTAATGCCCTTCACATACTTTTTTTTATAAAATAGATGCTTTTATCGCGCTCCCGATAAGGGCTCTTTTTATAGAAGGGAAAACGAGGAAAATATACTTTATCTCCTTTCTGATTAGGTACACAGATCATTAAAATCTGTCTAGTCGTTTCGGAAGAGATCAACCACAAACACCGTGACAGATTTTTATATATATCAGCTTTAAATTTTTGTAAAAGGTACCACACTGCATGCTTGCACACAGCCGAATTGGGACGGTTCGACCAGGGAGGGACCGCTCGCTTTCACGAGACAAACGTAAAGTGACAACTGTGCTGACACGTTTCGTGCGGTGTCTAAGTAGCCGGGGGCCTATGGAGGCGGGAGGAAAAAGGACGGCAGAGCATCTGTATCTACAGCCCTTACGCGGATTTCTATGAGCGTCGGTAGTCATGAAAATGGCTCCAATTACTTCTTTGGCCCCCTATACCATAAAAAAATTTATACTAACAGGACAGTTACATATTTAATTACTTTTCTCCGCCTTCGTAGATTATTTAAAACAGTATTTTCGCATTCAAATTACATAATATTTCAAGAAATAAAATTAGTAAGATAGTCTAATAAATAGCTGTTTTATTATTCGATAAGCCTAAGTCTTGTCGAAACTCGCATAAATTAGACTTATCTAGAGCGAAGTTTACTCATAAATATAGTTTTTTATATATTTTAAATATAAAATTCCGTTATATTAAAATTTATTTATTTTAAATGGCCTTGTACGGTTAGCAAATGTATATTTTACGAGATCTGAAACTATTTTAGTCTAATTTATTTTATTTATTTTTTCTGAAATGAATTATTTAAATAATCCTTAATTCTTTTTATTTTATAAAGTGAAGTAGTATGTAAATATGTAATATAATCTACTACCGACATACTAAAATTACATTAAGTTTAAATATGTTTTAAAATAATATATTTTACTTCTTAAGCTTCCTACCAGATGATAACGTTACCCTCCTTGCTCCATTCCTCAGAATGAGACACAACGTTACTTAGTGTAGAATTAATTGTGTACGCTAAACTCATAAACTACTCATTTATATGAAAACATTGAAAACATAAACATAACAACAAATTCAAACTGGTTGGAAATGTTTTCATTCAATAATTATTATTTGTTCATCATTAAAAATGTAGTGTTTCTTTTATTTCAATTGGAATATGTTATAATATTAAATGTTATAATGATTTAAATAGAGAAAATTAGACGAAAAAAGGCAATATGGGCTGTATATCAGACACGAATGTATAATAAACGTAAGAATATTCAATACATAATATAGAACGCGCCTAGGGGAGTATGAACCGTGGGCACGGATATAAACACGATTTTTTAGATTACATTTAAGTAAGTGTGTAGATTAATATACTAAATGTTAAACATTTATTTAATATTAGCTAAATGCTAAAGTATTTTCGCATAGACGTCAATTACAGGGCATCAACTTTTATCATCTATCAGCAACATCTTTAAATCAGTCTCCATAGGAATTCCGCAAAAATCTGCTTAAAATGTTCATAAGACGCTAGGAGTGATACGCACGCTCTATTAGTATGTAATATGTATACTTTAAGATTACTCCTTAACTTAAATAATTGTTGTTTTTGAATGCGAAATCAATGTATGTACAAATGTTATTCACCTGTCCTTTCACCTTTCACTAACCTTTTTTTGACTGATAAGAATGAATCAGAGTATATCTCAGTCAGCATCAGTGTCTGGACGTCCGCCACGTTAAGTCCAGTTTACATTGTCCGACACAGATTCTGTTGTCTGTTCACACTGTCCGACCTGATGCGCGGCGCTGATAGCCGATCATCATGTACAAGTGTTTGTGACGGCGAATTTGCATATCGGCAACCGAATAAAGGACACGTGAAAGTGTTTTATACTCCCATTTATTTTTATTTGTATTTTATGTTTTATATGTCTTTATTTTTATGCATTAAAAATATTGCG